>OY992888.1:73806638-73909138 GCA_963921405.1 Cepaea hortensis | reverse complement strand
ATTTGGTCAGTCGTGAGGGTCTGTTCAAAGCACTAAAGAAGATTGGCTGTCCACCAACTCTTCTGTCCATTGTGGAATCGTTTCACACAGGCATGAAGGGTATAATCAAGTTTGATGGCTCAACTTCAGAAGAGTTTGAAATCAAGAGTGGAGTTAAGCAAGGTTGTGTACTAGCCCCCACCCTCTTTGGGATATACTTTTCACTTCTACTGAAATATGCCTTTCGTGATCAGGATGACGGTATATACATTCACTCACGCTCAGATGGTGGCCTCTATAATGCTCAGAGATTGAAGGCCAAGACCAAAATTAGCAGGGTACTAATCAGAGAGTTGCTTTTTGCGGATGATGCTGCGATTACGACCCACTCTGAGGAAGAATTACAACATCTACTATCTGCATTCTCTAATGCTTGTTCTGAATTTGGTTTAACAATTAACAAAAAGAAGACACAGATTATGTCACAAGGTGCACATGGTGTACCATCAATCTTTATTGACGACGCCGAACTGGAGATAGTAGACCATTTTACATATCTAGGATCAGAGGTAAATAGCAAATTATCCCTTGATCAGGAAATCAACATCAGGATTGGCAAGGCAGCAACAACAATGAACATGTTAGCAAAAAGAGTCTGGGAGAACAGGAAGCTTACTGCCAAAACAAAAGTCCTCGTCTACCAAGCCTGTGTCCTTAGTACTCTTCTTTATGGCAGTGAAACCTGGACAACTTACTCACGCCAAGAGAAACGTTTAAACAGCTTTCATATGCGGTGTCTGCGAAGAATACTTGGTATTAAGTGGCAAGACAAAATCACAAATACTGAAGTATTGGAAAGATCAGGTTGTGTGACGGTGTATTCCATGCTCAGTCTTCGTAGACTTAGATGGATATGACACGTTAGGAGGATGGATGATGGTAGAATACCAAAGGACATCTTTTTTGGTGAATTACAGACGGGTAGGAGATCTCAGGGTCGGCCTCTACTACGATACAAAGATGTGTGCAAGCGGGACATGATTGATACAGGCATTGATAATGCACAATGGGAGCATGTCGCCGCTGAACGTGTAGCATGGAGGGCAACTATCAGAAATGGAATAAAGACAAAGGAGAAAATGATTGCAGATAAAGCACACACAGAGCGTGAGAGACGTAACATGGTGCAAAATGGTGGAAATGACCATGTTTTCACATGCACCTACTGTGGGCAAACATTTGCAGCAAGAATTGGCCTTACCAGCCACACTCGCCACCGCCATGGATCGTAGTTATTGCCATATGACAGTTATTAAGCCTTTTTGAAGCACAATGTACCAAACTATCGTCTGTGAAGACGGAAAGGTGCCAATGTTAGTTAGTCAGTTAGTTAGTGAGTGAGCTACTTAACTAGTAAGTTAATTAGCTAGTTAATTAGTTAGTTAGTCAGTCAGTCAGCCTGTTAGTTAGTTAATTAGTTAGTTAGTTAGTTAGTTAGTTAGTTAGCTAGTTAGTCAGTCAGCCTGTTAGTTATTTAGTGAGTCAGTCAGTCAGCCTGTTAGTTGGTTTGTTAGTTAGCTAGCTAGCTAGTTAGTTAGTTAGCAGTGGCGTGCAGACGGTTGTGCGGGGGGGGGGGGGTGCGATGCCCCCGGGCATCCAGCCGGGAGGGGGGCATCCAGTTAGGGAGAGGGGGCAGTACAGTGCAGTCGGAGGGGTGGGGGAATGAATGAGGTAAAGAACAATTTAGGGTCATCCAATCAAGGGATTGACCCCGGGCATCAAATAACCTCTGCACGCCACTGTTAGTTAATTAGCTAGTTAGTCAGTTAATCAAACGTTCATCCTCACTATACATGGATCTATTACTCCATAAGTGCCCAGACCCCTCCGTGTATCCCCCTCAGCGTGTAGCGCCAGACGACTCCATTTATGTGTCGGTTAACTGTTCTTCTTTGACTTCTTCAGCGTGCTCACAAAAGACACTTCTCATTTGTGGAGAGGCATAGCAATGTAACCGGCCACCTCAGCTTATATAGGATGCCTGGACATTAGGCTTATGTTGGTGCTGTGCCATTCATGGGCTTTAGGTATTTAAATGTCACAGACTGTATGCCTAATGTCCCTAGAGATAAAATGTATAGTCAACAGAAGAGAAATAATTCTGGAATTAAAAAATACAAACGGGAAAAATAAAGTAAATATCTATAGAAGCGTAATATGTATAATGTGAGATGGTTCGGTCATAAAATAAGAATGTCAGGAGAAATTGTGATTTATGAGACAATGCAGAAGTAGCAAAAGGAGATGGAGGAGGAGGAGGGAATTAGGTAGAGAAGGAGGAGGGAATGAAGAGAAGAAGAAGTAGAAGAAGAAGAAGAAGAAGAAGAAGAAGAAGAAGAAGAAGAAGAAGAAGAAGAAGAAGAAGAAGAAGAAGAAGAAGAAGAAGAAGAAGAAGAAGAAGAAGCAAGCAGAAGGTATCCGATCCACTGCCCAAGTGATCAGTCGGACGTGTGATATCATCAGATACCAGTGGTTCTTTGGAAAGTTCCCACCCCAATACAAGGATCGAAACCGCTACCTTCTGAGCTTCAGGCGGCACGGTAACCTCTCAGCCGCGGCGTCCCCAACTGACCTGTTAGATGGCAGACAGTGGTCAGCGCAAAACGGGCCCCTGTCACTTCCTCTCTGAGCGCGGACAGGTACGTATTGACGTGACCGAGTTGACGTCTGCACTCCTCTAATTCTCTGGCCAGTTGCCGCAGATCACGCTGTAAGCGACCAGTCATCCTGTACACGGGTCATGACAGGAGAGACAGAATAGAACACTCAGTTCTGGTTCAATGGCTTGGTGACAGACAGACAGACAGACAGACTTAAGTCGCTTAAAAGTTAACATATCGACTTCATTACACCAGGTTTTTATCCCATATGGCACAGTTTCTTTCCGCAGCGAACTGTCGAAAGTGTCGCACAAAGAACGAAATCCGACAACCCCGAGGATGAACAGACGAAATTACAGAAAGCTAACAGTACATACCTCCGTGGCAAAGGCGATATAGACGCGGTTCGTAATTCCGCTTACCTGCATTCGAAACACATTTGCGACCTATTTGGCAGCAGACTGTGTCGCCCTGGGTTTAAACGTAATGGTATGGGAGCAGGTCGTTCGGAAAGCAATGGCAAACTGCGGAACGTAAAATTGCGATGAAATCAACAACAGCAGTGCTGGTGTTAACAGCGATGTTCTGTAAATAAGATATTTAAAAAAAAAAAAACATAGCATAAACACAACAAAATTAAGTTATATTGACATCAGACAAACAGATAGCCAGACATTCAGCTAGACAGCCAGCCAACCAGGCATTCAGGCAGTTAGGAAGGTACGTAGGTAGGTAGGTAGGTATGTATGTAGGTAGGTAGGTAGGTGTGTAGGTAAGTAGGTAGGTAGGTAGGTAGGTAGGTAGGTAGGTAGGTAGACAGGCAGGCAGGTAGGTAGACAGGTAGCATGTAGATAGAGAGACACTGGGAGTCAAGGACCCAGTACGTGAAATTATATCACATTCATATCGTCTTTAAACACAAATGACTTCCAGCAACATATTTTGGCAATGGATATTTTTGTTCATTACCGTGTTATATAAATGATTTTTCACCTTTTTGTTCATCATTTGTATGGATATTACCAGTGATTACTATACATTACTTAAATGATTGTTCACCTTTTTGCTATGGATATAACCATTCGTTCTACCAGGGGGGGGGGGGGGGGGGGACAATAAGTAAGTTACAATTGGCTGTAGAAAAATAACTAAATATGATAACAACTTGAAACCAGTTTATTTTTGTACATACATCGTCCTTTTATTTCTCAACATAATTGCCACCAACATTGATGCACTTATCTGATCGTTTTATCAGTCCTCCCAAACAGGCTGCATAGGACTGCGTGCTCTGTTTTCTAAATCACATTTTCATTTCTCATTCAACTTCGGCGTCATTCGCGAAATGTCTCCCGCCCACGTGGGTTTTCAGTGGACCAAAAATGTGGAAATCGCTGGGGAGCTAAGTCCGGGCTGTAAGGGTGGATGTTCCAGAACTTCCCACCTTAGTTGGTTAATTTTCTTCTGAGTTAATCGAGCCGTATGTGGTCTGGCATTGTCATGAAGAAGCAACACTTCTCTAGTCAGCAGTCCTGGTCGTTTCTTCGAATTTCATCGTGAAGCATTGATAGAACTTCACAGTACGATTCAGAATTCATATTGTCACCTTTCTTCTTGAAATTGGTTAAAAGCATTCCTTGACAATCCCAGAACACTGTCAGTATAACCTTCCCTGCTGATGGCGTATCCTTGAATTTTTGAACACAATGCGAAGAAGGATGTTTCCATTGTAGTGAAGCAAGCTTTGATTTACTTAAATGATTGTTCACATTTTTGCTATGGATATAACCATTCGTTCGACCAGTGGAAGTCAATAAGTAAGTTACAATTGGCTGTAGAAAAATAACTAAATATGATAACAACTTGAAACCAGTTTATTTTTGTACATACATCGTCCCTTTATTTCTCATCATAATTGCCACCAACATTGATGACACTAATAAAACAATGAAGCGTATGACATTATGGTAGGTAGGTAGGTAGGTAGTTAGGCAGGTATGTAGGTAGGTAGGTAGGTAGGAAGGAAGGAAGGAAGGTAGGAAGGTAGGTAGGTAGGTAGGTAGGTAGGAAGGGTAGGTAGGTAGGTATGTAGGTAGGTAGGAAGGGTAGATAGGTATGTAGGTAGGTAGGTAGGTATGTAGACTAATCATTTACGACTACAACGACAACAAGGGACATAACACGACAATTCATTAGAGCAATGGACGATACCCAAGCAAAAGAATAAAATAACATCATAGTGACATAAAATTGAACAATAAAGTAGCATTACAAGCAGCTTAAATATTTTACTACAAGACCATTTGATGCAAATGAATCCGTTGTAAGATATTATCGAGTGCAAATTATCAACAAAAACTAGCTGACCCGGCCCGGCTTCGCCCAGGCCCTGGAGGGGATCTATCTATCTATCTATCTATCTATCAGTCTGTCTGTCTGCTTGTTTGTCTGTCTGTCTGTCTGGCTGACCCGGCCCGGCTTCACACAGTCCCTGGTGGGGAGCATCTCATTTAATTCATATAAGTAGTCATATAAGCTCTACCTTTCCCGACTATCTGTCTGTCTGTCTATTGTAGCAGAAGTTGGGTATTAGGTGGGAAAAGGCTACAGCACGATTGAGCATCGGGATGGAATGGGAGGAGAGATGCTCAAGTCGTGACGTAGTTTGTTGTTAGGAGTTAGTTTACATCTAGAGCCGGAGCAGAGAAGACGCCATGTTGTGTCCAGATTGTCATCAATAAGAAATAAACTCCATTTATAATAAACCAGAGAACTCGTTGGTTCTGCTCTGTTATATAGCCATAAATGGTGCCCACGACTCAGGATCGGAACTTGGAGGGTTGCGGAATCACAATACGCTGTCCAACATCGAAGTAAATTACAACGTTTTGAAGATCTTGTTCCGCTCATGTCAATTACCCAGAGACAGAAATACGGCACGGTTTTAAACATGTATTGAACGCAACAACGAAATTGAAAGATGGCCTCTACGTTGTTTGTGAGAAGTACAGCAACCAAAAGCCCGGCTAGGGGTGGTTGTCTGTAAATATTTTCAGAATCTTCACTGTACGGACTTGCTAGATGTACGGGCAGTCGTTGTCAGTTGAAATATGAAAGCCAGCTGAGCAAAAGAGTGAGAAAGAGCACATCTTGTTCTGGATCATTTAAAATAAGAGGAAAAAGAAACCTTCAAGATAAATTGAATCAAGTAGAAACAATTTACTAACAGAGCAGTTGTCTACTTCTCATCAAGATTTCCTCGAGCGAACTAAAGGCCGCAGAATCATGACCTTGGAGTTTTGAATAAACAATCGCTCAACAATAAACTCAATCACTAAATTGAAAAATAAGAAGAAATGAAAACCTCATCAAAAGTAGCGATATCGCCAGGGAACTCTCGGAAGTGGGAGGGGCAGACTGGGCTGCCGACCTACTGAAGAGGGGACCCAAATTATCGCTTACCTGAAGTACATTGGTTCTCAAGACGTCGATTTGATGTACCCCATCCGGGGCGAAAAGAAGCCAGAAGTCTGGTAGGGACCCAACCAGGGGTTGAAGTTACTGAGGCATCCGAAGAAGAAACTACCTGAAGGGCGGGATCACTTGAAAGAAGAAACTACCTGAAGTGCGCGATCGGTTTCAACTAACACAGACTCCTAGTGTTTGAGTTCTACCTGACAGCGAACATAGAGGAATACAGGAATACGTCTTTCTTGGATCTGGAACAGAGAGTAGGGTAATCAGTAAACATATTAACTGGTTGAACTTGGTGTATAAGGTAAATTAGGTAATATTTCTTAAATTAGTTGATTACAAATGTGAAATTGATTATTTAGTCTGTACAATAATATTTCAGCATGACAGAGCAAGATTCATTAGCACAAGTGTTGACGGGAGTGGGAACAGTGATAGATAGACTTAATACGGTCATGAAACAACAAGGAATGGCAACTGAAATTGTTAAGTTTAGCGGACAGGCAAGAGAGTTTAAAAAGTGGGTAACTTCCATAGAGAAATATGCATATTTGGTGTCTGCATCAGATGAAGAGAAAATGAGACTTGCTTATCAGGCAGCAACCGAACCGGTTTCAGATCATATCCGAAGAAAATTAGAGGCTAGAGTGGATGAGACATGGGAGCAGTTCAAAGACGACCTGGCACACAAATACGCGGAAATAACGGATCCACAACATGCGTTTTCGGTATTGAGACAGTCTAAACAAAACAATGGAGAGACGGTACAATTGTTCAGTGATAGGTTGATTAACCTGGCTGTAGAGGCATTCTTGGGACAGAATGTACGAGGAGAAGAGGTGGAGAGGATGTTAGTCGGGATTTTTGTAGATGGCATAAAATCCGATGGACTGAAGTTTAAGCTGATGAGAGATAACCCCGAGAGGTTGTCACAAGCTGTAGATATTACAGTACAAGAAGAAAATTTGAGACGTAGATTTAGATTGAGAACAGGACGAGAAATAGGAACTAGTCGAGAAGATAGAATTGAGGAGCCTATGGAGATAGGACAAACAAGGTTCGGATGGAATAGGAGAGGAGGCGTACAGACGTTACAAGGTAGTAATAGAAATGCTTATGATGAAAGGAGACAAATGAGTTATCCTACCGGTGAGACAGTGGATAAAACAAATAACACAAATATAGTCTGTTGGGTTTGTGGTCAACGCGGACACGTTTCTCGTTTTTGTGGTAAAAGGCATGTCCAGTCGAATACACCAAGTAGAAATGGCAATAGCAGGTTAAATAGGAATGTTGAAGATAGACACAGAAATTTTACAGGTACAAGAACGCAGGGAAACGGGCGCCCTACCTATTAAATAGGACCTGTGGTAGGAGGGAAAATAATAAGGTCCCAAGGTTTAAAGAATATGTTAATAACAAGCATAGTAGAACGGGTAGAGAATACTTTCAACTAGATGAAGTCAAACAGTTTACAGAAAATAAAACAGATCATAGCTCATGTATAATAGAAATAGGAAAATATAGAGTTCGTACATTAATTGATTCAGGAGCTCAGGTTAGTGTAATTAAAGAAAGTTTTTTATATAAAATAGTGAGAAATTGTAGAGTATTTAAGAGTCATAATAATCTTCACTCTGTTACAGGACAGAATTTACAAGTAATTGGACAAACAATGATCAATTTTAAGTTAGGAGGGGTCAACGTAAGACATCTTTTTCAAGTAGTGAAAGATTTAAATAGAAACATGCTGATAGGAAGAGATTTGTTAATAAAAAATGGAGTAAGACTTTTCTTTGATTTACACAAATTAAAATTCAAGGACGTCTATGTAGATATGGAAGAAGACATGCATATATCAGCACTAATTAGAGTTAAAATGTCCACGACGTTAAAACCACAGTCGGTTAATTTGATACAAGCAAAGGTGAAGAAAAACCCATATTATGTGGCAGGACACACAGTCAGAATCACTGAATTGCAACAGGAAGTAATTGATGAGCCTGGTTTGGAAGTTCCGGATGGAATAATAGCGTTAGATAAACACTTAACTTTTCCAGTGATGGTTATTAACAACACAGGTAGAGAAATTAAATTATACAGAGGATGTGTAGTAGCTAAACTAGAACATAACATTAGTGATATATTGGCAACAGATAGAGTAGAAAGACCGGGAGCAAACTATTCACAAACTTCTAGTGAAAGAATTAATAACAGACGCAGACGCGGAAGTAGAGGGAACGCACAAATGAATGAATTGATCCATCCATTCAGAAGAAATACAGCCCAAATACATTCACTAGACAAAATGACAAGGGAACAAGAATTGTTGGCACAGTTAAAAGCTCCACCAGAAAATAAGAAAGTATTAGAACAACTTATAAAGGAAAATCAGGATGTATTTGCAATTAATGATTTAGAATTGGGAAGGACAAAAACAGTTACAATGGAAATAGATACGGGAGACCATCCACCAATTAGTTTAAAACCATATAGAACTCCTTTAAGAAATAGAGAAATTGTCGAAAAAGCAATAGAAGACATGTTGAAAGCGGGAATAATAACAAGATCAAAGTCAGAATGGTCATCTCCGATTGTAATCGTGGCCAAACCTGATGGTTCAAGTCGGTTCTGCTGTGACTATCGGGCGTTGAACAAAATCACTAAGAATGTATCGTACCCACTGCCGGTGATTGATGATATTTTGGGGTTCATTTTTCACGACACTAGACGCAAGATCAGGATTCTGGTGTATTCCGATGTCGAAGGACGCTCAAAAGAAAAGTGCTTTCTGTACTCATATGGGTTCTTACGAATTCTTACGAATGCCATTCGGGTTCGTACGGCTCCATCTCACTACATGCTCTTAATAAATGAGGTATTAGAGGGTATGCAAAAGTTTGCATTAGCATACATAGACGACATTCTAATCTATACAGCAGGGGATGTGGACGATCACTTAAAACATGTCAGACTAGTATTCGACAGATTAAGAATACATGATGTTAAATTGAAGCTTAGTAAGTGCCAGTTTTTAAAAACAGAAACAAAATATTTGGGGTATATTATAAATAGAGACGGAATTAAACCAGACCAAGACAAGATAAAGGTTATTAAAGAGTTACCCCCTCCAACTAACGTGAAAGAAGTGCGTGCTTTTATTGGAACTTGTGGATACTATAGGCGCTTTATCCCAGGGTTTTCAAAGATAGCAGAACCTATTACTAATTTAACGAGCAAATACGCTAGATTTAAGTGGGATGATGAGTGTCAAAAAGCGTTCGAGTTTTTAAAAAACAGCTTAACAGTGGTACCACTATTGACGCATCCAGATTTGAATAAACAGTTAATACTATATACAGATGCTTCGGATAATGCTATAGGAGCGTGTTTGGTTCAACCATATGAAGGAAAAGAGTCTGGAATACCAGGGGTTAAAAATGAAAGGCCAATTTATTTCTTATCTCATAAGCTTAGCAGGTCGCAACGGAAATGGTCGACTATTGAGAAAGAGGCGTATGCTATACACTACGCTCTACAGAAACTAAATTACTACTTACATAACGCAAATTGTGTTATTAGAACTGACCATATGCCTTTAAAATCTCTATTAGAAGCTCCAGTGCAGAACAGGAAAATACAGACGTGGGCATTGAATCTACAGGGATACAATACAAAAATTGAATACAGGTAGGATTAACACGTGTGCTGATTTGTTGTCTAGAATCCCGTACCCACAGTCATCAGGAGACACAGGAGATGAAGGTGAATCAGAGATTGACGACCGAAACTGGCAAGTAAATATATTAGATTCTGCCATAATAAATAGAGAAGAGTTTGAGAGTTTACCGTCGGATCAAGAGGCTGAACCTAGAGCAGAAGACCCACATTTAGCACAATTTAATATGAAAGAAGAACAAGAATTAGATCCAAAAGTATTACAAATAAAACAGAAATTAAAAGAAACGGAGGAGAATAAATATAAGAAGAATTATTTAGTTTTACAAGAAGATGAACAATTATATTATATGAGTGAAAAGAATAAACAGCTAAGGAAATATATTCCCACACATTTGGAAAATGAAGTTTTAAAAGCATATCATGATGAGAATGGTCATCTCGGTCGGGATAAATAAGTGAAAGCACTTACGAGTAAATATTATTGGCCGAACTTATTTAGATCTGCTTGCAAATATGTGGATACGTGTGAAAGATGCAGGTTAAGGAATATGAAAACAATTAAGTGTCCCTTACAAGATACAGATATTCCTCAGTTTCCTTACCAAAAAATTCGTTTAGATATATCGGGTCCTCACCCTAGAACATTGTCAGGAAACGTGTATTTAATTCATATAGTAGACGTCTACAGTCTTTGGCCTGAAGTTTATGCAATCCCAGATAAGAGCGCAGATACTATCATTAATATTTTTTTACAGGAGTTCGTACCAAGATTTAGTTGTCCACAGATTATACTCACGGATAATGGTAGAGAATTTGTGAATAAGAAATTCGAAAAGTTGTTAAAAGATTTGAATATAAAACATGTAAAGACCTCATACTACAGACCTTCTTCAAATGCTAAGAACGAACGACAACATAGAACATTATACGATATTATAGCAAAGATTGTGGATGAACATGAAAAAGATTGGGATCTATTCTTAGGACCAGCGCTTAGTGCTATACGCACAAATCAAAATGAGAGCACGGGGTTTTCACCATTCTATTTAATACACGGGAGAGAACCAATACTACCTATAGATAATCTGTTAAAACCAAGACGGAAATATATGGGGGAAGACTTTCAAGAGTTCATCATACAAGAAATGCATAGAGCACACGTAAGATTAAAGAATAATATAATTAAAGCGAGAGAAAGACAGAAAAAGTACAAAAACGTGAATACAAAATTACAGGAGTTTAAAGTAGGTGATAGAGTTTATTACAAGAAGCATAGAAGGAACTCTAAGTTTGATGCTCGTTGGGTCCCAGGTTATTACGTTTTAGAAAAGCTAGGAAATGTATCGTATAGTATCAAGAACCAGGTAACGGGACATGTGGCAAGGGCACACGTGGAACACTTAAGAAGAGATGATGATGAGAAGGAAAATGATAATTATAATAATAATTATTATTCAGACACCGGATACTTAGATGAACGAGTCGTCAGGGGAACTATAATAACCCCAGGTTTTAGAAAAGTTCCAGGACACAATCAGTTAAAAACAACTCCAGTTTACGATGATACTCAAGAACAGACAATACCGAAAACGATAGAAGAAGGAAATGTGAATGAGAGTCATTGTGATAGTATAGAGTCTATGGAAGAGGAAATAGGTGCTCCATTTAAGAATACTAGACAAGCAACAAAAAGAAGAATGGATAAACAAAGAGAAAGAGAAGTGAAAAGACAGAGGAGAATTAGAGAGTATTCAACAAGCGGTGAAGATATGCCTCTACTAGAAAGGTCCTTAAGAAATAATGATAGACAAATTAGATGGGATATTGAACGGAAGAGATTAGCGGCTGCTAGCGAGAGACATACAGATGAAGAAGAAGAAATGGATGAGAAGTCAGAGTCAAATAGTAGTATGGAGGAAGCTGATAGGTTATACGGGGAGGAGGATATTGATGTGGAGATAGCACTTATTCAAAGAAACTTGGAGTTATTGAAGAGATGGAAACGTAAGAGATAAATGGATAGAAAATATTGCAGATAGCAAGATATAAGTTTCATGGTTTAGAAAGGAAAGAGATACTTGATGAAGTATATGAGACGGTGGAAATGGAAAAGGCTTCTGTTGATACTTTTCATAAATGATCTTGAGGAGTAGTTAAGCATTAAGATAACTAATATGGATGTAGGTTCGAGTGAGGCATATATTTTTTTTTCTCTCTGTGATGGTACAGCAGGTAGATGTACTCTATAGTAAATAGACAAGTTTTTATTGGTGCTAGAAATACCGTGGTTAATGGTAATGATTAAGTAGTTATAGGAATATGTGGAACAAATCCAGGAGAAACAATTGGTGTGTCGAACCACAGGTTCTGTTGGTAGATAATACGCTCATTGTTAGTTAAAAACTTTTGTGAAAGGAACAGATATTGTTTTAAGTTAGAAATTGGTCTGTAGATAACAGATATATATATATATATATATATATATATATATATATATATATATATATATATATATATATATATATATATATATATATATACTTGACAGTGAGTGGTTTTAGTTTCTCGGTTATAAAAACAATGGAGTGACTTGGGTGAATAGATATGAGTTACATTGGTTCGTATAGGAGGACAATGTTGCTTGGTCACTTTAAGTAGTTAATTCTATGTGAATTATATATATATTTTTTGAAAACCTTCTCTTTAGCGAGAAGACAGTTGTTTTATTGAATCTGAGTTTTAAATGCCTCATATATATGATGTTTTTTTTGCTTGATTTGCTCCTGTGATATGATTGTTATTATTTGATTTTAGAATAGGGTTATTGTGTTCCTAGACTTTTGCGTACAAACTATTGGTCCGTAAAAGAGACCGGTAGTGTTAGGTAATACTAGAAAATTTTATTTTGATTTGATAAGATGCATGTTATATTATTATAAAATCTGTTTTCTTTGAATGAGTTGGAGGGTATAATGTCTTGTTTTGATTTTATTTCGCTTAACTCATAATTTAATTAAGTTGTTTTGTGTATTAGGTTACCTGGTTATAAATTTAATTAAGTAAGTTAATTTTTAAATAGTTATGGTGTTGGCTGGAATTAAGAAAAAATATGAGTAGTTAATAAAACTACTGAGGGCTAATAGAGAGACACATACTGAGGGTTAATAGAGAGACATATAGTTAATCGGCATGAAGAGGTTCTTATGGATATGAAGTATTAGAAAATAAAATAGGAGCTGCATTAAAGTTAGCATTATATGAAGAAAAAGGAGGGGGAGCCTGTGAATGGCAGCATATAAGCGGGAGTATTTATATAGGTAGACAAGGAAGCAGATTATGGGATGTGAGGGGGTAAGGTATAGGAGCTGTGAAATACCAGGGGTTATTAAATTAAAAATGTTCATGGAATATGAACATTGGCTCGTGGTAAAAGATGAGGTAACGGAAATATAGACAAGATTGTGGATGGCAATATAAATGTTGAATATATAAATGTTGAGAAAACTTATGTCAACTTGATTTATAGAGAAAAAAGATCTATTTCATAAGATGTATTTTAAAAAATTATTTTACAAATTTTTTTTATTGGCAAGGGAGGTAAATGTGATTGTGTGGACTATGCATTACTTTATGTAAATGTGAACATGTTGACTATTCATTCTTTATGCTTTTCACTGGGTGCGCACCCCTTCTTTACTTTTTCTAACTACGTTGTTTCTGTTTGTCCTGTGTTGTGAAAGAGTGAGGAATTTCATAATGTCAAGTGTACGATAACGATTATACGAGCTATTCTTATGATATGTATATTTTGTACAGGAACTTTGAGGAGCCAAGAACGAACCAGAAATATATAGTGGATTACTATATGGCAGGGGAAAGAGTTACGAATAGATTGGTTTACTTGAAATAAAGTTGGTTTGGGGAAGATTAGAGGAGTTGTGGGAAGTAAGGAAAGGGAAGGAGGAGTGTTTAGTTTAAAAAGGTAACCATATGTGGTATGATGTATTGTATAAAGTTGAGATTTAATGGTTATTGATATGTGTTATGTTATGAAGAGGCAGAAACGAAGAAGAAGTTATAGTGGGTTACTATATGATAATATGACAGGGAGAAGAGTTAGAGAATAGAATATTTACTTAAGTTGAAGATTAGAGGAGCTGTGGGAGGTAAGGAAAGAGAGAGAATAGAGTAGGGGGATTGGGAGTAAAGAATTTTTAAAGGAAAAATTCTTTAGAAAAACATAGGAAGGTGTAGCAGAAGTCGGGTATTAGGTGGGAAAAGTCTACAGCACGATTGAGCATCGGGATGGAATGGGAGGAGAGATGCTCAAGTCGTGACGTAGTTTGTTGTTAGGAGTTGGTTTACATCTAGAGCCGGAGCAGAGAAGACGCCATGTTGTGTCCAGATTGTCATCAATAAGAAATAAACTCCATTTATAATAAACCAGAGAACTCGTTGGGCCTGCTCTGTTATACTATCTGTTTGTCTGTCTGTCTGACCCGGCTTCACCCAGTCCCTGGTGGGGAGCATCTCATTTAATTCATATACGTAGTCATATAACCTCTCCCGTTCCCGACTATCTGTTTGTCTGTCTATCTGTCTGTCCCGGCCCGGCTTCACCCAGTCCCTGGTGGGGAGCATGTCATTTAATTCATTCATATAAGTAGTCAAATAAGCTTCCGTTCCCGACTATCTGTCTGTCTGTCTATCTATCTGACCCGGCGTGGTTTCGCCGGTAAACAGTAACTTAAAAGAATGTCCTTCCACACACCATTCATTATTTTTAAAGAAAACTGTTTTTAATCACCGACATGACAGTTGATAAGTTCTGTAAGCAGAAAAAGATGGGTTACAATGTTATGCATTATGCATTATTTTTATGCAAACTTTGAAAATGCCTTAAAGATTATATCATTATTTATTATTACTCATATGCCTGAAAATAACTATAGACAAAGAGTTTAACAATAGTTCAAGTAAGTCCAACAATATGACTATAAAGTATATAGAAATGTTATTAAAAGTTATGCCCCTTGAAATAAATTTTCTAGAGTGAAGTCCCCCTGCTATATATACATTATGTAATGAAAATGAAAAAAGTAAATGTTATTAAATAAGTAGAAGATTTTACATTAAGAAATTATTATAGTCGGTTGCACAGGAATGAAAGGAAGACGTGTAGAAAATTTCATCTCAATCGGATGTACCGTTATCGAACGCATCCAATACATAGCTGACCACAAACACACAAACAAAGCCACATACACTCTGTTTTATATATATAGATTGCAGTACAGGTTAAGGAATATTTTTATTTTATAAACCTAAATGTGAATTATTTATATTTATTAATAAGTCATAACCTTGTAATACTTTCTGCATATAATATGATATTTCATTACAATTTTTGAAGGGTACATTGCCTTGTAAATATACATTGCTTTGTATGAAATAAACTTTGGGGGAAAAAAATCTATTTTTTTTTTTACATAAATTCCCCAAATCCGTTGTAATGGGGTTCCTATACGTTCCAGATAGTGTAAGGCAGCATTAATAGACTGCATTTTGATGATTGTAAGGGCGACTAGCTCATTACCCCTTGTGAACATGTAGGATAGTCGTGGTTGTTGAGGGGCGGCAGCGTGGTAACAGGTGTTTGGCGGGCTGGAGGCGTCGAGCTCTCACCGTCAGACAGGCTCTTGGTTGAGCGTCCCCTTTTCCTACTGACCAGCTGTAAACCGTCTTCGTCCTCCTTACTATGTTGATCTGTCTGGGTGTTCGAGGTGACTTTTTGTGCCAGTCTAGGTCCCTTCTGGGTTTGTACTTTGGCCGGACATTTATTATTCCAGTGGGAATCCTTCCCACACGTTGATTTTATAAGCAATTTTACATTCTGTAGTTTGCCACTGCTTTCTGAACGAGAAGTCAACATTTCAAACCAACTTAAATGCTAGTGTAGGGATTGAATGCCCTGCCTCGCCATCAGCGCACTAGAAGTGTAAGAGCGATCACTTTTATCCTGTCGACCATGTAGAATTCTGTGTAAAACCTGGGGCAACCTGTATTTGTAAATAATTATTTTATCATTCAAGCATGACATTATGTATTGAAGCTCTTCTGCCAACATCATCGTATGCCATGCTGTTAGGTGGTAATGTTTTGAAACATGTGCCATGCTGACAGACAATGATGGTTCGCAAACTCACACGATCACCAGCGGCTTGGATTACATCAAGTTTGCCCGCTGTCACTAAGTTTTCAAGTTATCATGCACAAAATATTACTAATTAATTAATAATATTCACTGCTACTGAATTTATTATTACTTGATTTCTTTCTTACACAAATAAAAAGTTTATTACTAACTGATCAGTACCATATGTATGTATACACATAAGTTATAAATTTGTTAATATGTTCAATTACTTTAGCTGTTATGCTACTAATTCTTGTCTTGTATACAGAATGGCTAAATTTATTAAAAATTCATCAATAACATTGTTAAGTTTATGAGCTATTGCAAATTTATAACAAATGCGGAATTAACTTGCTCCTAATTTAATTGTATATGTTATGTAAATTTAATCCTGTTTGTCAAAAGCCATAATTAAGATGATGATATTTTTCTGAACTAATATATTAAAAAAATACACACACACAAAACTACACGCCAACCAAAAATCACACCCACCCACTGAGAAATTGAAAAGATCACAAACTGTGAACATCTTGGCTCCACATTCAACAACCATGGGGACTGTTCACAAGAAGTCAGACATACATTGGCCATAGCCATACAGGGATAAACGATAATAAGAGCCTATGGCACAAAACCAGCAAACACATGCAAGTAAACTGTGTTAGAACAAGCACAGAGCTTGACATCTGACAATCGTTACATGGCTTGTCAAGGCTTTCTTTTCTCAAAGTGATTTTGATGTTTTCAAAATTGTGTTGGGCATATACCACAATTCACATATAGACATACAGTACACGAACACACAATTTTAAATATTTGCAGACAGTAGTAGACAGTGTGTGCTCCCCCCCCCCCCCCCCTTGCTATTCAATATCTACATGGACAGAATTTCCAAAGAAGCAAGTCTCGACAGAACAGATTACGGAATCTTAGAACTCTTTACTCCAGATGAAACAACTGACCCACAGGGAATAAATGAACTTCTATTTGCAGACGATCAGTGCCTGTTTTACAGCGATGATAGCAGACTACAAAATCATATTACTAATCTGAGTTCAACCTGCAGCAGATACAATATGAGCATAAACACAGCCAAAACCGAAGTAATGCACGTTAGCAGATCACCTGGTCCACTAAGTATACAGATAAATAACACAACTCTGAAACAAGTTAAAGAATTCAAATACCTTGGAAGTATAATCACAGAAGATGGCAGATTGGACAGAAAAATTGAAATCAGATGTCAAAAAGCTAGTGCACTTACATATCAACTATCACCCTTACTGAAAAATCCAAACATACCCATGTTCGCAAAACGACAGATAATAAACAGCATATTCACACCAACCCTATGCTACCAATCTCAAACCTGGACTTTATCCAAATTACACCTTCGCAAAATCAACACATGTGAAATGAGATGCTTGAGGAGAGCTGCCAACTTAACAATCCGAGACCGAGTAAGAAATGCTACTATCAGACAGACTATGGGATCAACACCTTGTGCCACATTTATTGACAGACAGAAGATCAAGTGGTTTGGCCATGTCGTTAGAATGCAACACCAGCAGCTACCATCACTGGCCTTACATAAAAGATCATCTGCGACGAGACCACGAGGACGTCCAAGAAGAAAATGGATTGACGACATCAGAGACATTGTACAACCACACGGAATGACACTATCCAGTGCCGCCCACCGGGCGCTGGAACGCAAATTATTCCCCCCCCCCCCACGACACTTGACGGCAGAAGTGGAAGATGATGATGATGATGATGAGTAGACAGTAGTTGCTGTTGTAGACATAGTGGTAACTGTAGTAGTAGCAGTTGTAAAGGTAAAAAGTGAAGTACCCTGATTTTCCATTTCTTTAGGCACTGAGTATATGGTGAAAGAAAACATCACATTTTTGTAAAACAATTGGCATTCAATGGGTGATGTGGTCAATAGCGCACACTTCGCCTTTACTTTCCAGAACATTTCATGGTGCTTAGTTTCTGCTGAGTCAACCCGGGAGCAATAGTGGGGACTCAATTACATGATCTACGGGCTAATCATTCGCTATCAACGGCCAGTGCACTTGGTAAGCGAAATTTAAGGGGAAACAAATACCTCTTTTTCAAGGGAACATAATATTCATTTTATAGTTTGCAAGGGACATAACTCGCCATCGTTTTTCTAAAGAAGCAATTAGTTATATTAATTATTAAATTTTTAATATAATGACACCACCTAATCACAGTTAACACAAATATGTGACTTCCTAAAGATTAAAAGACATTTAATGCTAAAGTGAATAAAATGTACTTGCTATTGCAATATATACAATGTGTCAACACTGCAGGCTCCATGCACGATGTTAACGACCATTTCCGAATGGACGCCCTTGCATTTTTACTCTGGTTTCTCTTCACAACGTATATCATCATCATCATCATCGTATTATACCATAATGGTATACAATCGTCCTGTTGTTGTTTGTACTCGTTTTTCGTTACCCTTCATTTCAAATGTAAAAATGTTGAAACAAATGTTGTAAACATTTGCGCATATGTCACCTACACTTCCATATGCAACGCTCTGTAACAACACGAACAATACAAATGCAAATGTTTCTTAACAATCAATAAAAGTTTAAAAAAAAAAAAAAAAATCATCATCGTATTTAAGAAACTCATGTTTCAGTTTGGCGAAACATAACGTAGGGTTAGGAACAGCCATTCTCCAAATTTCCGACACGTGGACTATTTTTAGAACACACACAGACCCACATGGTAGAATTTCCACAGTTCAAGTTAAAAACGACACACACTCATTTGTCATTGTGAACATACACGCACCACCTAACTACAATTATCAACCTCTATTTTATGACAATTTAGACGACTTACTAACACAGACATACAGGGGACAAAATATTGTTCTTGCCGGCGATTACAATTGTGTACTTGAAGATTTAGACGTGGTAGGTGGGGAGGTGAGAAAACAGCTGAGGAGAGCCGGCAGGGACAGCTTACATCAACTCGACACACTACGAAATATCATCGATACACACAACCTCACAGACGCATTCAGGCATACACACCCCGACAGTAGAGAAACGACATACACAAACAAAACACACAACAGATCATCTAGATTAGACCGGATTTACACGCCCGCAACACATCACATCATACAAACTAAACACCTACGGGAAACATTAGATTACACAGACCACAAAGCAATACTAGTACACATCAGCACAAACAGCACAAACACGCATCCAAACAAAAGGTCACCTCACTGGAAGTTCAATAATTTATTATTGGAACACTCAGAATATGTAAAATATATAACACAGCTCATACACACGTACACAGACAATATACCGACTGAGAACATCACACAATACTGGGACTTATTGAAAAACACCATACGAAGCAGAACACAACATCTAGCAACCATGATCCACAAAGACAGACTAAGACAGGAGCGCATCATACAGACAGCCATACGACTAACAAAACAAACAGACAGAGATGCACATCACTTACACACATTAGAAGCACAACTAGAAGAACACCAACAACACAGATATATGGGTGCTCTTCTCAGAACAAAACTCAACACAATTACACAAGAGTCAGCTACGAGGCAATATTTAGCAATAGGACAGAACGTACAACGTAACAGACAAATAAGCAAAATATCAGACATGCAAGGAAACATGCAGACAGAAACACGACACATAGAGACTGCTTTCCAACAACACTACACACAACTATTCACAGCCACAGCAGAGACAGTCGACACACAGATACAAGACAACTTCTTACAGTACACAAAGAAATTACCTGACACAGACAGAGACACACTGGACACAGAACTGACACTGAAAGACATAACACAGGCACTAAGCACACTAAGCAAAGACAAAACTCCAGGACCAGACGGTTTGACAGTAGAATTCTACCAACATTTCTTTCCTATCCTAGGCAATATTCTCCTCAAAGTTTATCAGGAAGGCTTTGGCAATCAACAACTCCCCGAAAATTGGAATATGTCCTATATCACATTCATACACAAAGACAACACCGACAAAACACAACTGAAGAACTACAGACCAATTTCCTTACTCAACACAGACTACAAGATACTTGCCAAATCACTCACCAATAAACTTAAACCTTTCATGCCAACACTCATACACCCCTACCAACAGTGCAGTGTCCAAGGCAGAAATATACACAACCACAACCACCTCATTAGAGACATAATCAACTACACACATTGGAAAGACTGTCCATCCTCCATCTTGTCCTACATAAGACACTAGAACACTGTAATATAGGAGCTTACTACAGGCAGTGGATACAGATCTTGTATAAAAATCCTGAGAGCAAAGTGTTGGTGAACCATTCACTGACAGCCAGCTTCAGACTCACGAGATCTGTAAGACAGGGATGTCCTTTATCACCACTTCTCTATGTGCATACCCTAGAACCTTTACTAGAGAAGATACGACAAGACACTAGTATTAAAGGAACCTTCCTGCATGAAATAGGAGAGCAGAAGCTCATCGCTTATGCAGATGACACTGCCTTCTTTCCCACTAGGAACACCTCACTAAGGAACATACTCCACACCTTTACCCATTTTGGAAAAGGCAGTGGAGCCAAAGTAAATATACAGAAATCACAGATAATGGGTCTGGGAAAGTGAAAACAAAAGTCTGATTTCCCTCCGGACCTGAGACACACAGACATAATGAAGCTGTATGGAATCACATTTCCATGTGATCCCACAGAAACACACAGGCAGACATGGCAAGTACTGACCCAACAGATAGCAGACATGTTACACAGGTATAGGTACAAGACATCCACAATATTTGGTAGAAGCACAATAGTCAACACATACATAATACCTAAAATAATGTACTTAGCGACAGTCCTGGACCCTCCCAAAACAGACCATCACAAACATAAATAAACTAATCAGACGCTTCATCTTCACCAACAGAATACACAGCATGCAACACAAAACTCTCATACAAGACCAGAAACAAAGGGGTATTGCACTACAGGACATCCAGACAAAAATACTGTCACTTAGAATCAGTCACATAGGTAAAATCCTCAGGCACCCAGAACAGAACAGACTAGCACTATACTACATAGGCCACAACATCAAACACCTCACACCACTTAACAATGCAACTGCACACTACCAGAGAACACTGCCAACATTCTATCAGACATGCATACAGGCAATAAAAGGACATGAACACAGCAAACAACACACACAATATAAAAACATTTAGTTAGAGAACAAGCATCATCACTAAGACTTAGGATTAAAAGAGGACACAAATACTTCATGACTGACTTCACATGCGCCTTTTCAAACCTACACAACAAACACATAACTCCAAAAGCTAAGGAAATCACATATAGACTGTTATACAGTATGACCCCCACAACACTGGTAGAAGCATACATATCCAAACAAAGTCAATTATGTAGAAACAACACACAAGAGACAGAGGAACACAATTATTATACATGTTCAACAATTACTGCCACACGCGCAACACTCAAACACCTCATACAAACGCACACAGGCAAACAAACCGACATATATAAAGCAATTTTTCTCAATACTATACCAAAAGCAGCTAAGGACATACATACAAAACTACTTGTAGCACTTTCTTACTACAGTCAACTTATATGGACCTGTAGAAACTGTGCCAGATACAAACACCACACATATAACACACACTTAATTTCCTTTATGTACACACACAAAATATCACAACTATTTCCAGAGTAAATCATGTGTATTCTTCCTTATTGTATTACAAATTTGGTATACATGAGTGCGAGAAATAAGAAGAAACTGCGAGTGAATGATTAAAAAGATCACATATGGTCAAAAGACCAATGAAAAATCCTTTATGTAAAGAATAGTAGAAATATATATGCTTGTTTTATTTGTTTCAAAATGATGGTTTCAACCCTTAAAGATAAGGAGAAAAAGAAAAAAAAGGAGAAAAGAAAATCAACTCCTCCCATTCCAAATTACTATTTATGGAATGTTTGCTTTAAATGCACTTGTTGTGCTATACTACCATCACTACTAAGATTATCACTTTAGTAAATAGAATCACATATCTGTTATACTATTATTATTATTATTATTATTATTATTATTATTATTATTATTATTATTATTATTATTATTATTATTATTATTATTATTATTATTATTAATTATTATTATAATTTTTACTATTATTATTATCATTATTATTATTACTATCATTATCTTACCCTTATTATCTTTAGTATCATTAATTTTATAAGTATTAATGATATCATCATTATTAATTTACAAATTCATCTCCCATGTTCCCCCCTTTGCTTAAGGTTTGTTGCTTTTGCTACTACCCCCACTAATTGTTTCAATCTTTTGTCCTGCCTGTACCATCATTAGAGTGGTCATGAGGGCATTGGTGGAGTGAAACCAATTGGTCGGAGGGTAGCGAGGGAAACAAAATGTAAAGACTTCCCCTTTTCCTTGTAGTCAATGCTTACCTTATTATCCTTAGTACCATTAATTTTATAAGTATTACTGATATCATCATTAGTAATTTACAACTTCATCTCCCCTGTGCCCCCCCCCTTGCTTATGATTTGTTGCTTTTGCTACTACCCCCACTGGTTGTTTCAAACATTTATCCTGCCTGTACCATCATTAGTGGTCATGAAAGGCATTGGTGGAGTGGAACCAACTGGTGGGAGTGTAGTGAGGGAAACAAAAATGTAAAGATTTCCATTTTTCCTTGTATTCAGTATTTACCTTATTATCCTTAGTATCATTAATTTTATAAGTATTATCGATATCATAATTATTATTTTAGAACTTCATCTCTCCTGTGCCCCCTTTGCTTATGATTTGTTGCCCTTGCTGCTACCCCAACTGGTTAGTTCAAACATTTGTCCTGTCTGTACCATCATTAAGAGTGGTCATGAGGGCTTTGGTGGAGTGGAACCAATTGGGGAGAGTGTAGCGAGGGAGACAAAAATGTAAAGATTTCCCTTTTCTTTGTATTCAGTATTTACCTTATTATCCTTAGTATCATTAATGTTATAAGTATTAGTGATATCATCATTATTATTTAACAACTTCAACTCCCCTGGTGCCCCCTTTTGCTTATGGTTTGTTGTCTTTGCTACCACCCCCACTGGTCGGTTCAAATATTTGTCCTGTCTGTACCATCATTAAGAGTGGTCATGAGGGCATTGGTGGAGTGGAACCGATTGGTGGGAGTGTGGCAAAGTAAACAAAAATGTAAAGATTTCCCTTTCTCTTCGTCACCCCCTTTGAATCATGTGAGTGAGTGTTGAATGAATGAATACAAAATCACATATGGTTACCAAACAAATGATACTGTAACAATTTGTGTAAATACAAATGCTTGAGGAAATGAGGGGGGGGGGGGGGGGGGAAACCAACTCCTTTTACTCCAACTATTATTAAAAACTGCAGTTTGCATTTGTATGTACCTGCTATGCTATGTTAACACCATTCCAAAGAAAATCATCATAGCAAATGGAATCACAATTTGTAAAAATGTTATCATTTTCATAACTATTATTACCATTGCTGGTTTTTATATTAGCTGTTATTACCCTCAGTATGTCTCTTCTTGACATTATTATTATTTTCATCATTAGTAATAAAACAAAAACCCTTTTCCCATGTGCCCCCTCCCCTCGCTCATGGATGTTGTTGCCTTTGCTGATACCCACACCGGTTTGGTTCAAATATTTATCCTGCCTTTACCATCATTGCCCAGATCGTGCTGATGAAGGCATTGGTGGAGTGGAACAAATTGGTGAGAGGATGGCAAGGGAAACAAAAATGTAAAGATTTCCCCTTTTCCTTATTTAACCCCCATTCACATGTAAATGTGTTCAAGGAATGGGATATGCTAATGGCAAATTTCCTATGTTGTAAACACAAAATATCACAGATATCTCCAGAGTAAACACAAGTACTCTTCTTTCTGATTTTAAAATTTAGTACACATGAGTGCGAGGAAGAAACAAGAAGATGTGAGTGAATAATGAATGAATGAATACAAAACCACATATGTTTACCAAACCAATGAGATTGTAAAAATGTGTGCTAATACAGATGCTTGTTTACTTGTTACAAAAAAAAGGGGGGGGGGGAAATGAATGGACCCTTACAAATAAGACAAAAATAAAAAATAAGCAAGGAGAAAAAGATAACCAACTCCTTTTACTTCTACTATTATTGAACATTGCAATTATATGTACCTGCTATGGTATGCAAACACCATTCCTATTAAAATCATTCTAGCAAATGGAATCACAGTTTTGGAAAGTGGGATAATTATCATAACTATTATTAATATTATTATCATTGCTGTTACTATCAGTCCTGTTATCACCCTTAGAAGGTTAATGTTTGTCATCATTATTATTAATGTGTTTGGTTTTATTTGCGTTATTATTAAAGTTACCTTTATTAATATATAACCTCATCTCCCATGTGCCCCGCCCCCCTTACCCTTGCTCATGGTTTGTTTGTTGCCTTTGCTGACACCCTCACCTTTTGGTTCCAAAAATTATCCTGCCTTTACCATCATTACCCATTAGTGTGGTGGGTCAAATGGGTGAGAGTGTGACAATGGAAACAAAAATGGAAAGGTTTATGAAGTTTATCCTTCTCCCTATCTACTCCCCCTCACATATAAATATGCCCAATGAATAAAATATGCACACGTCACATACACGCCCACATGCAACGCCCCGTAAACACACCTACACAAATACTAAATACACAGAACGCATGTAACAACACAAACATTATAAATGCAACCACTACCCTTTCTGCCTTGTAAACCCCGATACTGTTTACACCTCCCATTCCCACCATCTCGATACTGTTTGTTTGTTGAATCTGCTGCCGCCATCTCCGATCGTTTCAGACATTTTATACTGCCAGTTTCATCATTACCGAGTGGTGGTGAAAATATTTGGAGTTTTAGAGCTGATAGGAGAGGGAGGCGGCAGGAGAAATAATATCGGTGCACTATCATCATGCTGTTGTTTCTGTAAGGTTTTACCCTACAACAAATTCAAGGTAGAAATGTTAAAATGTATCAAATATTTGTATTTTTTGCGCATACGTCACCTACACGCCCACATGCATCGCTCTGTAAAAACACAAAGAATACACTTTGCAACGATTTTAACACTCAATAAAAGTTTTTAAAAAAAAAGTACACTGCCTTGCTCTCGACAAACGACAAACATATTAAGCAACTCCACTGGGGCGAAATATTTTACTGTTATTTACACGCGGCATTGTTTCCTTCTAATAAAATAAATTTTTTAAAAATGTTTGCATATACTTTACAGGACACTGCTGTCAATGCTGTCAACATCAGCATCTGTCAGCTGATTGTTCATTTCTTTGCAAGATTACCCTCAGTAATTTGCCATTGCTTTCTGAGCGGCTGGCTCACATACCCCGTAAGTTACCGACGCGATCCGAACCTCTGCTGATTCTCACCGTCGTCACGTTACTTACGAGAGTATACGAGATTACGGAGAAAATTTGCTAACCTCTAGGCCAGGAAGCCAGCACATAACAATTACTGTGACATAATTATATCAATTTTAGAGACACATAAGTACGATAATGATTACGGATTACAATTTATTGTTAGATTTTGGTGGTTCGCATATCCTTTTACAGGACATCGCTGTCAACATCAGCATCTTTCAGCTGATTGTTCATTTCTAGGCAAGAATACGCTCGGTAGATTTCCATCGCTTTCTGAGCGACCGGCTCACATATCCCGTAAGTTACCGACGCAGCGAGAACCGCCAGCGTGTCAAAGATCTGAATAAGAGTTTAGAGAGTTAAGAATATAAGAAATAGAGCTAAGACAGAGACCATTAGAGAACACCAGACAGAAGAGACACAAGCGCTATAAATAGCTTTACAACGGGACACATTTGTGTCAACCAAGAGGGCATTGAGTGTAAGTGAGCGAGGGTTTCCCAAGACACTAGGAAACTCGCCTCGACGAGTAACCACGGAGTACAGGTTACTCTAGTTAACTGACCAGCGTGCTGGGACACCACGCACGCAAGACTCGCCAGCGCACGGAGGATCCAACGTCCGTGTTTGAACACGCAACTAGAAGCGTGGCTCAGACTGCGACTGAGACGGCTAGAGAGTAGACGTGTTCCTTATGAATACTATAAGTTTATAGACAATAGTGATTGTTAGGCGTTAGATTCCATTCAGTGATTAATAGTATCATTATCACCTCTTCATTGCGTCTGTGTAACGTACTATGATGTTTATTGTCAATGAAGTATTCCGCTCGCGGAGCTTGTTTGTAATCAGCTCTAAATAAATTGTATCCCTTTTGCATATGACATGAGTTATTATTTCGTGTGGTGCAAAATTAGGGGAGTCCTGAAATACCTGTCGCAAGTAAGTCGCTGACAGGCAGGACCCCATTTGGTGTCAGAAGTGCCTGAACCAACGTCAACAGGCAGGACCCCATTTGGTGTCAGAAGTGCCTGAACCAACGTCAACAGGCACCATTTGGCATTATTTTGTGTTAAAAGTACCTAAAACTAACGTGAATTAATTACCATATAATGTCAGAAATAATTTTGTTTTGTGAGTGAACGTTAGTGATCAACACCAGTACTACTTGATACTTAATATATTACCATTCGTGGAGCTTGAACCACAATGAAGAAAGATTAATTTACAAGTTGTGTTATTCTACGAAAATTAGAAGGAAATGTGTATGAATTTGTGGTAATGAAAATGTATACAAATATGTATTTAAATTGTCAAGCAAACCATCGTGTACATTTCATTTTCTGTGATACAGCCATTAATGTCAACATTCATCACATTAATTTAGATATTTGTGCAAAATAAGTTCTTTTTGCACAAAGAAAGTAAATTAGCTACTGAACGGAAGCCATAGAACGTAGTTATACCAAACAAGATAGAAAGTGAAGACAAGACGACATTGACATTCATATGACGAATCATCTTACTAATCATGACGATCATTTATACTATCATAACATTCATTCATTAACATCATGTATCATTATCTAGATCACATTTATGATTCATCAGCCGCATGAAATATGAACATGTATTTATATCATATGCATGTTTCTAAAGTATTGATGCTCTACTAAACAGAAGCATCCGTTCTGTTGTCAAGTCGATCATTTTTGTGTGTCCGGAAGACAGCGGTGGAACATCCCAAGGGCAGTATTTTCCGACAAATTAGATGAGTATATTTTTGAATTATTTTGATATTCACTATGTTAACCATGCATCTTTATTTTCAGTGAGAATGTAAATAACTAACACATAACTATAAACCATTGTGTAAAACTACAGTGATATCATTGTGAAGTAACATAAAGCCACATAATGGCATCATTAAGTGATTGCATCCAGGCGGGCAAAGAACTAGGCCATACTGGAGAGAAATTAGAGAAATGGGCAGATCAAAGATACAAAGAAGAAACTGCTCGACAGAGAGAAGAAACAGAGACAAAAGCTGCTCTAGAGAGAGACGAAAGAGCACTGGAAAGGCAACATCAAAAAGAGATGAAGCAAGTAGAGGAAGCCACCAAACAAAGACAGATAGAGGTAGAGTCACAAACTAAATTAAAGATGAAAGAAATGGAGATAGATTCAAACATCCAGATAGCCTCTAGCAAACAAAAGAGCCAGGAAGAACAAAATAAGTTTAGTAAATATAAAGGCCTTTTCAAACCATATAGCGTAGGCGTTTCAATCTTAGCATGGACTGAGAATATAGAGTTTCAACTTAAGACTCTAAAAATACCATTAGAAGATTGGGCAATGATCTACATGAGAAATCTCAGTGGGGAGCCATTAAAGGTTATATAATCAATACCTACAGAACTAAGGAGTAATTATCAGTACATCCACGACAGGATTATGCAGCATTTCTTGCTGGATGCCACTGGGTATCAGATTCAGTTTTCCCAAATAAAACCAAAGCCAACTGAAACCTTTCTAGATTACATCTCAAACGTTCAAAGTACATTTAATAAATGGATTAAAGCAGCGAAAGTGGGCAAAAACTTTGATAAATTACAAGATCTCATGGTAATGGATAAGGTTATATCCACAGTCCCTACCCCTTTTGCGAAGTTTCTCCAACAAGCAGATATCGAATCCATTGAGCAACTAGAAAAACGGGGGTCAGCATATTTTTCTTCTAATCGTGACATATTTAAGACCACCACACATGATACAGAGATCACGGCTTTTGTGAAGAACGTACCTAGTAGATCTTATAATCAGAAAGAGTATCATAAGAAAGACAAACCTTACCAGAAGCCACCACAATGTGGATATTGTAAATTTTTTCATCCTAGCTACTCTATGTGCGACAAGAACCCGGAATATCCCTCACACTTAGAAACCATAATAAAGAAGCAAGAAAGTAGACGAAATTCATTTAAACGTGCTGTTAAATGCTACTTTTGTTCTAGCTATGGCCATTATAGCTCTAAGTGCCTTGGTAGGCAACGAATGAAGGCAAATAATGCTGTGCTCATCGATACGTCATCTGACGATGATAGTGTAATTGACTCTGAACTTGTAAATGTATTACCAGAGAGTGAATGTGAAAGTGTGGCAGTAGTTACTGATATATTAGACTTTAAGAGATGTGAAACATGTCACCAGTTTCATGCGGATGGGAAATTGAAATGTGGTCATGTTATACCATTTTCCAACGAAGATGCTAATGCAGCAAGTGCTTCCAGAGGTAAGCTGAAGTTCTACGATGCACTGGTCAATAATCAACCATGCCATTGTTTACTGGATAGCGGCAGCACTTTACTTGGTTTAAGAAAAGAGCTGGTTAGACCAGAAGATTACACGGGTGAATTTGTCAAATGCCGTACTTTCTCTGGAACCATTGAGAAATACCCACTGGCAAAACCGCATATTAATACCCCGTTCCTTACCGGCACATTTACTTGCGCAATCCTGCAAGATCCCTGCACGTATCTGATTTTAGGCTGTTTAGCTTCATTGAAGCAATGTACTGACGACGACATATTAGCCTGGAAACAAACAAACATGGCTAATGCTGTAACAAGGTCAGATACTCAAACACATTATACTGACCTACAAAATGAGATGTTACAGCTGTTAACACCCAGCGGTGCCAATAACAACACTACTCGACAATAATTTATCGAGGCACAACGCACCGATCAAACTATCGCACCTTATTTTAAATTGTTAGGTGAGCGAGCGAAAGTGACTAAAAATGCATCTTGGTATTTTAGAATACACAACGGAATTCTCATGCGTTATTACACAAATAATAACCATGAAATTCAGCAAACGGTGTTACCTGTAACATACCGACAAAATGTGCTAAAGATCGCACATGAGTCACCGTTTGCTGAACATTTGGCCTATGACAAAACCAGAGCCAGAATTTTGTCACACTTCTACTGGCCTAAATTCTGTACTGATATAAAAAATTTTGTCGTTCATGTACTATTTGTCAACATCTTGTAAGAAAGGGAAAGCATGTGACGGCCGAAGTTCAACGGTCATTATTAGCATCTAGACCATTTGAGTGTGTAGCGGTCGATATTGTTGGACCCCTAAATCAGGTGTCGAGCAAAGGAAACCGATTCATACTTACTCTCGTGGATCTATGTACCAGGTGGATCGAAGTTATTCCACTAAAATACATCACCTCCAAAGATGTGGCAAATGTATTTTTGCACTTATTTTGTCGTTGTGGCTTTCCACGAACTATTCTATCAAATCGTGGAACGCAGTTTATTTCGGCTGCTACGCAAGCCTTAACAAAATTGTTAAGAATAGAACAGCATTTCTGTACCCCGTACCACCCAATGAGCAACGGGATCATAGAAAAAATTAACGGGGATCTCAAACACATGCTGGCGAAGGTAACAGCAGAAAACCCATCTGATTGGGACACGCTATTACCAGCAGTGCTATTTGCCCATCGAGAAATTCCGCACTCGAGTACGGGTTTCTCACCTTTTGAATTAGTGTATGGGGCGAACCCTCGAGGACCCCTAACAATTTACCATCAGCTAATCACTAGCTTACCAGAAAACCCAACATCAGTAACACCGTATGAGATGGTAACAGAGACACGCGATAGAATAATGAAAGCGTGTGTAATAGCCAAATCATCTTTGGAGAGGAAAGGACAGATGTACCGCGACTATGCAAATAAGGGTGCTAAAACAATACACCTTGAACCTAATCAGAAGGTTCTGCTTTTACTACCAGATAAACGTAATTTGTTACTAACATCGTGGCAAGGGCCATTCAACGTTGAACGGAAAATATCAGATGTCGATTATGAAATATCGATAAAGGGAAAATTAAAGATATTTCATATCAACTTGCTGAAACCATACTTCTCACGACTGAGACGGCTAGAGAGTAGACGTGTTCCTTATGAATACTATAATTTATAGACAATAGTGATTGTTAGGTGTTAGATTCCATTCAGTGATTAATAGTATCATTATCACCTCTTCATTGCATCTGTGTAACGTACTATGATGTTTATTGTCAATGAAGTATTCCGCTCGCGGAGCTTGTTTGTAATCAGCTCTAAATAAATTGTATCCCTTTTGCAAATGACACGAGTTATTATTTCATGTGGTGTAAAAGTAGGGGAGTCCTGAAATACATGTCGCAAGTAAGTCGCTGACACAGCGATTCTCGGGAACGTCACGTTACTCACGTGAGTATACCGGATTACAGAGAAAGTCGCTAACTCATAGGCCAGGGAGGGCGGCACAATCAAATTACAAAGAACTATAATGTCTAAAGGACAAAACAATACAAAGAATTAGGGATGATATTTACAGAGACGTGACAACTATATTGCCCAGTGGACATAGACAATAGATAAGGACTGACTACCAGTAGACCAAGATGATTCCTAACGGGACAAACCATTGATTGACTTCAATAAAACAATGAAGCATATGACATTATTGTCATTAGGAATGTGACAAATCATTTACGACAACAACGATAACAAGGGAAATAACACGACTATTAATTATTGCAAGGGACAATACTCAAAGAATAATTAGAATAAAATCATAGTGACATAGAATTGAATAATCAAGCAGCATTATAAGCCGCTTAGTTATTTAACTACATAGACATATGTTAAAAATGAATTCTTTGTAAGTTGTTATCTATTACAGGATAGCAAGAAAATTTCACTTAGATGTTAAAAACATCTTTATTTTCTAAACCTAAATTTGAGTTATTTATGGTTATTAATATGTCTACCGTGTAATATGCGTATACCTTATTTTTCATTTCAATTTTTGAAGGGTACATTGCCTTGTCTATATCTATAAAACAAAGTGTATGTATATATGTATGTAAATATGTATGTCCTTTATTTGTTCGCGAACGGCCCATCCGATTGAGATGAAATTTTCTACACGCCTTCCTTTCATTCCAGAGCTGTCAACTGTCATAGTTTTTTTTCTTCTTCCTCCCCCTCCCTCCTCCCCCTCCCAAAATACGTACGTAAATATATGATGATGATGATGAAAGAATCCCCGAACCAAAACGCTAGGGAAAGGGAAGAAAATGACGTGACTACACAGAATCGTCACACGGCAATCATCATCATCAAGTGCCGTGCCGGCTGGCGTAGGCGTTCATGGCTCTCCGTAGATCTCAGTCTTTGGTTTTTTGGATCAACTCTGCTGCTGATATTCCTCCATGCCGCGGCAATATCAATAACAATTCATCTTTTTATGTGTAAGGAAGTTATCTACAGTCGTGTAGAAGGGAAGAACTAGACGAGTATGAATTCGGAATGGCGAACTCTCTCCTACTCTCTTCTCCTCCCTCCTCCTCCCTCTACCTCCTCCCTCCACCCTCCTCCTCTTCCTCCTCCCTCTCATCCCTCTAGCTCCTCCCTCCTCCTTCTCCCTCTTCCTTCTCCCTCTTCCTCTCCCGACCTCCTCCATCCTACTCCCTCCTACTCCCTCCTACTCCCTCCGCCTCCTCCTCATCTTCCCTCCTTCTCCCACTCCCTCCTCATCCCTCCTCCTCCTCCTACCTCCTCCCTCCTCCTCCCTCTACCTCCTCCTCCTCCCTCCACCCTCCTCCTCCCTTCTCCTCCTCTTCCTCCTCCCTTTCCTTCCTCCTCCTCCTCCCTCTACCTCCTCCTTCCCCTACCTCTTTCCTCCTCCCTCCTCCTCCTCTTCCACCTCCCTTTCCTTCCTCCCCTCCTCATTCTCCCTCCTTCCTCTCCCTCCTTCCTCCTCCTCCTTCCTTCTTCTCCCTCTGCCTCCTCCCTCTTTCTCTCCCCTCCTCCTCCCTCCTCCTCCTTCTCCTCCTCCCTCCTTCTCCTCCTCCTCTCCCCTCCTCCTACCCTCTTCCTCTTCCCATCCTCCCTCTCCCTCCTCCATCCTCCTCCTCCCTCTTCCTCCTCCTCCCTCTTCCTCCTCCTCCCTCCTCCATCCTCCTCCTCCCTCTTCCTCCTCCTTCTTCCTCCTCCTTCCTTCTCCTTCCTCCTCCCTCTTCCTCCTCCTCCTACCTCCTCCTCCCTCCTCCCTTTTCCTCCCTCCTCCTCCTCCCTCTAGCTCCTCCCTCCTCCTCTCCACTCTTCCTCCTACCCTCTTCCTCTTCCCCTCCCCCTCCTCCCTATCCCTCCTCCTCCCTTCACATTCCTCCTCCTCCCTCTTCCTCCTCCTCCCTCCTCCTCCTCATCCCTCCTTCTCCCTCCTCCTCCTTCTTCCTCCCTCCTCCTCCTCCCTCCTCCCCCTCCTCCTTCATCCTCCTCCCTCTCCTCCTCCTCCCTCCTCTTCCTCCCTCTACCTCCTCCCTCCTCCTCCCTTCACATTCCTCCTCCTCCCTCTTCCTCCTCCTCCCTCCTCCTCATCCCTCCTCCTGCCTTCTCCTCCTCCCTCCTCCTCCTCCCTTCACATTCCTCCTCCTCCCTCTTCCTCCTCCTCCCTCCTCCTCCTCATCCCTCCTTCTCCCTCCTCCTTATTCTTCCTCCCTCCTCCTCCTCCTCCCTCCTCCCCCTCCTCCGTCTCCTCCTCACTCCTCCTCCTCCCTCCTCCTCCTCCCTCCTCCTCCCTTCACATTCCTCCTCCTCCCTCTTCCTCCTCTTCCCTCCTCCTCATCCCTCCTCCTCCCTCCTCCTCCTCCCTCCTCCTCCTCCCTCCTCCTCCTCCCTCCTCCTCATCACTCCTCCTCCCTCCTCCTCCTTCTTCCTCCCTCCTCCTCCTCCCTCCTCCCCCTCCTCCTTCCTCCTCCTCCCTCTCCGCCTCCTCCCTCCTCCTCCCTCTACCTCCTCCTCCTCCTTCCTCTACCTCCTCCTCCTCCCTCATCCTCATCACTCCTCCCCCTCCTCCTCCTTCTTCCTCTCTCCTCCTCCTCCCTCCTCCCCCTCCTCCTTCCTCCTCATCCCTCTCCGCCTCCTCCCTCCTCCTCCCTCTACCTCCTCCTCCTCCCTCTACCTCCTCCCCCCTCCTCCCTTCACATTCCTCCTCCTCCCTCTTCCTCCTCCTCCCTCCTCCTCCTCTCTCCGCCTCCCTCCTCCTCCTCCTCCCTCTACCTCCTCCCTCCTCCCTCCTCCTCCCTTCACATTCCTCCTCCTCCCTCCTCCTCCTCCCTCCTCCTCCCTCCTCCTTCTCCCCCTCCTTCTCCTCCTTCTCCCTCCTCCTTCTCCCTCTTCCTCCTCCCTCCTCCTCGCCTCCTCCTCCACCCTACTCCTCCCTCCTCCTCCTAATCCCTCCTCCTCCCTCCTATTCCTCCCTACTCCTCCTGTCTCCTCCCTCCTCCTCCCTCCTCTTTCCTCCTCCACCTCCCTCTTCCTCCTCCCTCCTCCATTTACCCAAGACAGACAGACAGTCAGACAGATAGTCGGGAATAGGATCTTATATGACTACTTATATAATTTAAATGAGATGCTCTCCACCATGGGCTGGGCCGGGTCAGACAGACAGACAGACAGATAGATAGATAGATAGATAGACAGACAGACAGACAGACAGACAGACAGACAGACAGACAGACAGACAGACAGTCGGGAACGGGAACTTATATGAATACTTATATGAATTAAATGAGATGCTCCCCACCAGGGGTTGGGCGATGCCGGGCCGGGTCAGACAGACAGACAGATAGATAGTCGGAACGGGAACTTATATGACTACTTATATGAATTAAATGAGATGCTCCCCATCAGGGTCTGGGCGAAGACGGGCCGGGTCAGACAGACAGACAGACAGATAGACAGACAGACAGACAGATAGTCGGTAACGGGAACGAGAACTTATATGACTACTTATATGAATTAAATGAGATGCTCCCCACCAGGGTCTGGGCGAAGCCGGGCCGGGTCAGCTAGTACTCGATAAACAACAAACATACTGAGCAACACCACATATTTTCATGTTATTTTACGCGCGGCACTGTCCGGGTTTCCTTCCAATAGCGCGACTATATTCAAAACATCAACTTTATGTGCAACAAATATTGTGGTGCGTTATTCTTTGGGATTGATTTTCTAAAGGATACTATGAATTTTTCTTTGGAATTATTATCACGGAAAACAACAAGTTATCGCCATGTAATCCAATATGACTACATTTACAGTTCCAAGAGAAAACTATGAAGTCCAACTACTTCACCAGTCTGATTGGACAGGCAGGCAGGCAGGCAGGCAGGCAGGCAGGCAGGCAGACAGACAGACAGACAGACAGACAGACAGATGTATGGGTGTATGGATGGAGAGAGAGCAAGCGAGCGAGCGAGCGAGAGCGAGAGAGAGAGAGAGAGAGAGAGAGAGAGAGAGAGAGAGAGAGAAGATCAGACATACCTATTGGACACTGTTGTTTCTCTAGGTTGACTACTCCACTTTTGGATCTGCATCAGCAGAAAGACATCAACCAGGCCTGTGTCATCAACAAAGGTGACGGCATTTTTTCCGCCAGGCTCATTTCGCCTTCTTTATCCTCGTTTTGATTCAGAATTTTGGTGTACAGAACTGAACCTACTTGAATGAAATGTTCCGAAACATTACGTGTTCTGTTTCTTGATTTAGTGACAGTTTTACACGTTAATGTTATAAAAGTAGTTATTCTATTAGTTTTACAAATTAGTGTCCATAGTTCGCCGTAATTTATACAAGTTACTGTCCTATAGTTCACCGTTATTTATACAAGTTACTGTCCTATAGTTCACCGTTATTTATAAAAGTTACTGTCCTATAGTTCACCGTTATTTATACAAGTTACTGTCCTATAGTTCGCCGTTATTTATACAAGTTACTGTCCTATAGTTCGCCGTTATTTATACAAGTTACTGTCCTATAGTTCACCGTTATTTATACAAGTTACTGTCCTATAGTTCACCGTTATTTATACAAGTTACTGTCCTATAGTTCGCCGTCATTTATACAAGTTACTGTCCTATAGTTCACCGTTATTTATACAAGTTACTGTCCTATAGTTCACCGTTATTTATACAAGTTACTGTCCTATAGTTCACCGTTATTTATACAAGTTACTGTCCTATAGTTCACCGTTATTTATACAAGTTACTGTCCTATAGTTCACCGTTATTTATACAAGTTACTGTCCTATAGTTCACCGTTATTTACACAAGTTAATATCCTATTGCCGGGCTCCCTGGTCTAGGAGTTTCTCGACTTTCTCCGTAATCCCGTATACTCTCGTGAGTAACGTGACGTGCGCGAGAATTGGTAGCGGTTCTCTCCGCGTCGGTAACTTACGGGGTATGTGAGCTGGTCGCTCAGAAAGCAATGGCAAACTGCTGAGCGTAATCTTGACTAGTAATCAACAATCAGCTGAAAGATGCTGATGTTGACAGCGATATCCTGTAAAGTATATGCGAATAAAAAGCAAATAAATATCCTATTGTTCAACCTTATTTATACAAGTTAAAATCCTACAGTTCGCTGTTATATATACCAGCCCCACGCATTAATGTCCCATCGTTATCTACCTGTCCCCCTCGTTAATTCCCCATAATCCTCTACCAATCCCATTCGATGATATCTCATGGTAAACTACCAGTCCTACACGTTAATGTCCCATCGTGATCTACAAGTCCCATACTTTAACTTCCCATTGTTCGCTGGAAGCCTTGTGCGATTTTGTCCCACGTAAATCTATGTGGCCGTCTCGCTAGCGAAGTTTATATCGAACCGCGCACCTAATGTCATGAACACGGTCTGATTCGATGTTCGTCGCTGTCAAAATGAGGAAGAGAATGGCCACGTAATCTTCCTTGCTGTCAGTTCTACACAATGTGATGACGCTATCAAATCACAGACTCATGGCTGGCAACTGCTTCTGCACAATTAAATTATTATTAATTTAAATATATAGAAGACAATAACCAAGACCACGATACCGGAAACTAATGCAAAGTACTCTTCAAGCGCTGTTAGCACTATGTCGGAGGGTTCGAACCTCTCATTGTGTTCGAATGATTAACGTCCCCAGTCTACGTACTACGCCCTGTTGGTCTCTAAAGGTGTAGCCTGTGATGAACGGCGTATTTAATATATAGCAATTGACAAGTATTGTATGGCGCATATAGAAGTAGAAGAAATTCAATTGAAGTGACAATATTTCATTTTATTGCTTGTGCTGGGATACCATCTGGGCCTGCAGCATACCCATCTTTCAGTAGTTTCACAGCTTGTCTCATTTATTCTTTAGATAGTTTCTAACAGTTGATATCCTGTTTCACTTCAGCCGGCTGGGTATCAGGAGAGTCGTTTCGAATTGGTTTATTCGGAAGATTCTTAAAGTGTTCAACCAATTTGTGAATTTGATCATTAATAATTCATCAGATCCGGAGTACGACAAGGTTGTGTCCTGTCATCCCTCTGGTTCATAACTGATTTAGACAGCATCTGTAAAGAAACCAGCCAGAAACCGCAAAAACCGCATTACGAACAGAACACAGAAGAATTACCAACGGCAAATTACACCAATAAAGAACTCCTATTTGCGGACGATCAAGCATTAATAGCACAATCAAAAGCAGAATTACAAGTCCACATGAATAATCTAAACGAAGTGTATAAGGAACATAACATGAAAATTAGCACCTGTAAAACAAAGGTAATGACTATCACTAAAGAAGAAAAGAAACAACAAAGACTCATCTAAAAGAACACCCCTGAAACAAGTAAAGAGCTTCAGGCACTTAGGAAGTGTAATATCATCAAATAGCAAATCAGAAGACGAGATCGAGAATAGATGCTATAAAGCAAACTAATTCATGGCTCACATGACATCAATACTAAAGAACAAAGACGTATCAATAGTTACTAAGAAAGCTCTCTACAACACAATCTTCCTATCAACTCTATGCTACTAATGCCAAAGCTAGACAATGAGATAAAAAGCGGTTTTAAAAAAAAAAACAACCACAACAACAGAAATGAGGTTCCTGAGAATAATACTCAATGTATCAAGAAAAGAGAAAATTAGAAATGAAGAAATCTGAAATAAAGTGGGGTTTATAGCAGCGCTAAATTTTATTAGAAGTCAACGAGTCAAATGGTTTCGCCATATAAATAGGTTACCAACTATTTATTCCGACTCGACGCGCTATCGAGATCAAGTCGCCTTATCGGATAACGCAGAGGATGCCTCGCGTTAAAAGTGCCGCGCAAAGACATGCGCTATATGCAGCCGGGAAAAAAGAAGGCAGAGGCGAGGAAGGCCGCGGCGACTGACTATGCCATATCTACAAACAGCAGTCCGACTCCTACACCAGCTGAAACCGTTCCCATCGCTGAAACCACAACTGAAGGAGATGCAGCCCAATGTACCAGAGACCTCCACACAGGAGGAAACATCAACCACTATTGTAGACTTCACCGGCAAACTACTGCTTAAACAAACAAGTGTGGGAGAAGCCAAACTGTCGGCGCTACCAGCAAACAAGATAATCAGTCTGTTGGAGAACGAGCTGGGAAGACACAGCATCGACCAGCTGCGCAAGACACCCGATGGAGTAGTGGTCTCCATCAAGACAAATCCAAAGACCACAGCCCTGTTAAAGAAGATCGCACAAGAGGAGAAGAGCATCATACAGCTTCACCACGGCATAGTTCTGGAAACCGCCCGGCACCGCACGATGAAACGATGGGTCATCAGACGAGTCCAGACCCATCACTCAAATGACAAGATCAGGGAGATGCTGTTAAAAGAAAACAAGAAGCTAAAGATCACCAGTGCTGAGCGGATCATCGGGAAGAACAACTTACCCTCCACAGTTGTCGTCATCCCATCAGAGGACCGAGTGATCCCTCAGCACATTGTATGGGACAGAAAAGACCAAAGACCAGAGAACTACATCCCGAGGGTGCTGCAGTGCTCCAAGTGCCAGAAGTTCTGGCACACAGGTGCCACCTGCAAGAGCGATGTGGAGGTGTGTAGGTACTGCTCTGGTCCCCATAAGTATAGTCAGTGCCAGCACGCGAAGAACGACTCGGACTTCAGGAGGCCTAATAACAACAGAAAGTGTGCCAACTGCCTCGGCAACCACGGCGCCAGGTACCTCGGCTGCCCCTGCCACCAAGACAGCAAAGAAGCTATGAAGATAGCCATAAAGTCTAACTTGCCATATAAGGAGGCCAGGATGCAGTATGCAATAGCCTAGAAGACAAAAGTGACAAGACGCAAGAAACCCAGATAACGGCCGTTCAGCGCATCCTGCACGACCTGAAGCAAGTCCAGCAGAAGATAGAGCAGGATGTCGCTCGAATGGCCGCCATAAAAGCTGACACTGACAAAACCCTTTTGAAAATTCAAAAAGTGAGAGCAAAGACAGAAGAAACGCTGAAACAAATCCAGGAAGAAAGAGAACAGATAGAACTGCTAAAATCACAGAAAGAACCAGAAGATTCAAGAACACAGACAGAAGAGGAAACAACAGAGGAAGCACAATATCGTTCTCCACCAAGATCTAACTGGCGAACAACTCACAACACACGACCAAGACCAAGACGACGCCCAAACGATAACCATTACTGGAGCATAGAGAACGAGATGTAGAAACTCCCTGAAGGAAACAGCACAATACGACGGGGTGGGTACACAATAACTCCAGGCCTCAGCAAGTGCGCGACTCTGTCCAGACATGTAAAACCTTATCAAGACAGGAACGAACAAAATCAACCAACCAGAAGCTGAAAATAAGCAGTACAATTTACGAAACAGCTCAACACAAGCTACACAATAAAGGGCCCAAATACAACCAAGCCGATATAGTCGACGGTTGAACGGGACCACTCGTACATGAGGACGAACGAACGAACGAACAGTATATCACAACAAGCAATGTTGTATAGACCAAATGGACGCAGAAAAAGAAGCTGCCCAAGTAAACGATGGACAGAAGAAATAATTTAGTTCATGGGAATCTCGGTATATTAAGCATATAACCAGGCGCTCTCCTGATGTTTATACATCACATCGACAAGGGAACAAGATGAGATGAGATGATCTTCAATGTTGTTGAGAACTTTCCTTTTACTATTTTTGATAAGTCCACTTTGTTGATTATATTTTTGAACAGACGGACAAAGTTTTCACCTGTGTATGATGGAGTTCTTTGTTAGATATGTACATCGTTACTGTGTTTAGTATGTCTCTCCTTTTCGCAGGAGCTAAATATACCTAATTGTTTGCAATTCATATTGTTATATCCTGCTGCAGCTGCTGCTTTTTTCTTTTTGTTCCATTAGCCGGAAGGTGCACAACAGAGATAAAGAAAAGAATAGGGCAAGAAAAGGCTGCATTTCAGAAAATGAAAAGCATTTTATGCAGTAAGTCAGTATCACTGAATGTAAGAAAGAGAGTGCTGATGTGCTGTGTAGAACATGTTTTGCTGTATGGCTGTGAATCTTGGAATGTTAATGAATAAATTAGGCCGAACTTGAAAGCAACAGAGATGTGGTTCCTGAGATGAATGTTGCGAAATCCTTGGACTGCCAGAGTAACTAACGACGACTGCTTGAAAGAGGCTACTGAAACTAGAACATTATATACAACAATAAGACAGAGTTAAACAGCTTCTTTGGTCATGTGATGAGAAGAGAGGCATCGGAGAACATCATGACGACTGAAAAGATCGACGGGGAGACAGGCAGAGGCAGACCAAGAGATATGATGCTGGATGGATTGAGATGGTGACATGGAGGAATATCATCAGCAGAGTGGATCCAGAACACCAAAGACCGAGATCTGAGGAGAGACATGATCGCATACACCAGCTGACAGGGCACTTGATGATGATGATGATGATGATGATGAGTTTCAACAATCCATTTACATAGCAAATTACGTCCACAACAAAAAATAATATCGAAAGAACGAGAAATAAATAAAGAAAGAAAGAAAGAAAGAAAGAAAGAAAGAAAGAAAGAAAGAAAGAAAGAAAGAACGATATCTGAACTGACCTCTTTCATCTATATTGATTGTTCCTCGACCTATATCTGGAACATGCCTGATAGATACCATCACATCTTCAAGTTCCATAACGTTGCCCACGACATCCTCTTTATACCTGCGTTTATCTGTTACTCCATCGACACTGACACCCTCAGATTGTACTGTTGGACTACATTGACCGCCCTCAAAGTTATCTTGACTAGGGCTGCAATCACGTCTCCAAAAGAGCCATCACAAACATCATCATTTTCTTCATTATAATCATCGTATTTCTTTGCAGACTCAACCGTTTCAATCTCCGGTTGATCACGACAAGTATGTAATGAAATACGATTTTTCTTAGCATTGGTTCGCCCATTGGCAACTCCATTGTCAACTCCTTTGACAACTCCATTGGCAACTCCATTAGCAACTCCATTGGCAACTCCACTAGCAACACTTGCATCCTTGTCTTCCTCATCCACAAGAACCATCTGGCAGCGACTAATCCGAACAGACAGATCGCCATCTTCGGCATCTGTTTCTTTGGGTCCGAGTGTTGTTAATACTTGCGGTAACGTGAGGACAACTGGTGTTATTCCTGTGCCTTCTGAATCAACAGTGTCTGTCTGCACTTCTTTAGTTGCCTTCACGCAACCTTCATTGCCATTGTTCTGCATCTTGTTTGGACTCTGATCTGTATATTGTCCATTGAAAACGTCAGATTCGTTGAACTCAGATGACGATTTTGAATTCCTACCACACTGCGCACCATCATACGACAACCTGCCACCTGTATCTATCTGGATACTGACAAGGACACGATCTCTAGAAATACTAATAGCTACTGAACCTCTATTTGTCTGTATAAACCCATCTTTGTTACCTAGATCTCTTCTGCCAGTGTTGCTGCAATCAACATGGCTGGCGTTTTTCTGAATCACATTCATGAAATTAATAACTACATTTGCAGGATTCTTTCAACGTAAGAGCCACTTGATTGTCACACAATCTGATGGCAACATCAGAGTCCTCCCTTCTTTCCTTGCATCTGTTGCCTTCAGAGCAGACATCTTTCAATGATAATTTCACTCTACCTTTGTGACTTCTTGATTCTGGTGCACTTCTTGTATCCACATCTCCGAGGTCAAATGGTTGTTCTTTGTAGACTGGCATCCGGTAGCTTTCAGCAGGGCTACGTTTGGTCTTATTCGTCGATTCTCTAAAGCAGGCTTCTCCACATTCAAGAAAAGTTATACCATGTTCACGTTGGCCAATCGTATTTGGTAGATCATTCACAAGTCCTCTTGTTGAGTTATCGAATGGAACTAAATATCAAGAGGGACAGGCTAGATCCGATTTTATATTACGAAGTGAGGAAGTAGTTGCATCCATCCTTCTATTGCAACAAGCACGCCCTGGACGTTCTTCATGAAATGCTTTGCTGTCAGAAACACGATCCACATCGTAAGGAGCAACCGTTGCGCAATAAAAGAGTTCCAGCGGTGACATGGCTGTTGACGTCCAGTGATGTAGAGACATAACAGAAGAAGATTTTTGTAGATTGTCTGTGCTGTGGATACCAGCGTGCGGACCCAACTGGCTTGACTTGGATGTTGAAGGGCTTATAACCGATTCTGGGTGGGAGTCGAGAGAATGGGCGTAGTTGAGATGTTGTGGCTCTTCCATCTGTTGGAAGACAAATGAATGTTACAATCAAAACAACGTATTTCCTTAGTGAATTTACACAAAGACGACATAAATAACATATTGTAGGATTTCTTTCCAGGAATATTTCGCTGAATCTTGTCAATTACATCATCATCATTACCATCATCCAGTGCCGTCTTGAATGGCGTGGGCGATCATGCCTCTCCACAAATTAGGATCGCCAATGTCATGGATCAATTCGTGTGTTGACTCATTTCTGTGCCATGACACAAGAATGTCAAGAATCTTCTCACGCTGTCTTCCTTTATCTCTCTTTCCTCAAATCTTTCCGGTTGTCACAGTAAGTTTCAATTTTTGTCTTCTCATAACAAGGCCAAAACAGCGATGACTGCTTCTGTCTGTGATAAGCTGTCTTTGCGCCTCAGCTTCCCTTTAACGTATGTATCATGCGTAATATGCATTGTTTATGCTTACAAAATCCACTTGACAATGTTTTCCCCCCTATGTTAATGTAACATGCACATTTGATGAATGAAAGATGAGTGATTGAAAGGGCCGAATGTAAGACGGGCCTGCGTGCCCAATTTGTTACCCTTTTAAAATTAGGTTCGTTCGTTCGTTCGTTCGTCCTGATTGCTCTTTTTAGGTCTCCAATTAATTTTCATAATTCTTCTATAAAACCACATCACCAAGGCTTCCTTGGATTTTTTCGTCTGTTTACTAATTGTACAGGATTCGCAGCCGTATGTTAAAACTGCTTCTATGTAACCTAGTCTATGTCAGCTGCATACTGAAGATTAAAACCACCTCGATACCTACTCCATCTGTGAAAGAATTATTGTCTCCGTACACAAAACCAAATTAAAAAAAAAAAACACCTTTATCAATTCCAGTGTGAGTGCCAAGCGACTTCCATAGGTAGAACGAAAAGGCAATTAGTAAATTGAGTGGCCAAACATATACCGGTGTGGATGGAACAGGGAGTTAATAATTATTTAGGAACCACAGTGCAGTCGGCAGGTCATAAAACGTTGAATTATGTCATCACAAAACATTTGCTGAGTATCAACCACATCATTAACAATCAGACGGCATTTCGTATACTGTATTCGACAAACAATAATCCATTGCTCAAATATATCGAAGCATTATATATTAGTCGATTCGAGCCTTTATTATGTAAACAAAAGGACTTCCTGCTAATTGTTTAACTTCCATGGATATAACGTTTTAGATATTCGCGTAATGTCCGCGACGATGTACATCATATTTCAGCCGAAGTATCACTCATTGTTTCACATTACGTGATATATCACTCTGCGGTATGCACCTGATGAGATGCAGCGACATATGCTTGGCTGGAAATCGTGCAACATTTTTCCGAGTGAGCTTCACATGAAATCCTTAAAAGTATGATAGAAATTGAAATAGCCATGCCATCATCTTGTGACATGTCCATATTGTTGTTAAAAATGTCAAGAGGCTTAAGCACGTGTCATCATAGTGCAGACGAACACGATGACGTCATAAAGATAGTTTAAAGATGGCCGCCCCACTTTTGACATGCACCACATCCGTTTTTTTTTTTCATTAGTGAAGGCTGAAACCTATATAAATTTATCGGCGAATGAAGGTCCAGTATGGTCATGCATGCGTGTCAGAATAGCAATTGTATGAGTGGAGTAGAATTTTCAAAACGGCATGACTTCTGTGACAGACTTTTCGGTTCCACGAAGAGTACGACAAGTGTTGCGCGAGTGATTATACGGGAGACTAAGAATTTTTTTTTTTTTCTACATGAATCCAAGCATTTTATCGGCACTGTAGACCTTGCATTGAAGGTAATGGTGACTATATAGAAAATTATACACTTGTTCTTTACTTTTTCAGAATATATTCACCCAAAAAGATAAAATCATTTAAGGTTTTAATTTCAAGCCCACTGGGATAACTCTGCAGTATCTACCTAATGAGATGCAGCGAAATATGCCAGGCGAGAAAGCATGCAATATTTTATTCATCACGTCTGTGTTTATTCTGCTTCATTCTTTCTCCACTTCTGACATGGATATATGTTGTCTTGTGTACGCCTATAGCGAAACTGCGATATTTGAGCCTTGTGGGCGACTTACTACACCTCGGTGTGAAAGAAGGACCAGTTCTGTCTTCCTCTTCACCATATACTTCCTCTCCCTCCTCCTCTTCCTCCTCCTCTTCATTTTCTTCTTCTACTTCTTCTTCTTCTTCTTCTTCTTCTTCTGCTGCTGCTGCAATTATAACAGAAACAATGACAAAAGCAACAATCACCCATCAGTAACAGCACAATAGCAGCAGCAACAACAGCACAACAGCAACAGAATTACAGACATTAATCACCACAACAACAACATAACAAATGACAATGTTGAACAAGATGCCACTGATCTCTGACCCATTGCATGTGATCCTGCGGCAGATCCTCAGTGAAGAGACTGATCAATCTGGGCTGACGTCGGATACCAAACACGGCGCAGATTCTGTCTCTTAGGCTCTTTCTACGTGGCTTGTTAGCCATCTGGCCAGTCTGTGGACAAATCATTTGACAGTTACGAAACACACAACCGTGATGGCATAGTGACGAGAGTACTTGCCTGCCTTATAATTTGGTGCGAGTTCAGGTCTCGCCAGTTTCAGGAGATTTCTTCCCGATAAGCATGGCTCTTAATTGGATCTTGATTTATGCGACATAGACGATAGACAAGTTTAAGAATTTTATGGAAAGTATCTTTTAGAAAAGACGATGAACCTACCTACCAGAAAATCATTCATCTAATCAAACATCCACAACCCAACTAACCAATGAACTATCTAACTAACCAAACATGTAGCTACCTAAGCAACCAAGCAACCTTCTAATAAACCATCCAACAACGGACCTAAATATACAACATTAATCTAACGAGCTGCACAATCAACCAACCTGCTAAGCAACCATAAATCAACCAGGTGCCGTCTCCAAAATGAAGGTTGGCTGCAATGGATCTCCAACTCTGTCTGTCTCTCGCCCTGACTGTACATTCTGTCAGATTGATGTTCGTCCATCTCTTGATGTTATCTTCCCATTTGTATCGTTGCCTACCTCTTACTCGCTTGCCCTCAACCTCGCTCTCCAGAATGGTTTTTATAAGTTTTTATAATGGTTGAATCGGTAAGAGCGCGTGTTCTCAAACATCCGGTGTGCCGATGCCGAGGTAAGAGGTTCAGCTCCTACCCCGGACAGCTGGACTAAAATGTTGACCTATCGTCCTTGACTTGGGGGCGTAAATTATAAGTACCTCTGAAGTCGGAGTGGGTTCGCCTGATAGCGAGGGACACTTCTAATAGAGAAAGCTAATCCACACGCAAAATTCAGTCCATCACTACTATAAAGGGTGTGTATGGACTATGCTTGAGATCAAAGTGAGCGAGCGCAAAAAAAAAAAAAAAAAAAAAAAAAAAAAAAATTAATTAATTAATTTAAAAAATAAAAAAAAAACAAATAAGAGTGTTATGTCTTTTAAGTTATCCGAAATATTTCACTTGCCTCTTTTTTTTATTTCTTTATTTTTTATACTCTCCTTTTATTCCCAGTTTTTCTAGAACCTCAGTATTTGATTATTTTTTTCCCCCCATTCGTCAGTATATCCACACATCCAGGGCCTCTATTCGACTTTCTAGTTGATTGTTCAATGTCCTGGCTTCCGCGCCATATAGTAGTTTTGAATATACGTAATAGTTGACAATTCTCATTTATAATGCGTTGCTAATCTCTCTAGATGTTACTACTGATTTCATGTTGCTGAAAGCGTGTTTGGCCATTCCTATTCTCTTTGTGATTTATATTTCACTTCTGCCATCATCTGTTTGCATGTGCAAGATAGGAGAAACGTGTTACTAGTATCTAACTGTTTTCTGTGATGTTCATTGATGGATGCAATGGTTGGTTAGGTAGACGGAGGGTAAAGTGAATGGTTGGTTTGAAGGTTGGCTGGCCGGTTATCTGTATAGTTTCATGGTTTGGTAGATAGATTGTTGATCAGTTGACTAGAAGGTAGGTTGGTTGGTTGGTTGGTTGTGTTGCTGCGTGGTTGGTTAGATAGATTGTTTGTCGATTGACATGTTGGCTATAAGATTGGTTGGTTGGACTTTAACTAGAAGGTTGGTTGGTTGTGTAGCTGCGTGTTGGTTGTGTCTGCCTTGGGCTCCGAAGGCTTCTGTAACAGAGCACCATCTCTGTTAGTGGGTAAATAGGAGGTGTGCAAAAGACTAGGCACGACTGAGCATCATCCCGTAGGAAGGTAACTAGGGACGCTCAATGGTCGCTTGATGTTCTACGATGTATTTGACTAAATAAACTATTGGAAACTCCAGCCAAAGTATTGTCTCTGCTATATTATGTCTCTGTACTGTTACACATCATCTGGCTTTACGAATGCATTTTGTCGGAGACTCCTGAAGGTCGCCGCTGGAGCTACGGAGTTCGTGGTTTGTGTGAAGCTTTATGCGCTGCGGAAAGAGACTGAGCCATATGGGATAAAACCCGGTGCAATGAAGTCAACCCTGTCGACTTTTAAGCGACTTTTTCTCGACCATATCACGTGGCTAAGCCATCCAGGTATTCACTTCTCCGCCCCCTTGTCCTCTTCCCCTCAATCTTGCCAGTTGTCACCAAGTTGTTTACTGTATAGAACATAAGATAAAATACACCAACCTTATCTCTCAATGTCAAACTTGGTCATTATCCAAATCACACTTACGCAAAATCATCGCCTGTGAGATGAGATGCTTGAGGAGAGCTGCCGACTTAACTATCCAAGACCGAATGAAAAATGATGTTATCAGACAGTTAGTAAGATCAACACCTTGTGCCACATAAATTGAAAGACAGAAGATCAAATGGTTTGGTCATCTCGTTAAAATGCAATACCATCAACTACCAGCATTGATCCTAACATCAAAGACGATCTCCTATGAGAACAAGAGGACGCCCGATACAAAAGTGGATTGACGACACCAAAGACATTGTACAATCTCTCGGAATGACACTATCCAGTGTCACCCATTGGGCGCCGGAACGCCAATTATTCCTTCCCACGGGTATGAACGGCAAAAGTGGAAGATGATATAAAAAAAGAAGTAAGGGAGATAAACTAACATTTTGATGATAAAAACAATATACACAGTTATGTCTCCTGTACATAATCTTAAATCTGGTCAGAGTATATTTCACTCACATATCTGTAAAAGCCGCCTCCATGGCCGAGGGGTTAGCAGCTTTCTCCGCTAACCCCGAATACTCTCGTCACGTGACGCGATGAGAATTAGCAGTGGTTCGAATCGCAAAAGTGACTTATGAGAGTATGGAGCCGGTCGCTCAGAAAGACGTGGCGTGCTGATGAGCGTAATCTAGCCTAGGAATCAACATACAGCTGAAAGATGCTGGTGTTGACCGCAATATCCTGAAACAGGATGGAAACGCGGAAAAAAAAAATATCTGTAAAAGCACTAGCGAAGTTGAAAGAGAACTGCCTGATAATGTCAATGTCGGAATGGGGTTCTTCTCCTGGACTCGTCAAATGTTAAAGTGAGGGCAAGATTGGCCACCTACCCATCATTTGTTCTCTAGTCTCTGGTCTACAAATGTGATGGCGCTACCACAGATCCCTACCATAAAACTTATTCGGGACAATTTATTTTACAATTGTTATTATAGGTCAATAGATACTCTGGGTACAAGGTCCGCATTGTCAATAGTCAGACATTTTGAAGTCACTAGATGCTAAGGGTACAGAGTCCACATTGCGAGTAGTCAGAGGTCTTTAGGTCACTAGATATTGGGGGTATAAGGTCAGCTTTGAAAGTAGTCAGAGGTCATTGGATCTATAAAGCAATGGGCATAATTCTTATGCAGCATTCAGTTGCATACAAGTTACAACACCAATATGTTACTTCATGGGTTACCACACAGATCTGTTACTTCATGAGATACCATACAGATCTGTTACTTTATTTTATACCACACATATCTGTTACTTCATGGGTTACCACACAGATCTGTTACTTCATTTTATACCACACAGATCTGTTACTTCATTTTATACCACACAGATCTGTTACTTCATTTTATACCACACAGATCTGTTACTTCATGGGTTACCACACAGATCTGTTACTTCATTTTATACCACACAGATCTGTTACTTCATTTTATACCATACAGATCTGTTACTTCATTTTATACCACACAGATCTGTTACTTCATGGGTTACCACACAGATCTGTTACTTCATTTTATACCACACAGATCTGTTACTTCATTTTATACCATACAGATCTGTTACTTCATTTTATACCACACAGATCTGTTACTTCATGGGTTACCACACAGATCTGTTACTTCATTATCTACCACACAGATCTGTTACTTCATTTTATACCACACAGATCTGTTACTTCATTTGCTCAGACAGAGTGGTGACATATGCTCAGACAGACGGATAGACCAGCAGAAAGACCGAGATAGAGACATATGCTCAGACAGAGTGGTGACATATGTTCAGACAGACGGACAGACCAGTAGAAAGACCGAGATAGAGACATACTGACGAACACACAAATAGACTGATCGACCGAGCAAGCAGCTTGGGTATCGACTGAACAGCTCATAGAGCTACAGATGTAGTGAGGGACGAACGGACGGACGGACGGACGGACAGATCGACATACCGATCGATCAACCAACCTAACTATCGATCGACCGACAGACAGACAAACAGATAGACAGACAGACAGACAGATAGACAGACAGACAGACAGACAGACAGACAGACAGACAGGCAGACAAACAGACAGACAGATCGACCTACCTACTGATCGACCGACGGTCCGACAGACCGACCAACCAACTTTTTTTTTGGGGGGATGGGGGGGGGGGGGGCGCTCACTCACTTTGAACTCAAGCGTAGTCCATACACACTATTTACAGTAGCGATGGAGTGAATTTTGCGTGTGGATTAGCTTTCCCTATTAACAGTGTCCCTCGCATCAGGCGAACCCACTTCGTCTTCATAGGTAAACGACCAACTAATCGACTAACAGTTCGAGTGACACCAGATGAACAGACACACAGACAGATAAACAAAAAGACAGATAGACAGGCTGTTTGAAGATGGATGGATGGATAGGTGGGAGGGTGGGTGGGTGGGTTGGTGGATGGATGAATGGATGGATGGATGGATGGATGGATACATAACTGGACTGCGCGAACGGCAGAGACTTATCCTTGCTACTGAAATGAACCTGCTTGTAACATCCAGTATTCAAAGACGCGCTCTTGCTCCGACCAACAGACTACATTAATGTTTTCGTTGCCACTTCCGTATTCGGCCATTGTGAGAGAAGTAAGCCACAAACTGCGATGACGTCATGAAATGTGCTGTAATATTTTAGCAATTGCTGAAAACACATTGATTGATTGATTGATTGATTGATTTAGGAACCGACATCAAAGCATTCGGGACATTCCCATAAGCGCTCCGTCCCCATCCTCAGCAACCAGCGAAGAATTCCAACATTAATAGTTCCAGTAGCAATCTGATTATATGTCCGTCTCGCCTTTCCTCTGAGCGTCGAGCATCGGCCAGATCCCCTCGTCACTCCTCGCTGCCTCATTCTAACCAGACTATGGTGATCCAGTTGCTCCTCCGAGGTGTACATGTGCTCCCACAAGGCCGCAACCACATCTGCCTTGTCATGCATCAATACTCCACCAAGTTCTTCCGAGCCAGCCAACTGTCCGCCTGTTCATTCCCCAGCACACCGGCATGCCCAGGAGAAAACACATCCCTCCAACAAGGCGATGTTATCGTTATGAGGAGCTTGGTTCTAATCTAGATGTAATCACTTTAGCTTTCAGTGTTTATATTGTCTAATTTGCCTTCTAATATGTACTCTTTATCTCTACATTTATGAGAGTCGAGATCTCATCATATCTTGTTCCTCTTGTACCTTCATGTCTGTGGGACCAGGTGGAGAATGCAGTGGAATAGAGTGAGAACCCTTTATGTGAAAAGAATGATATTGATGGGAGGATTAACAGGGTTTCCTCAAAACTGAGAGGGAAGGCCAGGAGTACTTTTAAACAGATAGTGCTGGGAACGATTCAGGATCGTTCGCTAGATTTTCTCAGTATGATGCAAGTCTTCGAAATTCCGCCCTTTACGTGTTTTTTATTTCTTTAAAAATACGGCCCCCTTTATGAAACTCCATTACGGTGCAGCCTAATGCGGCCACCTCTCTCTCTCTCTCTCTCTCTCTCTCTCTCTCTCTCTCTCTCTCTCTCTCTCTCTCTCTCTCTCAATCATAGCACGCACGGCCCTGGTACGATTACCAGTTTGACTCTTCACTAGCTGTTGAACGAGGGGAGGGAGCGAGTATGGGAATGTCCTGAGTGCAGTGATGTCGGTTCTTAACTCAACTCAACATTGTACACTCCGGTGTCGATGTGAAGCATAAACAGCGGGAGAGTGCCCGTTTATGGGCTTCGTGTATTGTGATTCCCATGGACACTGCTATTCCCTTTGTCCATTGTTCAAATGGTCGGCCTTTTCTTCTGATTCGATGAGGTCTGTACATCATTGCTTGTTGGGGTATACTGTTAGTAGTACCGAGATATATGTATGGATTTGTGTCTTATGGTATTATGTGCGTGCTCTTGTACGAGAAAACCTCAAATGAAAACCTTAAAAGTGTGATAGAATTTACAATAACCTTGCTATTGCCTCGTAACCTTCGATATTGTTGTAAAATATGCACAGAGTATTAAGCATGTGGCATCACGGTGCAGTCGAACATAAGGACAGTTTAAAGATGGCCGCCCACTTTTGACATGCACCAACGAGGAGCAGCGTTCTTTTATCCGTGTTTTAATCAGTGAATGTGTAAAACCTGTAAAAAAAAATCGGTGAATGAAGGTCCAGTATGGTGATGCCTGCCTTTCAGTCCAGCAAGTGTATGAGTGGAGTAGGACGTTTCAAAATGGCGTGACTTCTGTGACAAACTGTTCACGATCAGGCCAGACACACCGAGTAGTGACCTCAGGGTGGTTACATACGCTTCCCATGGAATTCTCATCAACAGGAATCCAAACACTTTATCGGCGAAGGAGGATTTGCAATGAACACAGTGGTGACTACAACGAAAATTGATACATTTGTTCTATACTTTTTCTTTAACGACCAATCCACACTCCCGGGGTTATGGCGAGTATTGCTAACGACCAATCCATACTCCCGGGGTGTTATTGCGAGTATCGCTAACGACCAATCCGTACTCCCTGGGTGATATTGCGAGTATCGCTAACGACCAATCCATACTCCCGGGGAGATATGGTGGGTATCGTTAACGACCAATCCATACTCCCGGAGTGATATGGCCAATGACGCAACGCACGCCTTCACTTTCTCAAACATTTGCTGGTACACATATTGGGCTGGATCTACCCAGGTAAATTAGTTACATATCCTTTACAGGACGTCGCAGTCAACTCCAGCATTGTTTGGCTGTTTGTGATCCCTGGGCAAGTTTCAGTTGTTTGCCATTGCTTCTTGAACGGCCGGCACTCATACCATTGTATTGAAACCAACGCAAGGCGGTCGGCTTTCAAATCGCCCGCAGCTGTGTTTCGAACGCGGTACGAGGGATTACAAATTGCGACCTTAGCCACAGAGCCGGCTTCTTCTCCAAAAAAAAAAAAAATTACATAGACAGACAAGGCATCTAGAATGATCTTACTGATCTCAGTTGCCACAGACGCAATCTCAATGATGACACTATCCATCGATTCTTGGCTGTTCTCTTTGTGTTCTTTACGCTTTGCTTTTAGCACTTTGTGCGTGGACATACCATCTCGCTGAAATTGGCATTATACATAGGTATTTTTAAATTATGTTTGTCTCCACTATTATCACGCAACTTAAAATGAACATAGGAGAAGCGGTAAATATCTAGCAAAAGGGGGTATGGAGGATGAGACGCGGAAGAATTGTTGCTTGAAAGAAACAGGTTCGCTCCTACCTTTCTTCTTATTCCTTCTTCCTCCAGCTCTATCCTTCTCCTATTCCTACTTCCCCTCTTCCTCTTTCTTCTTAATTTTTCCTCCCGTCCCATCCTTCTCCTAAGCCGCCTCATCATCACTCTCCCACTCCTCCTCATCTTTCTTCATTTTCTTCTTCCTCCTTCTTTCCCATTTACCTCCTTTTCTTTTTCCTCTTTCTTATCCATCCTCTCCCTCGTTTTTCGTATCCTACTTCTAGTCATCCTCCATCGTTCTCCTTTTCCCTCTACTTACTCTTCTTCATTTCTTCCCTTTCTTCTTCTTCTTCTTCTTCTTCTTCTTCTTCTTCTTCTTCTTCTTCTTCTTCTTCTTCTTCTTCTTCTTCTTCTTCTTCTTCTTCTTCTTCTTCTTCTTCTTCTTCTTCTTCCTCTCCTCCCACCTCCTCCATTTTTTCTCTTACTCCCTCTTTTCCGCATTCTCCCCCTTCTTATTCTCTTTCCTCCTACTTCTTCTTCCCCATCCTTCTTCTACTTCTTCCATCTCCTTATTGTTCTTTCCAATCCATCTCCTCCTCATCACCATCTTCATACTTTTCTTCTGACTTGCAAACTTTCGTCAGGTATTGTGTTGTTGTGAGGGACATAATTCGTTATGCTTGTCTACGGCAGAGCTTCAACATTTTCATCTTTCGATCGACACATCTAACCTATTCCCGGCATGCAACTGGATAGTCTCCAATGACATCCGGCTGTCTGAGAAAAGCAGCACCATCTTCTAACAGGAGTTCAGTATGGTCAAATGGACCAGAACTCTTGCTATTAAACTTCAGGTGTGCCGATATCGAGGTAGTGGATACAGCCCCTACACCGGTCAGTTGCATTAAAATGTCGACTTCTCGTCCTTGACTTGGGAATGTAAATTACAAGTACATCTGAATTCGGAGAGGGTCCACCTGATGGCCAGGGAAATTGGTAACAGGGAGAGCTAATCCACACGCAAAAATCAGTCCAGTGTACCAAAAGTAGTAGCACGCTCATGGACTGCGCTTGAGGTCATAGCCTGCGAACGCATAAAAATGTCTTGACAATCGAATGTGATGTGGACGATGTCTTAAGACAGGCATCCTTACCTTAGCCTGCGGAACCTGTTCCTGGTGACCACAATGCAACATCTGCAGTAGAACCAGGTGCTTCCGATATATGAGAACTTCAAGGTCATTCAGAGCTTTAATATGATTCCTTTCGTGGGGAGGTTCCACAAAATCACGTTAATTAAAACAAAAATAGTTACAACATATTTGAATACAATTTTCAACAATACACCAATTTTACAACAACTGAAGCCATGGAAGCACAGTGGATGGCGCGTGTGAATGCAAACTCGAATTATGTGTTCGAATCTTCGTGGTTAACCGCCCACTGTCAATCACATTAAAATGAGTACCAGAGATTATTTTGGAAAATAAAGGTGCCCAGCGTTATTTTGACCACAGCACACAACAGGCACATATTTTAAAAAAAAATTGTTTGCATATTCTTTACAGGACATTGCTGTTAACATAAGCATCTTTCAGCTAATTGTTGATTTCTTGGCAAGATTACCCTCAGTAGTTTGCCATTGCTTTCTGAGCAGCCGGCTCACATACCCCGTAAGTTACCGACGCGATTCGAACCACTGCTGATTCTCACTGACGTCACGTTACCTACGAAAGTATACGATATTACGGAGAAAAGTCGCTAACCTCTAGGCCAGGAAGCCGGCAGGCACTTATTAGTCTATACAATTATAGGGCTTAGACAAGGCGCAATAGGGTTCGTTAGCTTTGACTTGTACGTGTCCTACCTAGAAAAAAATACATAAAAAAATATAGAACCAGTGACCATCCAAGCTTATCGGCATGGCGCATGATGATGACCTAGAAACGTGACCGTTACAAGTTGACTTTACCATCTATGGAATACTGCTCCAGGCACGGTGAAAGGTACTTTACTTGCACTTAAGACAATATTACAAATATATTACAACAATAATGAAAGTATACTTGATCAGTAGATAGAACCAGGAGAAAGGGATTCGGATATAGACTGACCACCTCTCACTCAAGCATACCAGGTTCGATTTGTGATGAAGATATTACATAGCTGGGAATCCCGACAAAGTAAAGACAAGGACAGTCAAACGTTTCACCAAAATCTTTATCGAGGAAGATTAAAATTGACATCATGAATCGTTATTATCATGTTCAAAATGGTTTATAAATTTAATTGATATACCAACATAGGCACTAACTAAAGAACAAGAGATAAGACTCACTACTTGTGGAAAATTGTCTGAGAAAAGCAGCGCACAAGTCAAGAAGAGACCATAATAGAAACGAGGACATCTATAAAATAGTTAGAACAGCACCAGTTGATAAATTCGTTGATAGGTAAAGACTTGACCGGTTCGGCCTCCTTGTGAGAATGAACCAAATGTCGCAAGCGGCCATCCCACTGTGGAATACCTGAAAACGACTGAGCTGATCGATTGACGACGGAAGGAGCAAAAGAAGAACAGCCTGATGTGCCCGTTACATACCACCAAAAGAAAAGAATGATCAAATCAGTCAAAAAGCCCCCCCCCCCAAAAAAAAAAATGCCCAAGACGACTACACATTATGGACAGATCAAAGTCAGTATTCTGCGCCTCAGAACAGGACACAATAGATTACGCAACCACATGTATAAACAATTCCAGATTGGTGAATCAACCATGTGCACATGTGGATTGGCATCGCAGACAGCAGCGCACATACTCCAAGACTCCCCAAATTACAACATATCTAGGCAAACCTTCTGGCCTAGAGAGACGACAGTGGAAGATAAACTCTATGGACCGCTGAGTGAACTAAAAAGACAGTTAAATTCATACAAGAGACAACATTGCAGTTATAGATATATTTCAAGCGAATGAAAGAAGAAGAAGAAGAAGTCGCAAGCGGCAAGAGCATACAACATGAAAATGGAATCACCAACAGGCAGGGGAAGGCAACAAACAAAACGGATCGACGGAGTATTTACCACCTTAATAACCCACAACATCTAAGCGACCGAGGGAGCTCTGGTTCGGAAACCTACCATCAAATGCTGTCTATTGAAGATATGACTCCATGCCATGGTTTTGTGTCATCAAGCATAATTTCGTTCCGTCAGCCACTCTCTCGTCAACTACAATTATTTCCATTCGTCGTGATGTGCTCGAGTGCAGCTCTTCTCCATTTTTGTTTGTCGTTATCTCATAGTTGTAATTACTGTTCTGTATGCCAGCCTTAGTCATGCGTGATTGAGCTACCGTATGTAGGCGGTGCCACCTCCTTTCTGTTAGAATGTTGGGCGGCGCTTATCAAACACGACACCCCACATTATGTCAATGGCTTTGAGTGGAGGAGCGCAAATGGGAGGGCACAAGTCATATAATGGTGCGAGAGATTGCAGCCTAAGGACTAAATGACATGGCAGGCCAGACCTGGCCCTAAGCCTTGGTTGGCAACAGGTCTAGGATCGAAGCTCCGACAAGCGGACAGTTAGAGCATTGCTATGCTAATCCGGTAGCTTCTGCAGCTGGTCTTGTTCCAGACGTATTGGTGTTACCTTTCCTCTGAAGAAAACTAGGCAGGCTGAGAGAAGGATCATACTGCATGGACAACACGGTAAATTACCAGTTATGATTATTTGTTGCTTGTGCCTTAAAACAATAGGAATTTCGTCAGATTCTCATCATTTTGTCTAACACACACATACACACACACACACACACAGACACACACACACAAACATGCACACACATACACACACACATATATATATATACACACACACACACACAGACACACACAGACAGACACACACACACACACAAAAATACACACACACACATACACACACACACACATATATATATATATATATATATATATATATATATATATACATACACACACACACAGACACACACAGACACACACACACACACACACACACTGAATCTCTCTCTCTCTCTCTCTCTCTCTCTCTCTATATATATATATATATATATATATATATATATATATATATATATATATATATATATATATCTCACAAACACACACACACTGACTCTCTCTTTCTCTCTCTCTCTCTTTCTTTCTCTCTCTCTCTCTCACACACATACACACATAAACATTGACTCTCTCTCTCTCTCTCACATACACACATAAACATTGACTCTCTCTCTCTCTCTCGCTCGCTCTCTCTCTCTCTCTCTCTCTCTCTCACACACACACACACACAAACACTGACTCACTCTCGCTCTCTCTCACACACACTGACTCTCTATCTCTCACACACACACACTGACTCTCTCTCTTACACACACACACTGACTCTCTCTCTCTCTCTCTCACACACACCGACACAATCACACTACCTGACAAGGTCCAGTGTGTACTTGGCGTCGGCCTGTGTGTGTATGTGTTGGTATTCCTTGTAGCATGTTGGTTCTAGGATACGGAGATGAGAGCTCTCACTACTGGACATTGCTGTGAATTCAGGTCAAAATATCAGCAGTTTCTTAGTTAGTAATCTAGTTAGTTAGTTAGTTAGTTAGTTAGTAAGCTAGTTAACTAATTAGATAGTTAGTTAATTAGTTAGTAAGTAAGCTAGTTAGTTAGTTAGACAGTTAGTTAGTTAATAAGCTACTTAACTAGATTGTTAGTTAATTAGTTAGTAAATTAGTTAATTAATTAGTTAGTTAGTCTGTTAGTTAGTGAGTGAGCTACTTAACTAGTAAGTTAATTAGCTAGTTAATTAGTTAGTTAGTCAGTCAGTCAGTCAGCTTGGTAGAATCAGCGGGGAAAGAAGACCCTGTTGAGCTTGACTCTAGTCCGACTTTGTGAAGACACATGAAGGGTGTAGCATAGGTGGGAGCGCAAGCGCAATTGAAATACCACTACTTTTATCGTTTCTTTACTTATTCAGTCTCTCGGTAGAGATTTGTTCGCAGCAGACGAGCAAATCTCCGGCGGGCCTATTCTCGCTGGTCGCGAGATCCGCACAGTGGAAGTATGGGAGATTTGCTTGCAAATAGACAGGCAATATCTCCTGCGGTAGCTATGGCGGACCTATTCCCGCTGGACGCGGGGACCGCTATAAGTCAGGTGGGGAGTCTGACGATAGTACACGCTTTACACAGGTCCGGACACTTGTGATTGACAGATGTGCGCGCCCCCATGGTCCGGGCTCGTACAGGGCCCTCACCTGTGGGACATGGCTGAACGTCTCTAAGCCGGGTCCCTTGGGTGTCAGGGTCTGGCCATAACTCGCCACCGGCTCGTGGTGGTGAGGTCTCGGTGGATTGACGCTGAGCCGCCAGCGTCTGCAGCCTACCTTGTGCCAGACGTATTGGTTACCCATTCCTCTGGAATACACAAGACTAGGCCGAGGGAGGGGTCATGTCGTTTGGGCATCACATGATCTCTGAAGCTCTGCCCAGACATTGTGATGGAATATTGGCCACATTCCACTCACATACTTTAGTCTGTCAAGACTGCAAGGTGTCTACTTAGTCAGTCAGTCAGCCTGTTAGTTGGTTTGTTAGTTAGCTAGCTAGCTAGTTAGTTAGTTAGCAGTGGCGTGCAGACGGTTGTGCGGGGGGGGGGTGCGATGCCCCCGGGCATCCAGCCGGGAGGGGGGCATCCAGTTAGGGAGAGGGGGCAGTACAGTGCAGTCGGAGGGGTGGGGGAATGAATGAGGTAAAGAACAATTTAGGGTCATCCAATCAAGGGATTGACCCCGGGCATCAAATAACCTCTGCACGCCACTGTTAGTTAGTTAGCTAGTTAGTCAGTTAATCAAACGTTCATCCTTACTATACATGGATCTATTACTCCATAAGTGCCCAGACCCCTCCGTGTATCCCCCTCAGCGTGTAGCGTGTGTCGGTTAACTGTTCTTCTTTGACTTCTTCAGCGTGCTCACAAAAGACACTTCTCATTTGTGGAGAGGCATAGCAATGTAACCGGCCACCTCAGCTTATATAGGATGCCTGGACATTAGGCTTATGTTGGTGCTGTGCCATTCATGGGCTTTAGTTATTTAAATGTCACAGACTGTATGCCTAATGTCCCTAGAGATAAAATGTATAGTCAACAGAAGAGAAATAATTCTGGAATTAAAAAATACAAACGGGAAAAAAAAAGTAAATATCTATAGAAGCGTAATATGTATAATGTGAGATGGTTCGGTCATAAAATAAGAATGTCAGGAGAAATTGTGATTTATGAGACAATGCAGAAGTAGCAAAAGGAGATGGAGGAGGAGGAGGGAATTAGGTAGAGAAGGAGGAGGGAATGAAGAGAAGAAGAAGAAGAAGAAGAAGAAGAAGAAGAAGAAGAAGAAGAAGAAGAAGAAGAAGAAGAAGAAGAAGAAGAAGAAGAAGAAGAAGAAGAAGAAGAAGAAGAAGAAGAAGAAGAAGAAGAAGAAGAAGAAGAAGAAGAAGAAGAAGAAGAAGAAGAAGAAGAAGAAGGAGAAGAAGAAGAAGAAGAAGAAGAAGAAGAAGAAGAAGAAGAAGGAGAAGGAGAAGAAGAAGAAGAAGGAGAAGAAGGAGAAGAAGAAGAAGAAGAAGGAGAAGAAGAAGAAGAAGAAGAAGAAGAAGAAGAAGAAGAAGAAGAAGAAGAAGAAGAAGAAGAAGAAGAAGAAGAAGAAGAAGAAGAAGAAGAAGAAGAAGAAGAAGAAGAAGAAGAAGAAGAAGAAGAAGAAGAAGAAGAAGAAGAAGAAGAAGAAGAAGAAGAAGAAGAAGAAGAAGAAGAAGAAGAAGAAGAAGAAGAAGAAGAAGAAGAAGAAGAAGAAGAAGAAGAAGAAGAAGAAGAAGAAGAAGAAGAAGAAGAAGAAGAAGAAAGCAGAAGGTATCCGATCCACTGCCCAAGTGATCAGTCGGACGTGTGATATCATCAGATACCAGTGGTTCTTTGGAAAGTTCCCACACCAATACAAGGATCGAAACCGCTACCTTCTGAGCTTGAGGCGGCACGGTAACCTCTCAGCCGCGGCGTCCCCAACTGACCTGTTAGATGGCAGACAGTGGTCAGCGCAAAACGGGCCCCTGTCACTTCCTGTCTGAGCGCGGACAGGTACGTATTGACGTGACCGAGTTGACGTCTGCACTCCTCTAATTCTCTGGCCAGTTGCCGCAGAACACGCTGTAAGCGACCAGTCATCCTGTACACGGGTCATGGCAGGAGAGACAGAATAGAACACTGAGTTCTGGTTCAATGGCTTGGTGACAGACAGACAGACAGACAGACAGACAGACAGACTTAAAGTCGCTTAAAAGTTGACATATCGACTTCATTACACCAGGTTTTTATCCCATATGGCACAGTTTCTTTCCGCAGCGAACTGTCGAAAGTGTCGCACAAAGAACGAACTCCGACAACCCCCAGGATGAACAGACGAAATTACAGAAAGCTAACAGTACATACCTCCGTGGCAAAGGCGATATAGACGCGGTTCGTAATTCCGCTTACCTGCATTCGAAACACATTTGCGACCTATTTGGCAGCAGACTGTAATGGTATGGGAGCAGGTCGTTCAGAAAGCAATGGCAAACTGCGGAACGTAAATTTGCGAAGAAATCAACAACAGCAGTGCTGGTGTTAACAGCGACGTCCTGTAAATAAGATATTTAAAAAAAAAAACATAGTATAAACACAACAAAATTAAGTTATATTGACATCAGACAAACAGATAGCCAGATATTCAGCTAGACAGCCAGCCAGCCAGGCATTCAGGCAGTTAGGAAGGTACGTAGGTAGGTAGGTAGGTATGTAGGTAGGTAAGTAGATAGTTATGTATGTACGTAGGTATGTAGGTAGGTAGGTATGTAGGTAGGTAGACAGGCAGGCAGGTAGGTAGACAGGTAGCATGTAGATAGAGAGACACAGGGAGTCAAGGACCCAGTACGTGAAATTATATCACATTCATATCGTCTTTAAACACAAATGACTTCCAGCAACATATTTTGGCAATGTATATTTTTGTTCATTACCGTGTTATATAAATGATTTTTCACCTTTTTGTTCATCATTTGTATGGATATTACCAGTGAATACTATACATTACTTAAATGATTGTTCACCTTTTTTATTATTATTACTTGATTTCTTTCTTACACAAATAAAAAGTTTATTACTAACTGATCAGTACCATATGTATGTATACACATAAGTTATAAATTTGTTAATATGTTCAATTACTTTAGCTGTTATGCTACTAATTCTTGTCTTGTATACAGAATGGCTAAATTTATTAAAAATTCATCAATAACATTGTTAAGTTTATGAGCTATTGCAAATTTATAACAAATGCAAAATTAACTTGCTCCTAATTTAATTGTATATGTTATGTAAATTTAATCCTGTTTGTCAAAAGCCATAATTAAGATGATAATATTTTTCTAGGCCGGTCTCTCTGGCTGTGGGGTTACAACACTTTCTCTCTGTAATCCCGTTTATCACGCAGAGTCTCGCAGCGGAGCGTGAACTGAGGTGGTTCGACCCCCGCTCGTGACTTGCGGATACTGAGCCGGCCGCTCAGAAAGCAATGGCAAACTACTGAGCGTAATCTTGCCAAGAGATCAACAGACAGCTGAAAGATGCTGCTGTTGACAGCTAAGTCCTGTAAAAGGATACGCAAAACATTTTACATTTATATTTTTCTGAACTAATATATTAAAAAAATACCCACACACAAAACTACACTCCAACCAAAAATCACACCCACCCACTGAGAAATTGAAAAGATCACAAACTGTGAACATCTTGGCTCCACATTCAACAACCATGGGGACTGTTCACAAGAAGTCAGACATAAATTGGCCATAGCCATACAGGGATAAACGATAATGAGAGCCTATGGCACAAAACCAGCAAACACATGCAAGTAAACTGTGTTAGAACAAGCACAGAGCTTGACATCTGACAATCGTTACATGGCTTGTCAAGGCTTTCTTTTCTCAAAGTGATTTTGATGTTTTCAAAATTGTGTTGGGCATATACCACAATTCACATATAGACATACAGTACACGAACACACAATTTTAAATATTTGCAGACAGTAGTAGACAGTGTGTGCTCTCCCCCCCCCCCCCCTCCCCCCTCTTGCTATTCAATATCTACATGGACAGAATTTCCAAAGAAGCAAGTCTCGACAGAACAGATTACGGAATCTTAGAACTCTTTACTCCAGATGAAACAACTGACCCACAGGGAATAAATGAACTTCTATTTGCAGACGATCAGTGCCTGTTTTACAGCGATGATAGCAGACTACAAAATCATATTACTAATCTGAGTTCAACCTGCAGCAGATACAATATGAGCATAAACACAGCCAAAACCGAAGTAATGCACGTTAGCAGATCACCTGGTCCACTAAGTATACAGATAAATAACACAACTCTGAAACAAGTTAAAAATTCAAATACCTTGGAAGTATAATCACAGAAGATGGCAGATTGGACAGAGAAATTGAAATCAGATGTCAAAAAGCTAATGCACTTACATATCAACTATCACCCTTACTGAAACATCCAAACATACCCATGTTCGCAAAACGACAGATAATAAACAGCATATTCACACCAACCCTATGCTACCAATCTCAAACCTGGACTTTATCCAAATTACACCTTCGCAATATCAACACATGTGAAATGAGATGCTTGAGGAGAGCTGCCAACTTAACAATCCGAGACCGAGTAAGAAATGCTACTATCAGACAGACTATGGGATCAACACCTTGTGCCACATTTATTGAAAGACAGAAGATCAAGTGGTTTGGCCATGTCGTTAGAATGCAACACCAGCAGCTACGATCACTGGCCTTACATAAAAGATCATCTGCGACGAGACCACGAGGACGTCCAAGAAGAAAATGGATTGACGACATCAGAGACATTGTACAACCACACGGAATGACACTATCCAGTGCCGCCCACCGGGCGCTGGAACGCAAATTATCCCCCCCCCCCACGACACTTGACGGCAGAAGTGGAAAATGATGATGATGATGATGATGAGTAGACAGTAGTTGCTGTTGTAGACATAGTGGTAACTGTAGTAGTAGCAGTTGTAAAGGTAAAAAGTGAAGTACCCTGATTTTCCATTTCTTTAGGCACTGAGTATATGGTGAAAGAAAACATCACATTTTTGTAAAACAATTGGCATTCAATGGGTGATGTGGTCAATAGCGCACACTTCGCCTTTACTTTCCAGAACATTTCATGGTGCTTAGTTTCTGCTGAGTCAACCCGGAAGCAATAGTGGGGACTCAATTACATGATCTACGGGCTAATCATTCGCTATCAACGGCCAGTGCACTTGGTAAGCGAAATTTAAGGGGAAACAAATACCTCTTTTTCAAGGGAACATAATATTCATTTTATAGTTTGCAAGGGACATAACTCGCCATCGTTTTTCTAAAGAAGCAATTAGTTATATTAATTATTAAATTTTTAATATAATGACACCACCTAATAACAGTTAACACAAAAATGTGACTTCCTAAAGATTAAAAGACCTTTAATGCTAAAGTGAATAAAATGTACTTGCTAATGCAATATATACAATGTGTCAACACTGCAGGCTCCATGCACGATGTTAACGACCATTTCCGAATGGACGTCCTTGCATTTTTACTCTGGTTTCTCTTCACAACGTATATCATCATCATCATCGTATTTAACAGTATTTTTCGTATCTTTTTCATCATCGTAGACAGTAGTGCGCTTGGTCTGGTCGGAGGCCGGGATGATCATTCTCGGTCCCTTGGCTAAGATCAGACGCATTTGCTGCCCCTTCCAGTAGTGCGCCTGGTCTGGTCGGGGGCCGGGTGATCCAAAAAGAAAAAAAAACCTCACATAAGCATCACTTTAAATGTGGGCCCGGTGGACCACTGTGGGCAATAGCTCACAGTGGGACTAAGGGTCCACGCCAAAAACAGGGGAGGCGGGGAACCAGCTAGTCTGGGATGACCGCCAAACCCAAAACAAAAACAAAAAATATCATCGTATTTAAGAAACTCATGTTTCAGTTTGGCGAAACATAACGTAGGGTCAGGGACAGCCATTCTCCAAATTTCCGACACGTGGACTATTTTTAGAACACACACAGACGCACATGGTAGAATTTCCACAGTTCAAGTTAAAAACGACACACACTCATTTGTCATTGTGAACATACACGCACCACCTAACTACAATTATCAACCTCTATTTTATGACAATTTAGACGACTTACTAACACAGACATACAGGGGACAAAATATTGTTCTTGCCGGCGATTACAATTGTGTACTTGAAGATTTAGACGTGGTAGGTGGGGAGGTGAGAAAACAGCTGAGGAGAGCCGGCAGGGACAGCTTACATCAACTTGACACACTACGAAATATCATCGATACACACAACCTCACAGACGCATTCAGGCATACACACCCCGACAGTAGAGAAACGACATACACAAACAAAACACACAACAGATCATCTAGATTAGACCGGATTTACACGCCCGCAACACATCACATCATACAAACCAAACACCTACGGGAAACATTAGATTACACAGACCACAAAGCAATACTAGTACACATCAGCACAAACAGCACAAACACGCAGCCAAACAAAAGGTCACCTCACTGGAAGTTCAATAATTTATTGAAAAAACATATAAACTAATCAGACGCTTCATCTTCACCAACAGAATACACAGCATGCAACACAAAACTCTCATACAAGACCAGAAACAAAGGGGTATTGCACTACAGGACATCCAGACAAAAATACTGTCACTTAGAATCAGTCACATAGGTAAAATCCTCAGGCACCCAGAACAGAACAGACTAGCACTATACTACATAGGCCACAACATCAAACACCTCACACCACTTAACAATGCAACTGCACACTACCAGGGAACACTGCCAACATTCTATCAGACATGCATACAGGCAATAAAAGGACATGAACACAGCAAACAACACACACAATATACAAACATTTAGTTAGAGAACAAGCATCATCACTAAGACTTAGGATTAAAAGAGGACACAAATACTTCATGACTGACTTCACATGCGCCTTTTCAAACCTACACAACAAACACATAACTCCAAAAGCTAAGGAAATCACATATAGACTGTTATACAGTATGACCCCCACAACACAGGTAGAAGCATACATATCCAAACAAAGTCAATTATGTAGAAACAACACACAAGAGACAGAGGAACACAATTATTATACATGTCCAACAATTACTGCCACACGCGCAACACTCAAACACCTCATACAAACGCACACAGGCAAACAAACCGACATATATAAAGCAATTTTTCTCAATACTATACCAAAAGCAGCTAAGGACATACATACAAAGCTACTTGTAGCACTTTCTTACTACAGACAACTTATATGGACCTGTAGAAACTGTGCCAGATACAAACACCACACATATAACACACACTTAATTTCCTTTATGTGCAGACACAAAATATCACAACTATTTCCAGAGTAAATCATGTGTATTCTTCCTTATTGTATTACAAATTTGGTATACATGAGTGCGAGAAATAAGAAGAAACTGCGAGTGAATGATTAAAAAGATCACATATGGTCAAAAGACCAATGAAAAATCCCTTATGTAAAGAATAGTGGAAACATAAATGCTTGTTTTATTTGTTGCAAAATGATGGTTTCAACCCTTAAAGATAAGGAGAAAAAGAAAAAAGGAGAAAAGAAAATCAACTCCTCCCATTCCAAATTACTATTTATGGAATGTTTGCTTTAAATGCACTTGTTGTGCTATACTACCATCACTACTAAGATTATCACTTTAGTAAATAGAATCACATATCTGTTATACTATTATTATTATTATTATTATTATTATTATTATTATTATTACTATTATTATTATCATTATTATTATTACTATCATTATCTTACCCTTATTATCTTTAGTATCATTAATTTTATAAGTATTAATAATATCATCATTATTAATTTACAACTTCATCTCCCATGTTCCCCCCTTTGCTTAAGGTTTGTTGCTTTTGCTACTACCCCCACTAATTGTTTCAAACTTTTGTCCTGCCTGTACCATCATTAGAGTGGTCATGAGGGCATTGGTGGAGTGAAACCAATTGGTCGGAGGGTAGCGAGGGAAACAAAATGTAAAGACTTCCCCTTTTCCTTGTAGTCAATGCTTACCTTATTATCCTTAGTACCATTAATTTTATAAGTATTACTGATATCATCATTAGTAATTTACAACTTCATCTCCCCTGTGCCCCCCCCCCTTGCTTATGATGTGTTGCTTTTGCTGCTACCCCCACTGGTTGTTTCAAACATTTATCCTGCCTGTACCATCATTAGTGGTCATGAAAGGCATTGGTGGAGTGGAACCAACTGGTGGGAGTTTAGTGAGGGAAACAAAAATGTAAAGATTTCCATTTTTCCTTGTATTTAGTATTTACCTTATTATCCTTAGTATCATTAATTTTATAAGTATTATCGATATCATCATTATTATTTTAGAACTTCATCTCTCCTGTGCCCCCTTTGCTTATGATTTGTTGCCCTTGCTGCTACCCCAACTGGTTAGTTCAAACATTTCTCCTGTCTGTACCATCATTAAGAGTGGTCATGAGGGCTTTGGTGGAGTGGAACCAATCTGGGAGAGTGTAGCGAGGGAGACAAAAATGTAAAGATTTCCCTTTTCTTTGTATTCAGTATTTACCTTATTATCCTTAGTATCATTAATGTTATAAGTATTAGTGATATCATCATTATTATTTAACAACTTCAACTCCCCTGGTGCCCCCTTTTGCTTATAGTTTGTTGTCTTTGCTACCACCCCCACTGGTCGGTTCAAATATTTGTCCTGCCTGTACCATCATTAAGAGTGGTCATGAGGGCATTGGTGGAGTGGAACCGATTGGTGGGAGTGTGGCAAAGTAAACAAAAATGTAAAGATGTCCCTTTCTTTTTGTCACCCCCTTTGAATCATGTGAGTGAGTGTTGAATGAATGAATACAAAATCACATATGGTTACCAAACCAATGATACTGTAACAATTTGTGTAAATACAAATGCTTGAGGAAATGAGGGGGGAAAAACCAACTCCTTTTACTCCAACTATTATTAAAAACTGCAGTTTGCATTTGTATGTACCTGCTATGCTATGTTAACACCATTCCAAAGAAAATCATCATAGCAAATGGAATCACAATTTGTAAAAATGTTATCATTTTCATAACTATTATTACCATTGCTGGTTTTTATATTAGCTGTTATTACCCTCAGTATGTCTCTTCTTGACATTATTATTATTGTCATCATTACTAATAAAACAAAAACCCTTTTCCCATGTGCCCCCCTCCCCTCGCTCATGGATGTTGTTGCCTTTGCTGATACCCACACCGGTTTGGTTCAAATATTTATCCTGCCTTTACCATCATTGCCCAGATCGTGGTGATGAAGGCATTGGTGGAGTGGAACAAATTGGTGAGAGGATGGCAAGGGAAACAAAAATGTAAAGATTTCCCCTTTTCCTTATTTAACCCCCATTCACATGTAAATGTGTTCAAGGAATGGGATATGCTAATGGCAAATTTCCTATGTTGTAAACACAAAATATCACAGATATCTCCAGAGTAAACACAAGTACTCTTCTTTCTGATTTAAAAATTTAGCACACATGAGTGCGAGGAAGAAACAAGAAGATGTGAGTGGATAATGAATGAATGAATACAAAACCACATATGTTTACCAAACCAATGAGATTGTAAAAATGTGTGCTAATACAGATGCTTGTTTACTTGTTACAAAAAAAAGGGGGGGGGGGGAATGAATGAACCCTTACAAATAAGACAAAAATAAAAAATAAGCAAGGAGAAAAGGATAACCAACTCCTTTTACTTCTACTATTATTGAACATTGCAATTATATGTACCTGCTATGGTATGCAAACACCATTCCTATTAAAATCATTCTAGCAAATGGAATCACAGTTTTGGAAAGTGGGATAATTATCATAACTATTATTAATATTATTATCATTGCTGTTACTATCAGTACTGTCATCACCCTTAGAAGGTTAATGTTTGTCATCATTATTATTAATGTATTTGGTTTTATTTGCGTTATTATTAAAGTTACCTTTATTAATATATAACCTCATCTCCCATGTGCCCCCCCCCCCTTTCCCTTGCTCATGGTTTGTTTGTTGCCTTTGCTGACACCCTCACCTTTTGGTTCCAAAAATTATCCTGCCTTTACCATCATTACCCATTAGTGTGGTGGGTCAAATGGGCGAGAGTGTGACAATGGAAACAAAAATGGAAAGGTTTATGAAGTTTATCCTTCTCCCTATCTACTCCCCCTCACATGTAAATATGCCCAATGAATAAAATATGCACACGTCACATACACGCCCACATGCAACGCGCCGTAAACACACCTACACAAATACTAAATACACAGAACGCATGTAACAACACAAACATTATAAATGCAACCACTACCCTTTCTGCCTTGTAAACCCCGATACTGTTTACACCTCCCATTTCCACCATCTCGATACTGTTTGTTTGTTGAATCTGCTGCCGCCATCTCCGATCGTTTCAGACATTTTATACTGCCAGTTTCATCATTACCGAGTGGTGGTGAAAATATTTGGAGTTTTAGAGCTGATAGGAGAGGGAGGCGGCAGGAGAAATAATATCGGTGCACTATCATCATGCTGTTGTTTCTGTAAGGTTTTACCCTACAACAAATTCAAGGTAGAAATGTTAAAATGTATCAAATATTTGTATTTTTTGCGCATACGTCACCTACACGCCCACGTGCAACGCTCTGTAAAAACACAAAGAATTCACTTTGCAACGATTTTAACACTCAATAAAAGTTTAAAAAAAAAAAAGTACACTGCCTTGCTCTAGACAAACGACAAACATATTAATCAACTCCACTGGGGCGAAATATTTTACTGTTATTTACACGCGGCATTGTCCGGGTTTCCTTCTAATAAAATAAATTTAAAAAAAATGTTTGCATATACTTTACAGGACACTGCTGTCAATGCTGTCAACACCAGCATCTGTCAGCTGATTGTTCATTTCTTTGCAAGATTACGCTCAGTAATTTGCCATTGCTTTCTGGGCGGCTGGCTCACATACCCCGTAAGTTACCGACGCGATCCGAACCACTGCTGATTCTCACCATCGTCACGTTACTTACGAGAGTATACGAGATTACGGAGAAAATTTGCTAACCTCTAGGCCAGGAAGCCAGCACATAACAATTACTGTGACATAATTATATCAATGTTAGAGACACATAAGTACGATAATGATTACGGATTACAATTTATTGTTAGTTTTTGGTGGTTCGCATATCCTTTTACAGGACATCGCTGTCAACATCAGCATCTTTCAGCTGATTGTTCATTTCTAGGCAAGAATACGCTCGGTAGATTTCCATCGCTTTCTTAGCGACCGGCTCACATATCCCGTAAGTTACCGACGCAGCGAGAACCGCCAGCATGTCAAAGATCTGAATAAGAGTTTAGAGAGTTAAGAATATAAGAAATAGAGCTAAGACAGAGACCATTAGAGAACACCAGACAGAAGAGACACAAGCGCTATAAATAGCTTTACAACGGGACACATTTGTGTCAACCAAGAGGGCATTGAGTGTAAGTGAGCGAGGGTTTCCCAAGACACTAGGAAACTCGCCTCGACGAGTAACCACGGAGTACAGGTTACTCTAGTTAACTGACCAGCGTGCTGGGACACCATGCACGCAAGACTCGCCAGCGCACGGAGGATCCAACGTCCGTGTTTGAACACGCAACTAGAAGCGTGGCTCAGACTGCGACTGAGACGGCTAGAGAGTAGACGTGTTCCTTATGAATACTATAAGTTTATAGACAATAGTGATTGTTAGGCGTTAGATTTCATTCAGTGATTAATAGTATCATTATCACTTCTTCATTGCGTCTGTGTAACGTACTATGATGTTTATTGTCAATGAAGTATTCCGCTCGCGGAGCTTGTTTGTAATCAGCTCTAAATAAATTGTATCCCTTTTGCAAATGACATGAGTTATTATTTCGTGTGGTGCAAACGTAGGGGAGTCCTGAAATACCTGTCGCAAGTAAGTCGCTGACAGACAGGACCCCATTTGGTGTCAGAAGTGCCTGAACCAACGTCAACAGGCAGGACCCCATTTTGGTGTCAGAAGTGCCTGAACCAATGTCAACAGGCACCATTTGGCATTATTTTGTGTTAAAAGTACCTAAAACTAACGTGAATTAATTACCATACAATGTCAGAAATAATTTTGTTTTGTGAGTGAACGTTAGTGATCAACACCAGTACTACTTGATACTTAATATATTACCATTCGTGGAGCTTGAACCACAATGAAGAAAGATTAATTTACAAGTTGTGTTATTCTACGAAAATTAGTAGGAAATGTGTATGAATTTGTGGTAATGAAAATGTATACAAATATGTATTTAAATTGTCAAGCAAACCATCGTGTACATTTCATTTTCTGTGATACAGCCATTAATGTCAACATTCATCACATTAATTTAGATATTTGTGCAAAATAAGTTCTTTTTGCACAAAGAAAGTAAATTAGCTACTGAACGGAAGCCATAGAACGTAGTTATACCCAACAAGATAGAAAGTGAAGACAAGACGACATTGACATTCATATGACGAATCATCTTACTAATCATGACGATCATTTATACTATCATAACATTCATTCATTAACATCATTTATCATTATCTAGATCACATTTATGATTCATCAGCCGCATGAAATATGAACATGTATTTATATCATATGCATGTTTCTAAAGTATTGATGCTCTACTAAACAGAAGCATCCGTTCTGTTGTCAAGTCGATCATTTTTGTGTGTCCGGAAGACAGCGGTGGAACATCCCAAGGGCAGTATTTTCCGACAAATTAGATGAGTATATTTTTGAATTATTTTGATATTCACTATGTTAACCATGCATCTTTATTTTCAGTGAGAATGTAAATAACTAACACATAACTATAAACCATTGTGTAAAACTACAGTGATATCATTGTGAAGTAACATAAGCCACAGAATGGCATCATTAAGTGATTGCATCCAGGCGGGCAAAGAACTAGAAATTAGAGAAATGGGCAGATCAAAGATACAAAGAAGAAACTGCTCGACAGAGAGAAGAAACAGAGACAAAAGCTGCTCTAGAGAGAGACGAAAGGGCACTGGAAAGGCAACATCAAAAAGAGATGAAGCAAGTAGAGGAAGCCACCAAACAAAGACAGATAGAGGTAGAGTCACAAACTAAATTAAAGATGAAAGAAATGGAGATAGATTCAAACATCCAGATAGCCTCTAGCAAACAAAAGAGCCAGGAAGAACAAAATAAGTTTAGTAAATATAAAGGCCTTATCAAACCATATAGCGTAGGCGATTCAATCTCAGCATGGACTGAGAATATAGAGTTTCAACTTAAGACTCAAAAAATACCATTAGAAGTTTGGGCAATGATCTACATGAGAAATCTCAGTGGGGAGCCATTAAAGGTTATAGAATCAATACCTACAGAACTAAGGAGTAATTATCAGTACATCCACGACAGGATTATGCAGCATTTCCTGCTGGATGCCACTGGGTATCAGATTCAGTTTTCCCAAATAAAACCAAAGCCAACTGAAACCTTTCTAGATTACATCTCAAACGTTCAAAGTACATTTAATAAATGGATTAAAGCAGCGAAAGTGGGCAAAAACTTTGAAAAATTACAAGATCTCATGGTAATGGATAAGGTTATATCCACAGTCCCTACCCCTTTTGCGAAGTTTCTCCAACAAGCAGATATCGAATCCATTGAGCAACTAGAAAAACGGGGGTCAGCATATTTTTCTTCTAATCGTGACATATTTAAGACCACCACACATGATACAGAGATCACGGCTTTTGTGAAGAACGTACCTAGTAGATCTTATAATCAGAAAGAGTATCATAAGAAAGACAAACCTTACCAGAAGCCACCACAATGTGGATATTGTAAATTTTTTCATCCTAGCTACTCTATGTGCGACAAGAACCCGGAATATCCCTCACACTTAGAAACCATAATAAAGAAGCAAGAAAGTAGACGAAATTCATTTAAACGTGCTGTTAAATGCTACTTTTGTTCTATCTATGGCCATTATAGCTCTAAGTGCCTTGGTAGGCAACGAATGAAGGCAAATAATGCTGTGCTCATCGATACTTCATCTGACGATGATAGTGTAATTGACTCTGAACTTGTAAATGTATTACCAGAGAGTGAATGTGAAAGTGTGGCAGTAGTTACTGATATATTAGACTTTAAGAGATGTGACACATGTCACCAGTTTCATGCGGATGGGAAATTGAAATGTGGTCATGTTATACCATTTTCCAACGAAGACGCTAATGCAGCAAGTGCTTCCAGAGGTAAGCTGAAGTTCTACGATGCACTGGTCAATAATCAACCATGCCATTGTTTACTGGATAGCGGCAGCACTTTACTTGGTTTAAGAAAGTTTCGTACAGAACGTAACTAAAGCTAGAAGGAAGATGATTCACCAAAGAGGGTGATGATTACGGATGCACCACACAGCATCAGACAGTAGTAACTAACCGAGAACATTAATTATAATAGTTACCTAGTGTGATATAATCTCGTGTAATAGAACACAAGACATGATACTTGAGGCTAGATAGACACGAGTGAGGATCAAGTACATTAACAATTAACATTAATAACTGTGTACACACTACAAAGGACTTGTGCATATTTTATTTTTGAACGATAAGAACGGACATTGTGTAGGGTGCAACCGGTCCATGATTAACTGTTAATACCACCGGTGTCTATTTCGGAAGATCATGAAAGGGGATTACCAGAGGTCTACAGAGGCAAATCAGTATCCAGCAGGATGGTTTCGGCACTGGGTGAGATGTACATGTTCTGACGTAACGTGCTGTGGTCTATCCTTGCTGGGATCAGCTGACTGGGTTGTTGTCTGAGAGTCCGATTCTACACACTTTATAGAACACGTCACACATTTTCTTCGCATACACGTCTCATATACGTTACACTTTTCTTTTAATAAATTAAGCTGTATTAATTTGTTAGAAGCAAGAGTTGTTGAGTATGTTGCGTTGGGGAAGTATGAGAGGGGGCATAGTACGACAGTGAGAGAGTGATAGGAAAATGTGTCCATAGGCTGATGGAGTGTGTTGGACGGAAGCTGGTGGATTCTCCAGAATATTAAAAAGGAGGAAAATATTATAATGTGGGTGTCGACTCTCTTCACTCCAGGGACGAAACTGTAAAGGAGGACACGATATTATTGGGGGCTCGTCCGGGATCTTTGGATAGCGGGATCTCTCGTAAACGGGATCTTTGGACAGCGGGATCTCTCGTAAACGGGATCTTTGGACAGCGGGATCTCTCGTAAACGGGATCCTTGGACAGCGGGATCTCCCGTAAACGGAATCCTTGGACAGCGAGATCTCCTGCAAGCAGGAACCTTTGACAGTGGGATCTTCTGATAGCGGGATCCTTTGACACGGGATCCTTAGTTATAAGAGGGAGATATCATTTTGGAGAATCCAGCTAGAGTGAATGTGGATAGGGGTTAGGACTAATATCTTACCTGTTCACACTTCACACGTCTGCATAGGTCTGTGGTCCTGATTCTACTCTTGTCACTGAGTGAATGTGCTGTGTGTGGTAATATCTAGATTATAGTACTTGTTCATATATCTGTATAGTAATTTGCAGTTATATTGTACTCGACCTGCTAGCTTACCTCTCTGTATAATGGCCACCCCTAAACTAACCACGTTAGAATTAAAGGCAAAGGGGGAAGAAATGGGATTGGCGGGTTCTGCTCTAACGGATTACATACAGGAAGTGGAGAGAGAGTATCGTCAAGCAGAACGGGAAGATCGAAAGGCCGAGCTGGAATTGAGAAGGATGGAGTTGGAGCAAGCAGCTAAGAAATTGGAAGCTGAGCAAGCAGCTAAGAAATTGGAAGCTGAGCAGGCAGCTAAGAAATTGGAAGCTGAGCAAGCAGCTAAGAAATTGGAAGCTGAGCAAGCAGCTAAGAAATTTGAAGCTGAGCAAGCAGCTAGGAAATTGGAAGCTGAGCAAGCAGCTAGGAAATTAGAAGCTGAACAGGAAGCACAGAAAAGGGAGCACGAGTACCGGATGAGGGAACTCGAGTTGAAGAGTCAATCTAATGGAGAAACTGAGGGAGCAGTTGGAGGTTCCTCCATTCCAGGCTCAACACCAGTAGGTGGACATGGGTACCATGCTATGAAGTTTCCTTTAGCGGTCTACGAGGAGGACAAAGAGAAGATTGACCAATACCTTCAACGCTTCGAGGCTATGTCAGTTGCTATGGGTCTGGACCGTAACAAATGGAATCTTAAGCTATCCCAGGGTTTACGCGGGACCGGATACGAGGTTTATTCTCGCCTGCCACCAGGACATGAGAACAATTATGACGAGTTAAAGACAGCTCTGCTGAAACGATTCGAGGTTACGTCACATACCTACCGGAAAAAATTTCGAGCAGCGAAACGAGAACCAGGAGAGATGTTTGCCGCTTACAGTTTGCGTCTTAAATCTTATCTCCATAAGTGGATGGATTTGGCTGGGTTCGCACATGACTATGAGAGTCTGGAAGAGCTCATGGTGGTCGACCAGCTGAAAAAGCAAATGTCTAAACCTCTCAGGACGTTCCTGGGAGAACAAGGAGCGGAACGTATTGACCTCGTGACTAAATTAGCAGAACGGTTCGTCGAGGTACATGGGGAGGCAGGGGAAAACCTTTCCAACAACACCAAAAGTCAAGAAGAAAGCCAAAAACTCAGGAACCAAAAAGTGGGAATCTTATGTGCAAAAATCAGAGGATAGTTCAGAGAAGAAGAAGGAGGGAAGCAAGAGCACTTCAAGCTCTACACCTAAACGACCGTGGTCGGAGAAGTGGTGTTCAATTTGTAAGTCACCCTCTCACAATACGAGGGACTGCAAATCGAAGGCTAAGAACCCTCACTTCGCAGCATGTCAAGTGACTTCCAAGGAGGTTGTCACGGAAAATGCCAAGGTCAACAAGGAAGCTCGCCACCAGGAGAGCTCACTCAAGTCTGGCAATAGAAAATCTAGGACAGGGAAATGGTGCAACCAATGCCAGTCGAATACGCACAATGCTATTGACTGCAGAGGAGAGTCAGGAGACACTCAATTCGTCGTGTGCCCCGGGAAACCTAAGGTGGAGCCCACCGAACAGGTCGAGGCCGAGGAAGAGACTCCAGACCAGGAAAAACCACCTGTAGTGGAATTGGTAGAGGTTAAGTCACCCTCTCACAATACGAGGGACTGCAAATCGAAGGCTAAGAACCCTCACTTCGCAGCATGTCAAGTGACTTCCAAGGAGGTTGTCACGGAAAATGCCAAGGTCAACAAGGAAGCTCGCCACCAGGAGAGCTCACTCAAGTCTGGCAATAGAAAATCTAGGACAGGGAAATGGTGCAACCAATGCCAGTCGAATACGCACAATGCTATTGACTGCAGAGGAGAGTCAGGAGACACTCAATTCGTCGTGTGCCCCGGGAAACCTAAGGTGGAGCCCACCGAACAGGTCGAGGCCGAGGAAGAGACTCCAGACCAGGAAAAACCACCTGTAGTGGAATTGGTAGAGGTTAACGGTCGTCAAGTGGAGTGTTTATACGACACAGGACTGGACGGGGAGGCCGTGATTTCTGCGGATCTGGTACATCCAGAACAATTCACAGGTGAAACCATGGAGATACAGCCTGCACAGAAGAGTGCTGTGGTCATGAAGTTGCCTATTGCTAATGTGGAGATTCGGTCAAGGTACGTCACCGGCACCATCAAGGCCGCTGTATTGACCGATCCCATTTTCCCAGTAATCCTAGGTTGCCGGTATGTCTTTCTGGGAATGCCCAGGGAGCCAATCCATATGGGAGCAATGCAGACTCGCTCTCAGACGAAAACGGAAGAGGCAGACGCAATTGTGACTAACCCAATGCCGGGGGAGCTACGAACTGCCCAAAGTGATGATGATACTTTACGTCCTTGCTACAAAAAGCTGCAGAAAAGTGCTGATCCACCAGGACGGGGGCAGTACTACATGAAGAATAGGATACTCTACAGGAGAGCAGGAAGGGGAGACAACCTATACGGTCAGTTGGTCGTCCCGAAAGCTCACCGGTCCCAGATTCTTCATATGGGGCATACCATCTCCTTTAGTGGACACATGGGTATTGCCGCCACCATGCAGCGGATTTCTTGCCACTACTATTGGCGGGGAATGACAGATGATGTGCGTCGATATGTGAAGTCATGCCCTGAGTGCCAGAGGGTGGCACCGAAACACTGGACAGCACCGGTGGTGTTGGGTGAGATGCCCATCATGAACTCTCCTTTCGAGAGGGTAGCCATCGATATCGTGGGTCCACTTCCCAGGACTAGGAAGAGGAACATGTATATACTCACAATGGTGGATTGCTGTACAATGTGGGGTGAAGCCATACCGTTGACCACGATTGACTCGAAACGAGTGGCGGACGCACTGATGTAGGCCTTTACCAGATTAGGCTTTTCGGATCAAATTCTGACGGATAATGGATCTCAGTTTTGTGGAAAACTCATGGAGGAGGTATTTAGGGTGTTTCACTCTAACCACATACATACCAGCCCTTACCACCCTCAAGCCAATGGACAAGTAGAGCGTTTCAACGGCACGTTGATGACAATGCTCAGGAAACTAGCGCAGGAAAAACCTGATAGGTGGGATGAATATATCCCAGCAGCACTCTTTGCCTATCGGGAAGTTCCTCATGGCTCAACAGGACTACCACCCGCTACGTTGCTGTTTGGTCGTCCAATCAAAGGACTGTTGGAAGCCATGTTGAGGAGTTGGACTGAAGAGGGGACGTCAGAAGAAGTGATCTCATCCTACAAATGCGTGGAGGAACTGAAAGAAAAACTCCACAAGGGATGGACTCTGGCAAATCAAAACTTGAAAAAGGCCAGGAAAAGACATGCGGCTTACTACAACCGTAGGTCTAAAGAAAGATCTCTAGAGGTGGGAGATAAAGTCTTGTTGCTACTCCCAACGGGAAACAACAAACTGGAGATAGGTTGGCAAGGACCATTTCCCGTGGAAAGGGTGATATCCAGAACCAACTATCAGATCCGGATCCGGGGAAAGTCGAAGATTTTCCATATCAATCTCTTGCGGAAATACGAAGAGAGACCCGGAGACAAGGCAGCGCACCTCATGGCAATGGCCGTTGCAGTGGAGACAGAAGTGGGAACCAGCGAGAGCAGGGAATATCCCTTGGAACACCAGGAAACCTATAGGGATGTGCAAGTGAACCCTGATCTGACCTCCCAGGAGAGGGAAAGGATAACCCAGGTTCTCAAGTCTCATAAGGAGATACTGACTGATAAACCAGGACGAACGAGGTTGGTTGAGTTCGAGATGACTTTGACCACACAGGAGCCTGTTCGCCAAAAGGTTTACCCAGTGCCATTCTCTAAAGAAAAGGCCCTGGAGGAGGAAATACAAAAACTGCTGGAGGATGACGTGATTGCACCATCCACATCCCCATACAATGCGGGGGTAGTTTTGTTACGCAAACCAAGTGGAGAACACCGGTTGTGTATAGACTACCGACTTCTGAACAGTCACACACAATTTCAGGTGGAACCTTTGCCGAATCCAACTCAGTTATTCGCTAGGCTCCATAAGGCTCGGTACTTTTCAAAGGTGGATCTGAGTCGGGGGTACTATCAGATACCAGTCAAACCGGAGATTCGACCACTGTTGGCTTTCAGTACACCCAGTGGACACTACGAATTCAAGGTCATGCCCTTTGGACTCAGCAATGCACCTAGTGTGTTTACACGCATGATGAGGACTTTACTAGATCCGTTACAGGATCCATCCATCATCTCATTCATGGATGATATTCTGATTTCCAGTGACAGCTTGGATGACCACTTACAATCCTTGGAGAGAGTGTTTAATAGACTCAAGGAAGCAGGGCTTACTGCTCGTCCAACCAAGTGCATGATTGGTTACCAAACTCTGGAATTTCTAGGCCACACCATCACTCCAGGACACATTGTCCCAGAAGAGAAGAACCTGGAGAAAATCAGAAATGCACCAAGGCCAAAAACGAAGAAGGATGTGCGATCTTTTCTCTCGTTGTGTGGGTTCTATCACAAATTTATCCCACATTTCACTGAACTGGGAGCTCCGTTGACGGAAACCTTGTAAAAGGGATTCCCGGACCAAATCATTTGGACACCCGAATGTGAGAATGCCTATAGTCAGTTAAAGGAGGCCTTGGTCAGCAAACCTGTATTACAGTTCCCTGACCTTTCCAAACAATTTGTGTTGAGAACAGATGCGAGTGCGATTGGAATTGGAGCCGCTTTGTTACAGGAAGGAAAAGACGATGCTTCGGTTTTGAAACCTGTAGTATACGCAAGTAAGAAATTACTACAGGCGGAGAGGAATTATTCAACCGTCGAGAGAGAGGGCTTGTCCCTCGTATGGGCAGTGCAAAAATTCCAGCCATATTTGTATGGAGTTAAGTTTCTGGTCCAGTCGGATCATCAGTCCCTGATGTTCCTGGCTACTTCTCAGAAGCTCAACGCACGTTTGATGCGGTGGTCGTTGTTACTTCAACCTTATAATTTCACAGTGGAGTACATTCCTGGGAAGGAAAATGTTGGAGCGGACTTCTTGTCAAGACACCCAGCTCCTGAAGAAGAAGAATGAATCATCTGGATTAAACTCACGGTGGAGAAGAGTGAGATGGACTACTCTCTTAAGAGGGGGCCTATGTCACGAGATCGCCATGAGTTAACCAGATAATGATAATACCGACGTTTGCTTGGCGTAATTTTTCTAGGCCACAACAGTATTACTAACAGAGTAAACACAGCTGCACGGGTTACATCGGGGCAGCACATATACACATTTGGTGGTGAGTGAGAAGGAATGGATACACCGCGTTGGCAGTTCATAAACAGTTAAAATCACATAGCCTTGCCCGCTCAGGATATGGAATAGTTCCGTCTGTCATCTATAGTTCCGGACATCAGGCGAAATGGCGGCTGAGATTGTCACCACTGAACAGAAGATTGACAGTTTATCAACAGGTCGGAAGTGCCCGACTAGGGAGAAAACGGTCAGATTGTCATTTGGTATTTCCCGACATCAAATGGAATGGCGGATTTGATTGTCACCACATGACAGAAAGTTGAGGGCTTGTTATTGGAAATAGTGGAACACCTGCAGGACCTCAACAACGTCACGTGCACAATGTAGGTTGTTTGGAAAACCATGATTGCCTGCTTGGTATCGAAACCCTTTGTTGGAACTGTACAGTAACTCTCTAGATTGTTTTGGATGTCAAAACCAGTGATGACAAATCTAACATTAATGGAGCCAGGGAGGATGGATCCCTGACAATGGAGGGTGCCCGATATGCCACCTGTGTGGGGGCATAAAGGATAACGTCACGTGGCCAACTTTGGTAGTTTGCCATATAAACCCGAGTTGGGGCCAACTAGGGGGACTTGAAAATGTGGCTCTAGTCGGAGTGCAATGGCACTGCAGTGCTTAGTGGAAATAATATCTACCGTGTGTTAATTAGTGACTTAATTTTACACGTGCCTATAATGGCAGATGTAGATATGATTGATAGGACTGCAGTAGTGCCATTTAAGGTTCCCTACCAGATCCGAGGAAACTCAACAAGTTTTTAGGAAAGGTTCAAATCCCATTCGGAAGAACACCAGTGGAACAGTCAATAAATTTTCGTACAGAACGTAACTAAAGCTAGAAGGAAGATGATTCACCAAAGAGGGTGATGATTACGGATGCACAACACAGCATCAGACAGTAGTAACTAACCGAGAACATTAATTATAATAGTTACCTAGTGTGATATAATCTCGTGTAATAGAACACAAGACATGATACTTGAGGCTAGATAGACACGAGTGAGGATCAAGTACATTAACAATTAACATTAATAACTGTGTACACACTACAAAGGACTTGTACATATTTTTTTTTTGGAACGATAAGAACGGACATTGTGTAGGGTGCAACCGGTCCATGATTAACTGTTAATACCACCGGTGTCTATTTCGGAAGATCATGACAGGGGATTACCAGAGGTCTACAGAGGCAAATCAGTATCCAGCAGGATGGTTTCGGCACTGGGTGAGATGTACATGTTCTGACGTAACGTGCTGTGGTCTATCCTTGCTGGGATCAGCTGACTGGGTTGTTGTCTGAGAGTCCGATTCTACACACTTTATAGAACACGTCACACATTTTCTTCGCATACTCGTCTCATATACGTTACACTTTTCTTTTAATAAATTAAGCTGTATTAATTTGTTAGAAGCAAGAGTTGTTGAGTATGTTGCGTTGGGGAAGTATGAGAGGGGGCATAGTACGACAGTGAGAGAGTGATAGGAAAAGGTGTCCATAGGCTGATGGAGTGTGTTGGACGGAAGCTGGTGGATTCTCCAGAATATTAAAAAGGAGGAAAATATTATAATGTGGGTGTCGACTCTCTTCACTCCAGGGACGACACTGTAAAGGAGGACACGACAAACAATACACCTTGAACCTAATCAGAAGGTTCTGCTTTTACTACCAGATAAACGTAATTTGTTACTAACATCGTGGCAAGGGCCATTCAACGTTGAACGGAAAATATCAGATGTCGATTATGAAATATCGATAAAGGGAAAATTAAAGATATTTCATATCAACTTGCTGAAACCATACTTCTCACGACTGAGACGGCTAGAGAGTAGACGTGTTCCTTATGAATACTATAAGTTTATAGACAATAGTGATTGTTAGGCGTTAGATTCCATTCAGTGATTAATAGTATCATTATCACCTCTTCATTGCATCTTTGTAACGTACTATGATGTTTATTGTCAATGAAGTATTCCGCTCGCGGAGCTTGTTTGTAATCAGCTCTAAATAAATTGTATCCCTTTTGCAAATGACACGAGTTATTATTTCATGTGGTGTAAAAGTAGGGGAGTCCTGAAATACCTGTCGCAAGTAAGTCGCTGACACAGCGATTCTCGGGAACGTCACGTTACTCACGTGAGTATACCGGATTACAGAGAAAGTCGCTAACTCATAGGCCAGGGAGGGCGGCACAATCAAATTACAAAGAACTAGAATGTCTAAAGGACAAAACAATACAAAGAATTAGGGATGATATTTACAGAGACGTGACAACTATATTGCCCAGTGGACATAGACAATAGATAAGGACTGACTACCAGTAGACCAAGATGATTCCTAACGGGACAAACCATTGATTGACTTCAATAAAACAATGAAGCATATGACATTATTGTCATTAGGGATGTGACAAATCATTTACGACAACAACGATAACAAGGGAAATAACACGACTATTAATTATTGCAAGGGACAATACTCAAAGAATAATTAGAATAAAATCATAGTGACATAAAATTGAATAATCAAGCAGCATTATAAGCCGCTTAGTTATTTAACTACATAGACATATGGTAAAAATGAATTCTTTGTAAGTTGTTATCTATTACAGGATAGCAAGAAAATTTCACATAGATGTTAAAAATATCTTTATTTTCTAAACCTAAATTTGAGTTATCTATGGTTATTAATATGTCTACCGTGTAATATGTGTATACCTTATTTTTCATTTCAATTTTTGAAGGGTACATTGCCTTGTACTCGATAAACAACAAACATATTGAGCAACACCACATATTTTCATGTTATTTTACGCGTGGCACTGTCCGGGTTTCCTTCCAATAGCGCGACTATATTCAAAACATCAACTTTATGTGCAACAAATATTGTGGTGCGTTATTCTTTGGGATTGATTTTCTAAAGGATACTATGAATTTTTCTTTGGAATTATTATCACGGAAAACAACAAGTTATCGCCATGTAATCCAATATGACTACATTTACAGTTCCAAGAGAAAACTATGAAGTCCAACTACTTCACCAGTCTGATTGGACAGGCAGGCAGGCAGGCAGGCAGGCAGGCAGGCAGACAGACAGACAGACAGATAGACAGATGTATGGGTGTATGGATGGAGAGAGAGCAAGCGAGCGAGCGAGCGAGAGCGAGAGAGAGAGAGAGAGAGAGAGAGAGAGAGAGAGAGAGAGAGAGAGAGAGAGAGAGAGAAGATCAGACATACCTATTGGACACTGTTGTTTCTCTAGGTTGACTACTCCACTTTTGGATCTGCATCAGCAGAAAGACATCAACCAGGCCTGTGTCATCAACAAAGGAGACGGCATTTTTGTCCGCCAGGCTCATTTCGCATTCTTTATCCTCGTTATGATTCAGAATTTTGGTGTACAGAACTGAACCTACTTGAATGAAATGTTCCGAAACATTACGTGTTCTGTTTCTTGATTTAGTGACAGTTTTACACGTTAATGTTATAAAAGTAGTTATTCTATTAGTTTTACAAATTAGTATCCATAGTTCGCCGTCATTTATACAAGTTACTGTCCTAAAGTTCACCGTTATTTATACAAGTTACTGTCCTATAGTTCACCGTTATTTATAAAAGTTACTGTCCTATAGTTCACCGTTATTTATACAAGTTACTATCCTATAGTTCGCCGTTATTTATACAAGTTACTGTCCTATAGTTCACCGTTATTTATACAAGTTACTGTCCTATAGTTCACCGTTATTTATACAAGTTACTGTCCTATAGTTCGCCGTCATTTATACAAGTTACTGTCCTATAGTTCACCGTTATTTATACAAGTTACTGTCCTATAGTTCACCGTTATTTATACAAGTTACTGTCCTATAGTTCACCGTTATTTATACAAGTTACTGTCCTATAGTTCACCGTTATTTATACAAGTTACTGTCCTATAGTTCACCGTTATTTATACAAGTTACTGTCCTATAGTTCACCGTTATTTATACAAGTTACTGTCCTATAGTTCACCGTTATTTACACAAGTTAATATCCTATTGCCGGGCTCCCTGGTCTAGGGGCTTTGCGACTTTCTCCGTAATCCCGTATACTCTCGTGAGTAACGTGACGTGCGCGAGAATTGGTAGCGGTTCTCTCCGCGTCGGTAACTTACGGGGTATGTGAGCTGGTCGCTCAGAAAGCAATGGCAAACTGCTGAGCGTAATCTTGCCTAGTAATCAACAATCAGCTGAAAGATGCTGATGTTGACAGCGATATCCTGTAAAGTATATGCGAATAAAAAGCAAATAAATATCCTATTGTTCACCGTTATTTATACAAGTTAAAATCCTACAGTTCGCTGTTATATATAAAAGTTAATATCCTATAGTTCAACATTATTTATACATGTTACTGTCCTATAGTTCGCCCTCATTTACTCAAATTAATGTCCAATTGTTCTCTATCAGTTCCCCGCCTTATTGTTTCATTGTTCTCTATCAGTTCCCTGCCTTATTGTTTCATTGTTCTCTATCAGTTCCCTGCCTTATTGTTTCATTGTTCTCTATCAGTTCCCCGCCTTATTGTTTCATTGTTCTCTATCAGTTCCCCGCCTTATTGTTTCATTGTTCTCTATCAGTTCCCCGCCTTATTGTTTCATTGTTCTCTATCAGTTCCCCGCCTTATTGTTTCATTGTTCTCTATCAATTCCCTGCCTTATTGTTTCATTGTTCTCTATCAGTTCCCTGCCTTATTGTTTCATTGTTCTCTATCAGTTCCCCGCCTTATTGTTTCATTGTTCTCTATCAGTTCCCCGCCTTATTGTTTCATTGTTCTCTATCAGTTCCCCGCCTTATTGTTTCATTGTTCTCTATCAATTCCCCGCCTTATTGTTTCATTGTTCTCTATCAGTTCCCTGCCTTATTGTTTCATTGTTCTCTATCAGTTTCTCTAGTTAATTTCCATTAGTTCTCTTGCAGTCGGTACGCTATATTCTCATCATTGGCAACCAGTCCTAAACGTTATTATTCCACCATTCCCTACTAGTCCCACACTTTATTTTTCCATCGTTCCCTACCAGTCCCACACGTTAATGTCCCATAGTTCCCTACCAGTCTCACATGTTAATGTCCCATAGTTCTCTACCAGTCCCACGCGTTAATGTCCCATCGTTATCTACCTGTCCCCCTCGTTAATTCCCCATAATCCTCTACCAACCCCATTCGATGATATCTCATGGTAATCTACCAGTCCTACACGTTAATGTCCCATCGTGATCTACAAGTCCCATACTTTAACTTCCCATTGTTCGCTGCCAGCCTTGTGCGATTTTGTCCCATGTAAATCTATGTGGCCGTCTCGCTAGCGAAGTTTATATCGAACCGCGCACCTAATGTCATGAACACGGTCTGATTCGATGTTCGTCGCTGTCAAAATGAGGAAGAGAATGGCCACGTAATCTTCCTTGCTGTCAGTTCTACACAATGTGATGACGCTATGAAATCACAGACTCATGGCTGGCAACTGCTTCTGCACAATTAAATTATTATTAATTTAAATATATAGAAGACAATAACCAAGACCACGATACCGGAAACTAATGGAAAGTACTCTTCAAGCGCTGTTGGCACTATGTCGGAGGGTTCGAACCTCTCATTGTGTTCGAATGATTAACGTCCCCAGTCTACGTACTACGCCCTGTTGGTCTCTAAAGGTGTAGCCTGTGATGAACGGCGTATTTAATATATAGCAATTGACAAGTATTGTATGGCGCATATAGAAGTAGAAGAAATTCAATTGAAGTGACAATATTTCATTTTATTGCTTGTGCTGGGATACCATCTGGGCCTGCAGCATACCCATCTTTCAGTAGTTTTACAGCTTGTCTCATTTATTCTTTAGATAGTTTCTAACAGTTGATATCCTGTTTCACTTCAGCCGGCTGGGTATCAGGAGAGTCGTTTCGAATTGGTTTATTCGGAAGATTCTTAAAGTGTTCAACCAGTTTGTGAATTTGATCATTAATGATTCATCAGATCCGGAGTACGACAAGGTTGTTTCCTTTCATCCCTCTTGTTCATAACTGATTTAGACAGCATCTGTAGAGAAACCAGCCAGAGATCGCAAACCACCGCATTTCGAACAGAGCACAGAAGAATTACCAACAGCAAATTACACCAATAAAGAACTCCTATTTGCGGACGATCAAGCATTAATAGCACAATCAAAAGCAGAATTACAAGTCCACATGAATAATCTAAACGAAGTGTGTAAGGAACATAACATGAAAATTAGCACCTGTAAAACAAAGGTAATGACTGTAACTAAACAAGAAAAGAAACAACAAAGACTCATCTAAAAGAACACCCCTGAAACAAGTAAAGAGCTTCAGGCACTTAGGAAGTGTAATATCATCAAATGGCAAATCAGAAGACGAGATCGAGAATAGATGCTATAAAGCAAACTAATTCATGGCTCACATGGCATCAATACTAAAGAACAAAGACGTATCAATAGTTACTAAGAAAGCTCTCTACAACACAATCTTTCTATCAACTCTATGCTACTAATGTCGAACCTAGACAATGAGATAAAAAGAGGTTTTCAAAACAAAAAAACACAACTACAACAGAAATGAGATTCCTGAGAAGAATACTCAATGTATCAAGAAAAGAGAAAATTAGAAATTAAGAAATCTGAACTAAAGTGGGGTTTATAGCTGCGCTAAATTTTATTAAAAGTCAACAAGTCAAATGGTTTCGCCGTATAAATAGGTTACCAACTATTTATTCCTACTCGTCGCGCTATCGAGATCAAGTCGCCTTATCGGATAACGCAGAGGATGCCTCGCGTTAAAAGTGCTGCACAAAGACATGCGCTATATGCAGCGGGGGAAAAGAAGGCAGAGGCGAGGAAGGCCGCAGCGACTGCCGATGCCATATCTACAAACAGCAGTCCGGCTCTTACACCAGCTGAAACCGGTCCCGTCGCTGAAACCACAACTGAAGCCAACAGCCGGGAAGTTATCAACACCAAGGAGATGCAGCCCAATGTACCAGAGACCTCCACACAGGAGGAAACATCAACCACTATTGTAGACTTCACCAGCAAACTACTGCTTAAACAAACAAGCGTGGGAGAAGCCAAACTGTCGGCGCTACCAACAGACAAGATAATCAGTCTGTTGGAGAACGAGCTGGGAAGACACAGCATCAACCAGCTGCGCAAAACACCCGATGGAGTAGTGGTCTCCATCACGAAAAATCCAAAGACCACAGCCCTGTTACAGAAGATCGCAAAAGAGGAGAAGAGCATCAAACAGCTTCACCACGGCATAGTTCTGGAAGCCGCCCGGCACCGCACGATGAAACGATGGGTCATCAGACGAGTCCAGATCCATCACTCAAATGACCAGATCAGGGAGATGCTGTTAAAAGAACACAAGAAGCTAAAGATCACCAGTGCTGAGCGGATCATCGGGAAGAACAAATTACCCTTTACAGTTGTCGTCGTCACATCAGAGGACCGAGTGATCCCTCATCAATACATTGTATGTGACAGAAAAGACCAAAGACCAGAGAACTACATTCCGAGGGTGCTGCAGTGCTCCAAGTGCCAGAAGTTCTGGCACACCCGTGCCACCTGCAAGAGCGATGTGGAGGTGTGTAAGTACTGTTCTGGTCCCCATAAGTATTGTCAGTGCCAGCACGCGAAGAACGACTCGGACGTCAGGAGGCCTAATAACAACAGAAAGTGCGCCAACTGCCTCGGTAACCACGGCCCCAGGTACCTCGGCTGCCCCTGCCACCAAGACAGCAAAGAAGCTTTGAAGATAGCCATAAAGTCTAACTTGCCATATAAGGAGGCCAGGAGGCAGTACGAGACCACCAACCGACTCACTAAGAGTGATAAAGCACAATTGGAAGGCAACCTGAAGGAGCTGAGAACACAGGTCAAAAACCTAGAAGACAAAAGTGACAAGACGCAAGAAACCCAGATAACAGCCGTTCAGCGCATCCTGGACGACATGAAGCAAGTCCAGCAGAAGATAGAGCAGGATGTCGCTCGAATGGCCGCCATAAAAGCTGACACTGACAAAACCCTTTTGAAAATTCAAGAAGTGAGAGCAAAGACAGAAGAAACGCTGAAACAAATCCAGGAAGAAAGAGAACAGATAGAACTGCTAAAATCACAGAAAGAACCAGAAGATTCAAGAACACAGACAGAAGAAGAAACAACAGAGGAAGCACGATATCGCTCTCCACCAAGATCTAACTGGCGAACAGCTCACAACACACGACCAAGACAAAGACGACGCCCAAGCGATCACAATTACTGGAGCATAGAGAACGAGATGTAGAAACTCCCTGAAGGAAACAGCACCATACGGCGGGGTGGGTACACAATAACTCCAGGCCTAAACAAGTGCGCGACTCTGTCCAGACATGTTAAACGTTATCAAGACAGGAACGAACAAAATCAACCAACCAGAAGCTGAAAATAAGCAGTACAATTTACGAAACAGCTCAACACAAGCTACACAATAAAGGACCAAATACAACCAAGCCGATATAGTCGACGGTTGAACGGGACCACTCGTACATGAGGACGAACGAACGAACGAACGAACGAACAGTATATGACAACAAGCAATGTTGTATAGACCAAATGGACGCAGAAGAAGAAGCTGACCAAGTAAACGATGGACAGAAGAAATAATTTAGTTCATGGGAATCTCGGTATATTAAGCATATAACCAGGCGCTCTCCTGATGTTTATACATCACATCGACACTGGTAGCTACAAGGGAACAAGATGAAATGAGATGATCTTCAATGTTGTTGAGAACTTTCCTTTTACTACTTTTGACAAGTCCACTTTGTTTATTATATTTTTGAACGGACGGACAAAGTTTTCACCTGTGTATGATGGAGTTCTTTGTTAGGTATGTACATCATGTTTGTGTTTAGTATGTCTCTTCTTTATGCAGGAGCTAAATATACCTAATTGTTTGCAATTCATATTGTTATATCCTGCTGCAGCCGCTGCTTTTTTCTTTTTGTTCCATTAGCCGGAAGGTGCACAACAGAGATAAAGAAAAGAATAGGGCAAGCAAAGGCTGCATTTGAGAAAATGAAAAGCATTTTATGCAGTAAGTCAGTATCACTGAATGTAAGAAAGAGAGTGCTGATGTGCTGTGTAGAACATGTTTTGCTGTATGGCTGTGAATCTTGGAATGTGAATGTTTAAATTAGGCCGAACTTGAAAGCAACAGAGATGTGGTTCCTGAGACGAATGTTGCGAATTTCTTGGACTGTCAGAGTAACTAACGACGATAGCCTGAAAGAGGCTACTGAAACTAGAACATTATATACAACAATAAGACATAGTTAAACAGCTTCTTTGATCATGTGATGAGAAGAGAGACATCGGAGAACATCATGACGACTGGAAAGATCGACGGGAAGAGAGGCAGAGGCAGAACAAGAGATATGATGCTGGATGGATTGAGATGGTGACATGGAGGAATATCATCAGCAGAGTTTATCCAAAACACCAAAGACTGAGATCTGTGGAGAGACATGAACGCATACACCAGCTGGCAGGGCACTTGATGATGATGATGATGATGATGATGATGATGATGATGATGATGATGATGATGATGATAATGATGATGATGATGATGATGATGATGATGAGTTTCAACATTTCATTTGCATAGCAAATTACGTCCACAACAAAAAATAATATCGAAAAAACGAGAAAGAAAGAAAGAAAGAAAGAAAGAAAGATATCTGAACTGACCTCTTTCATCTATATTGATTGTTCCTCGACCTATATCTGGAACATGCCTGATAGATACCATCATATCTTCAAGTTTCATAACGTTGCCCACCACATCCTCTTTATACCTGCGTTTATCTGTTACTCCATCCACACTGACACCCTCAGATTGTACTGTTGGACTACATTGACCGCCCTCAAAGTTAGCTTGACAGGCTGCAATCACGTCTCCAAAATAGCCATCACAAACATCATCATTTTCTTCATTATAATCATGGTATTTCTTTGCAGACTCAACCGTTTCAATCTCTGGTTGATCACGACAAGTATGTAATGAAATACGATTTTTCTTAGCATTGGTCCGCCTATTGGCAACTCCATTGGCAACTCCATTAGCAACTCCATTGGCAACTCCATTGGCAACTCCATTGGCAACTCCATTGGCAACTCCATTAGCAACTCCATTGGCAACTCCATTGGCAACTCCATTGGCAACACTTGCATCCTTGTCTTCCTCATCCACAAGAACGATTTGGGAGCGACCAATCCGAACAGACAGATCGCCATCTTCAGCATCTGTTTCTTTGGGTTCGAGTGTAGTTAAGACTTGCGGTAACGGGAAGACAACTGGTGTTATTCCTGTGCCTTCTGAATCAACAGTGTCTGTCTGCACTTCTTTAGTTTCCTTCACGCAACCTTCATTGCCATCGTTCTGCATCTTGTTTGGACTCTGATCTGTATATTGTCCATTGAAAACGTCAGATTCGTTGAACTCAGATGAAGATTTTGAATTTCTAACACACTGCGCACCATCATACGACAACCTGTCACCTGTATCTATCTGGATAATGACAAGGACACGATCTCTAGAAATACTAATGGCTACTGAACCTCTATTTGTCCGTATAAACTCATCTTTGTTACCTAGATCTCTTCTGCCAGTGTTGCTGCAATCAACATGGCTGGCGTTTTTCTGAATCACATTCTTGAAATTAATAACTACATGTTTGCAGGATTCTTTCAACGTAAGAGCCACTTGATTGTCACACAATTTGATGGCAACATCAGAGTCCACCCTTCTTTCCTTGCATCTGTTGCTATCAGGGCAAACATCTTTCAAAGCTGATAATTTCACTCTACCTTTGTGACTTCTTGATTCTGCTGCACTTCTTGTATCCACATCTCCGAGGTCAAATGGTTGTTCTTTGTAGACTGGCATCCGGTAGCTTTCAGCAGAGCTACGTTTGGTCATATTCGTCGATTTTCTAAAGCAGGCTTCTCCACTTTCAAGAAAAGTTATATCATGTTCACGTTGGCCAATCGTATTTGGTAGATCATTCACAAGTCCTCTTGTTGAGTTATCGAATGGAACTAAATATCTAGAGGGACAGGCTAGATCCGATTTTATATTACGAAGTGAGGAAGTAGTTGCATCCATCCTTCTATTGCAACAAGCACGCCCTGGACGTTCTTCATGAAATGCTTGGCTGTCAGAAACATGATCCACATCGTAAGGAGCAACTGTTGCGCAATAAAAGAGTTCCAGAGGTGACATGGCTGTTGACGTCCAGTGATGTAGAGACGTAACAGAAGAAGATTTGTGTATATTGTCTGTTCTGTGGATACCAGCATGCGGGCCCAACTGGCTTGACTTGGATGTTGAAGGGCTCAAAACCGATTCTGGGTGGGAGTCGAGAGAATGGGCGTAGTTGAGATGTTGTGGTCCTTCCATCTGTTGGAAGACAAATGAATGTTACAATCAAAACAACGTATTTCCTTAGTGAATTTACACAAAGACGACATAAATAACATATTGTAGGATTTCTATGCAAGAATATTTCACTGCATCTCGTCAATTACAACATCATCATCACCATCATCCAGTGCCGTCTTGAATGGCGTGGGCGATCATGCTCTCCACAAATTACGGTCGCCAATGTCATGGATCAGTTCGTGTGTTGACTCATTTCTGTGCCATGCCACAAGACTGTTAAGAATCTTCTCACGCTGTCTTCATCTATCTTTCTTTCCGCAAATTTTTCCGGTTGTCACAATAATTTCCAGTTTTTGTCTTCTCATAACAAGGCCAAAATAGCGATGACTGCTTCTGTCTGTGATAAGCTGTCTTTGCGACTCAGCTTCCCTTTAACGTCCTGATTGCTTTTTTAAGGTGTCCACTTAATTTTCATAATTCTTCTATAAAACCACATCACCAAGGCTTCCATGGATGTTTTCGTCTGTTTACTAATTGTAAAGGATTCGCAGCCGTATGTTAAAACTGGTTCTATGTAACATAGTCTATGTCAACTGCATACTGAAGATTAAAACCACATCGATACCTACTCCATCTGTGAAAGAATTATTGTCTACGTACACAAAACCAAATTTAAAAAAAATAAAAAACGTTATCAATTCCAGTGTGAGTGCCAAGCGACTTCCATAGGTAGAACGAAAAGGCAATTAGTACATCGAGTGGCCGAACATATACCTGTGTGGATGGAACAGAGTTAATAATTATTTATGAACCACACTGCAGTCGGCAGGTCATAAAACGTTGAATTATGTCATCACAAAACATTTGCTGAGTACCAACCACAACATTAACAATCAGACGGCATTTCGTATACTGTATTCGACAAACTATAATAAATTTCTCAAATATATCGAAGCATTATATATTAGTCGATTCGAGCCGTTATTATGTAACCAAAAGGACTTGCTGCTAATTATTTAACTTCCATGGATATAACGTTCTAGATATTCACGTAATGTCCGCGACGATGTTCATCATATTTCAGCCGAAGTATCACTCATTGTTTCACATTACGTGATATATCACTCGACATATGCTTGGCTGGAAATCGTGCAACATTTTTACGAGTGAGCTTCACATGACATCCTTAAAAGTGTGATAGAAATTAAAATAGCCATGCCATCATCTTGTGACCTGTCCATAATGTTGTTAAAAATGTCAAGAGTCTTAAGCACGTGTCATCATAGTGCAAACGAACACGATGACATCATAAAGATAGTTTAAAGATGGCCGCCCCCACTTTTGACATGCACCACTTCCGGTTTTTTTTTTCATTAGTGAAGGCTGAAACCTATATAAATTTATCGGCGAATGAAGATCCAGTATGGTCATGCATGCGTGTCAGGATAGCAATTGTATGAGTGGAGCAGGAAGTTTCAAAACGGCATGACTTCTGTGACAGACTTTTCGGTTCCACGAAGAGTACGACAAGTGTTGCGCGAGTGATTATACGGGAGACTAAGCATTTTTTTTTCTACAGGAATCCAAGCATTTTATCGGCACTGTAGACATTGCATTGAAGGCAATGGTGACTATATAGAAAATTATACACTTGTTCTTTACTTTTTCAGAATATATTCACCCAAAACGATAAAATCATTTAAGGTTTTAATTTGAAGCCCATTGGGATAACTCTGCAGTATCTACCTGATGAGATGCAGCGAAATATGCCAGGCGAGAAAGCATGCAATATTTTATTCATCACGTCTGTGTTTATTCTGCTTCATTCTTTCTCCACTTCTGACAAGGATATATGTTGTCTTATGTACGCCTATAGCGAAACTGCGATATTTGAGCCTTGTGGGAGACTTGCTACACACCTCAGTGTGAAAGAAGGACCAGTTCTGTCTTCCTCTTCACCATATACTTCCTCTCCCTCCTTCTCCTCCTCCTCCTCATTTTCTTCTTCTTCTTCTTCTTCTTCTTCTTCTTCTTCTTCTTCTTCTTCTTCTTCTTCTTCTTCTTCTTCTTCTTCTTCTTCTTCTTCTTCTTCTTTTTCTTCTTCTTCTTCTTCTTCTTCTTCTTCTTCTTCTTCTTCTTCTTCTTCTTCTTCTTCTTCTTCTTCTTCTTCTTCTTCTTCTTCTTCTTCTTCTTCTTCTTCTTCTTCTTCTTCTTCCTCTTCTTCTTCTTCTTCTTCTTCTTCTTCTTCTTCTTCTTCTTCTTCTTCTTCCTCTTCTTCTTCTTCTTCTTCTTCTTCTTCTTCTTCTTCTTCAGCAATTATAACAGAAACAATGACAAAAGCAACAATCACACAACATTAACAGCACAACAGCAGCAGAAACAACAGCACAACAGCAACAGAATTACAGACAATAATCACCACAACAACAAAAACATAACAAATGACAATGTTGAAAAAGATGCCACTGATCTCTGACCCATTGCATGTGATCCTGCGGCAGATCCTCAGTGAAGAGACTGATCAATCTGGGCTGACGTCGGATACCAAACATGGCGCAGATTCTGTCTCTTAGGCTCTTTCTACGTGGCTTGTTAGCCATCTGGCCAGTCTGTGGACAAATCATTTGACATTTACGAAACACACAACCGTGATTGCATAGTGATGGGAGTACTTCCCTCCCTTATAATTTGGTGCGAGTTCAGGTCTCGCCAGTTTCAGGAGATTTCTTAACGATAAGCATGGCGCTTAATTGGATCTTGATTTATGCGACATAGACGATAGACAAGTTTAAGAATTTTCTGGAAATTATCTTTTAGAAAAGACGATGAACCAACCTACCAACTAACCAACAAATCATTCGTCTAATCAACCATCCAACAGCCTAACTAACCAATGAACTATCTATCTAACCAAACATGTAGCTACCCAAGCAACCAAGCAACCTTCTTATAAACCATCCAACAACGCACCAACAAATACAACATTAATCTAACGAACTTCACAATCAACAAACCAACCGTCTAACTAATCAACCATCAATTAATCAATTAGGTGCCGTCTCCACAATGAAGGTTGGCTGCAATGGGTCTCCAACTCTGCCTGTCTCTAGCCCTGACTGTACATTCTCTCAGATTGATGTTCGTCCATCTCTCTATGTTATCTTCCCACTTGTATCGTTGCCTACCTCTTGCTCGCTTGCCCTCAACCTTGCCCTCCAGAATGGTTTTAATAAGAGTGTTACGCAGATCCGCATAGTCGAATCGGTAAGAGCGCGTGTTGTTAAACATCCGGTATGCTGATGCCGAGGTTAGCGGTTCAGCTCCTCCTTTACTTGGGGGAGTAAATTACAGGTACCTCCGAAGTCGGAGTGGGTTCCCCTGATGGCGAGGGACACTAGTCTTTCCTCTTGAGCCTAAGGCGGCGCATAGGGCAGAAGTCCTGTCTCTCCATGCTTGGCGATTCGCTGCTACCTGTTGTAGATCTTGGATATTCACTTGGCCATTGAATGAGCCTTCTCTAATGATGGTTCTACGCAGGGTCTCTCTTGGTCTTCCCCGTTTTCTTTTCCCTACCGGTGACCGTATGAGGGCTTGGTAGGGGAGTCTTGTCTTGTCCATTCTGAGTACATGGCCGATGTAGTTCCAACGGCGTCTTCTTATGAAATTGGATACTGTATCTTGCTTAGTCTCTTGTCTTATTTGCGAATTGGTTCTGAAGTCTGTCCAGTGGATGTTTAGAAGTCTTCTAAGACATTTGTTCTCAAAATTGTCTAATTTGTTATCTAAAGCTACCGTTGATTTCCAACTTTCACATCCATACGTTAACACTGGAATCACACAAGAGTTGAAGATTTTAAGTTTTGTGTGTTTGCTGAGTGTCTTTGACTTCCAGATGTTTGACAGTTTATTGAAGGCACTAGATGCCAGTGCGATTCTAGATGATATTTCTGGCGTTGAGTCCCCTGTAGATGTCATTTTGCTTCCTAGGTATGTGAAGCTGTTGACTTTTTCAAGAACGTAGCTGTTCAATTTGGTGTCATCTGAACTGTTGGTAAGATCAATAGTCTTTGTTTGTTCCGAAGTCCAACTGCCACATCTAAAAACTACTTTCCGTTGGAAGAGGGCTGCAGCGATCCAACTAAGGAGGAATGGACTTACGTTTAGTTCGAGAAGCTGAAACATTAAAAAATCCAGTGGTACTCTGTTGTATGCGTCCTCAAGATCAATCGCTGCAGCAACGGTTTCAGTGCCTGAGTGGAAACCTTCATAGACATCCTGGGCAAAGACTGCTGCATTGGTCCAGGTTTCTCTTTTTGGACGGTACCCACCCAGGGTGGGTGGGAAAACACCTTGCCTCTCTAGTTGGCCTGATATTTTCCTGGCAATTACCTTCTCCAGCAGCTTGCCTATTGTATTCTGCATGGTTATAATTCGATATCCCTGAATTTTTGTGTGGTCTTTGTCAGGCTTCGGCAAGGGAATCAGATAGCTGGGTAACCATTCCTCCTTGATGTTAGCACTCCCTATACTGTTGTTGTACATGTCTGCTAGTTTCTCTAGCGCATTGTCGGTACACCTATTTATGTCGTCTTATCTTATGCCATCAGGACCTGGAGCACTGTTTTTTGATCGTCGAAGCACAGCCTTGATTTCTTTCACTGTCACTGTGTCTTCATCCGAGGTGTTCTGGGCCTTGCATCTGTCTGAGGTGACCTCCTTGGCCAGATTTCGACCTCCCATGTCTGTCTGGTTGCTCTGCTCAAGGTAGCGTTCAAAGAGGGCTTTGCCCTTGTCCTCGTCAGTCCTCTGCCAGATGAGGTCAGCACCTTGGAAGTCAGAAATGCTCTTATTCTTGACTACACCACTCATGCTTTTATGTAGTCGCCAGAACAATTTCAGTGACTTGTCTGTGCTTACTCTTTGACACACCTCTGCCCATTTTTCGCTTTTAACAACCTTGACAAGTTTTTTGAAGTAGCTTACTTTTGTGTGCATCTCTCTTTCTAAGTGCAAGCAGGGACTAGGATGACCAGCTCTGTTCTTCTTGGCATTTTGCCATCTCCTTACAGCACTACGCTTATCCACCCAAGCCTTCTCCACCTCGAAACTCCACCACGGTGGCTGCTCCCAGCTTTTTTTCCTGCCCTGAAACGTTCTGCGCTTGTCACGTCTTATTTTACTCACCACAACTTGCCCTGTACTGTCATACTGGAACGTCTTTACCTTTAGCTTGGGCTGCCTGGTTCTGCCTTTCTCCACCAGTATGCTGCAAGGGTGGTGGTCGCTGCCATGGTGTCCTAGGACACCCCATCTACACACTGTAGTGAGTGAAGGTGAAACTAGCGCCAGATCAATAGCACTGTCCTCATCGCCCGGACGGCTTGCTGTCCTGGTGACACAGCCACTGTTGATACAAACCAGGTCGATGGTTTCCAGTGCAGTCTCGAGCTCCTCCCCCTGTGTATTGGAGGAAGTGTTTCCCCATGATCTGCCTTTAGCGTTGAAGTCACCACAGAAAATAACATTTCTCTCGTGGCCTAATATGCCACTTAAGCACTGCCACTTCTGGGCGTCCACACTGGCATTGCGGGCATAAACATTAACCAACATGAATGGTAGACTGGAATGAACTCTCAACGCCTGTATTTGTATATCGTCACTGTCCCAACTGGACATGTCTAGCTCTGACGCCACCATGCTGTCGCGAACGAGAATCGCCATTCCCAGATGTCGTCTGTTGTAGAAACATTTGAAGCCGGCAATTTGGAGTAGCTGATCGCCCAGTCTCGTCTCCTGGAGTGCTACAATGTCGTTCCTGTAAACTAGGGTTTCTAAAATAGAGCCCCGTTGTTTTACACTGGCACAGTTCCAATATAGAATACGGATATTCCTGAGTCCTAGACGGTGACACTTGAGTCTAAAACGCCTCAAACCACCACGCTTACCTTGTTTCTTTATCCCTGCGCGGCTACCACGCCGCTTCGGTATGTTGACTGCTGACTGCACGAAGAACACACGTCACTAACTAACTAATAGTCTTTGTTTTTGTGGTGTTAATTTGGAGACCAATTTGCCCTGAAACATTTTGGAGGTGGTTTATTTTCTCTTGGGCATCCGGGTGTGTTAAACTCAAAAGCACTATGTCGTCGGCAAAGTCCAGGTCTTCTAGAATTTTGTCAACCCAATGGATACCCATATTTGTGTTGTTTGTGCATTTGCGCATGACCCAATCGATAGCTATTCCAAAAAGCATCGGTGATAAGACACAACCCTGTTGAGGGACACTGCTAATAGGGAAAGCTAATCCACACGCAAAATTCAGTCCACCACACTATAAAGGGTGTGTATGGACTACGCTTGAGGTAAAAGCGAGAGAGCGCAAAAAAATTTTAAAAAAAAATAATTAAAAAAAATAAGAGTGTTATCTGTTTAAGTCCCCGCTAATCACTGGTATCATGAAGGCTAATAGACTACAATGGCTGGGGCATATAGAAAGAATGGAAGATAATAGGGAAACAAAACTCGCTTACACTCAGGAAATAAATGACCGTAGACCCCGAGGTAGACCAAGAAGGCGGTGGAGAGATAATACATGTACAGACCTACAAGCACTTGGAATCAACGACTGGCAAGAGAAGGTCCACCAGAGAGACGAATGGAGACGGATTGTATTTGCAGCAAAGAACCTCAATGGCTCGGAACGCTGAAGAAGAAGAAGAAGAAGAAGAGTGTTATGTCTTTTAAGTTTTCCGAAATATTTCACTTGCCTCTTTTTTGTTATTTCTTTCATCAACTATCTTTTTATTCCCAGTTTTTCTAGAAACTCTGTATTTGATTTTTTTTTGTTTCCATGACATACAACATTCGTCTATATATCCACATATCCAGGGCCTCTATTCGACTCTCTATTTGCTTGTTCAATGTCCTGGCTTCCGCGCCATACAGTAGTGTTGAATATACGTAATATTTGGCAATTCTCATTTGTAATGCGTTGCTAATCTCTCTAGATGTTACTACTTATTTCATGCTGCTGAAAGCGTGTTTAGCCATTCCTATTCTCTTTATGATTTATATTTAACTTCTGCCATCATCTATTTGCATGTGCAAGATAGGAGAAACGTGTTATTTGTTCTAGTATCTAACTGTTTACTGTGATGTTCATTGATGGCCTTTTCTTTCCAATGCTAATTATAATAGTTTTCGTGCTTTGTGTGTGTGTGTGTGTGTGGATGTTAATATCTAAGCCGCATTCTGCACTATTACAACCAACAGTACAGCTACACAACCAACCAACCTTCTAGCCAACATTTCAATCGACCAACATTCTATCTAATCAACCATGAAGTTACACAACCACCCATCCAACCTTCTAGTCAACCATTCAATCGACCAACAATTTATATAACCAATCATGCAGCTACACAACCAACATGCAGCTACACAAGCAACCAACATTCTAGTTAAAGTGCAACCATCCAACCTTCTGCTAACATGTCAATCGACTAACAATGTATCTAACCAACCACGCAGCAACACAACTAACCATTCAACTGATCAACAATCTATCTACCCAACCATGAAACTATACATATAACCGGTCAACCAACCTTCAAACCAACCGTTCACTCAACCCTCCATCTATCTAACCAACCACACAACCACACAACCAACAAACTAACCAACAAATTTCTAGACAACCATTAAATCGACCAACAATCTATGTAACCAACTAACTAACCTTCCAGCCATTCACTCGACCCACCATCTATCTAGCCAACCATGCAGCTACACAACCAACCAACCAACCTTCTAGCCAACCTTTCAATCGATCACCAACCTATCTAACCAACCAGGCAGCTACAAAACCAACCATCTAAAAAACCATACAGCTACACAACCAACCATCAAAACAACCAAAGATTCTAAACCCAACCAAACAACCAACATAAACTATACGAAGACATTCAAGCAATACGTTCTCCGTATATTTAGTTGATGGTACCCTGTCATGGCGGGACACGAACACGACAACTCATTTTTATTTTGCATTTCTAAAGTCATGAGCCAGGTGATGTCAATATTACTGGCTGCTGTGCCGGGTGCAATTACATCTAGCTAACTGACAGTTCTAATAACTGAAACTTTTTGTAGTGGAAAATAAAATGGCGTTATTATTTATTTCCCCAACTGAGTTGAGTAGGGTTGAGCTAAGAAACGACATCACTGCACTCAGGACATTCCCAAACGCGCTCTGTCCCCTCGTTCAACAGCCAGCGAAGACTTATACTACTAATCGTTCCCACCGCTATCTGATTGAATGTTCTCCTGGTCTTCCCTCTTAGTTTTGAGATTCTTCCAGAAACCCCGCCGATCCCCCGCAAACCCATTCTGTCCACATACGGGTTCTCAATCTGTTCCCCCGTTTCCTCCACCTGGTCGCACAGGCGCAGGAAAGCCTCTCCCTTGTCCATAAGTAATCTACCATCACGAAACAAGAAGTGATATCCCTGCCAGCATATCAGCCTGTTCATTCCCTAGCACTCCCGCATGACCAAGAAAAAAATAAATAAATACCATTCTCATAAGCCATACCATTCCCCAACTAAAATATAGCAGCCCTAGTATCATTGTGGCTGGAAGCTCTCTTCGCATCCCTGTGGCCTTGGGTTCGAAACCATATCGGGTCAGATGTTACAAAATGGAATTAGCGTCCAGGCGACCCAGCTTAAAATGGGTAGCAGGTGATGTTGTGGGAAGTAAAGGACGCCGACTTGATCATGGCCACTTCATCAGCCCAGTGTGGATTGGGTCCATAAAATATGTGCCTAAAAGTCGCTTAAAAGTCGACAGGGTCGACTTGATTGCACCGGGTTTTTATCCCATATGGCCCAGCTTCTTTCAACATATGCCCTATCCGTCTTAAGAATCGCCAAATGGGTGGGAGCCTTTACTTTATCATCATCATCATGTGGTATGCCGATAAGCGTCGGCGGATATGTTTCGCCTTTTCACTCGATCACCAGAGTCGTGGATCAGCTAAATGTTCTTTTCTTGACCATATACATGGCGAAGTAGTCAAGCCGTCTGCCTTGGGCTCCGAAGGTTGTGGGTTCGATTCAGAGCGACGAGATTATAATGATGCACGTTTGCATTCACCACCCATTCTAGTATTTAGGAGTGGAGGAAGAGGGAGTTTGAGGTTTTCATTTGAATTTTGCGTTCAAAATAAAAACTGAGTTATCCTCCTTAGCGCAAAAACACCAAGAGCAGTTATCTGCCCTTAGCTTGCGTGTTTTGTGGTCACACTTTCCAGAGTGGGTTACCAATGGTTACCAATATGCCAATGTTAAATATTAAACTGACATACAAAAATTAATATCTCAGCTTACAATTCACTTGCAGACTTGAATAAGGTATCGTTGGATTTGTTTTTTCAAGAGGTATCCAACTATGCAGTTATATAATTAAAAAAGCAATTTAGAAAATGTTACTAAAGTAACTAGTAGAAGGACTAGCGAAGTTGAAAGAGAACTGCCTGAAATGTCAATGTCGGAATGGGGCTGTTCTCCTGGACTCGTCAAATGTTAAAGTGAGGGCAAGATTGTCCACCTACCCATCATTTTTTCTCTAATCTCTGGTCTATAAATGTGATGGCGCTACCACCATGAAACTTATTCGGGACAGTTTATTTTAAAATTGTCATTATAGGTCAATAGATGTTGTGGGTACAAGGTCCGCATTGTCAATAGTCAGACATTTTGAAGTCACTAGATGCTCCGGGTACAAAGTCCATATTGCAAATAGTCAGAGATCTTTAGGTCACTAGGTGATTGATTGATTGATTGATTGATCTAGGAACCGACATCACAGCATTCGGGACATTCCCATAAGCGCTCTGTCCCCATCCCCAGCAACCAGCGAAGAGTTCCAACACTAATAGTTCCAGTAGCAATCTGATTATATGTTCGTCTCGCCTTTCCTCTGAGTGTCGAGCGTCGGCCAGACCCCCTCGTCACTCCTCGCTGCCTCATTCTAGCCAGACTATGGTGATCCATTTGCTCCTCCGAGGTGTACAAGTGCTCCCACAAGGCCGCAACCACATCTGCCTTGTCATGCATCAATACTCCACCAAGTTCTGCCAAGCCAGCCAATCTGTCCGCCTGTTCGTTCCCCAGCACACCGGCATGTCCAGGAGAAAAGATCCAGGTGATGCTTGCTACCCGTGACCTCCGAAGCGAAGCAAGCCACTCTGCACGAAGCTTGCCTGTTCTCACCCTTCTCAGCATGCTTTCTGAGTCAGTTACAATCACAATGTGTGTATGTATCGTGTTTTCTATCCAGCGGATAGCTGCACTGACCGCCTCCACCTCTATTCTTAAGATAGATGTAGTGTCATCATACGCCAGGCTCTCCTGCACCAAACGCCGACCATTAGTTTTTGCCAAGAACCCCCAAGCACTTCTCCTACCTCTCAACACCGACCCATCCGTGTAGATAATCACATCACCCGGGCGAGAATTTTCCTGAATTAATTGCTGAATTTCCACTTCCGTGGCCCCTGCTGCCACTCCCTGCACTCCCGGCTCAATGCGATTATAACTCTGCACAAGTCTGACTGCACGGCTGGCACTCTGACCCACTCCTCTCCTCGCCTAATGTTCTCCAAGGGGCACACCTGTCTGATCGTATCCTCCGCCTGAGCCATCCATGATTTCCCTCTTATCAGTCTCTGACCCTTAACTACGTCCAGCGCCTCATGCAACGGGTGATCTCTGTCTGCAGCTACTCTGAGGCATGCCTTCGCTTGCATCACCTTGTGCCTACCAGCAACAGTAGGCAGACCAAGGATGTAACGCATACACACTACTGGGGTGTCTCTGGTGCATCCCAGAATGATCCGCATAGCTTCATTCTGTATGCGCTCTAATTTCACCAGCTGACTCTTTGAGACAGTGAGCAGTCCTAGTCCATAATCAATCACTGAGAGGATCAAGTGCTGGTAGAGTGTGAAGAGCATTCTCTGCTCTGTGTCCATTGCAGCCATAACTTTAATTGCATTGAGTCCCTTTTGAGATCTTGTCACAACCGTCTCCACATGGTCCTTGAAGGACAGACTCCTGTCAAATGTGATTCCCAGATACTTCAGTTTGTTCTCTCTGTTGACGCTTCTACCATCTATCGTGATGCTTGGGGCATCATCTCTCACAATCCTGTTGTCCAGAGAGCACCACAACACAGCCGCCTTTTCCGGGTTGATGACAGCACTCATTTCAGTGCACCAGTCAATCACTTTGTCTACTGTCACCTGTAGCTCCTGGGCTGTTTGATCCCTATTTCTACCCTGCCTGTATGCAAGAATATCATCTGCAAATGTTAGAATCCTTCCAACCCCTGGTGCTTCTAGGTATGCAATCTTGCATCTTGCGTATACACATTAAAGAGCACCGGTGAGATTGCAGATCCCTGTGGCAGTCCCGGGGTTAAAATATGTGGCTCTGAGGTCCATGCGCCCAGACGGAGAGCAACCTGACGAGAATGCAGGACGGCCGCTATCCAGTTCACTAACCAGGGATTGACCCCCTTCTCCATAAGTGCGGTCATCAAAATATCATAGCGAACTCTATTGTACGCATCCTCGAGATCAAGCGCTGCCACCATCGTTTCCTGTCTACTCTGGAACCCCTCATAAACGTCAAAGGCAAAGGTGGCCGCATTCGACCAGGTATCTTTTCCTGGCCTGTAGCTCCCCAGGCCTCTTGGAAGAAGCTTCCCTCTTTTCAAAAAATCCTGCAGCTTAACAGCGACTATCTTTTCTAAAACCTTCCCAAATGTATTTTGAAGGGTGATGATCCTAAAGCCGCCAAGCTTTGAATGATCCTTGTATGGTTTTGGGAGAGGGATGAGATAGCTATGCAACCAATCCTGCGGTACTGACGCTGTCCTAATGCTCTGATTAAAGCAGCCGGCCATCTCCTTCAGGTCTACATCGCTCAAAGCCTTCATGTGGCCATACCTGACACCATCAGGCCCTGGTGCCGTGTCTTTTGCCTTTTGCTAGATGTTGGGGGTACAAGGTACGCTTTGAGAGTAGTCAGAGGTCAATGGATCGATAGAGCAATGGGCATCATTCTCATGCAGCATTCAGTTACATACAAGTTACAACATAAATATGTTACTTCAAGGGTTACCACACAGATCTGTTACTTCATGGGATACCACACAGATGTGTTACTTCATGGGATACCACACAGATCTATTGCTTCATGTTATTCTATATAGATCTGTTACATCATGGGGTACCATACAGATATGTTACTTCATAGGATATAACACACATATCTGTTACTTTATGGGATATAACACACATATGTGTTACTTTATGGGATATAACATACATATCTGTTACTTTATGGGATATAACACACATATGTGTTACTTTATGGGATATAACACACATATCTGTTACTTTATGGGATATAACACAGAAATCATTCCATTGCACAAGAAGTAGAAACACATGTATGGACTACG
>OY992888.1:73654138-73804138 GCA_963921405.1 Cepaea hortensis | reverse complement strand
GCGACAAACTGTTCACGATCAGGCCAGACACACCGAGTAGTGACCTCAGGGTGGTTATATACGCTTCCCATGGAATTCTTATCAACAGGAATCCAAGCACTTTATCGGCGAAGGAGGATTTGCAATGAACACCCTGGTGACTACAAAGAAAATTGATACATTTGTTCTTTACTTGTTCTTTAACGACTAATCCATACTCCCGGGGGTTATATAGCGAGTATCGCTAACGACCAATCCATACTCCCGGGGGTTATATAGCGAGTATCGCTAACGACCAATCCATACTCCCGGGGGTTATATAGCGAGTATCGCTAACGACCAATCCATACTCCCTGGGTGATATGGCGAGTATCGCTAACGACCAATCCATACTCCCTGGGTGATATTGCGAGTATAGCTAACGACCAATCCATACTCCCTGGGTGATATGGCGAGTATCGCTAACGACCAATCCATACTCCCGGGGTGATATGGCGAGTATCGCTAACGACCAATCCGTACTCCCGTAGTGTTATGTCCAATATCGCAATGCACGCCTTCACTTTCTCAAACATTTGCTGGTACACAAGCCACACTTGGTCCACTCAGGTAAATTAGTTACATATCCTTTACAGGATGTCGCAGTCAACTCCATCATTGTTTGGCTTTTTGTGATCCCTGGGCAAATTCAGTTGTTTGCCATTGCTTCTTGAACGGCCGGTACTCATACCTTTGTATTGAAACCAACACAAGGCGGTCGGCTTTCAAATCGCCCGCAGCTGTGTTTCGAACGCGGTATGCGGAATTACAAATTGCGACTGTAACACCTTAGTCACAGAGCCGGCTTCTTCTCATTTAAAAAAAAACATTGACATAGACAGACGAGGCATCTAGAATGATCTTACTGATCTCAGTTGCCACAGACACAATCTCAATGATGACACTATCCATCGGTTCTTGGCTGTTCTCTTTGTGTTCTCTGCGCTTTTCTTTTAGCACTTTGTGCGTGGACATACCGTCTCGCTGAAATTGGCATTATACATAGGTATTTTTTAAATCCTGTTTGTCCCCACTATTGTCACGCAACTTAAAATGAACATAGGAGAGGCGGTAAATATCTAGCAAAAGGGGGTTTGGAGGAATGCGAAGCGGAAGAATTGTTGCTTGAAAGAAGCAGGTTCCCTCCTACCTTTCTTCTTCTTATTCCTTCTTCCTCCAGCTCTATCCATCTCCCATTCCTACTTCCCCTCCTCCTCTTTATTCTTCATTTTTTCCCCCGTCCCATTCTTCTCCTAATCCTCCTCATCATCCCCCTCCCACTCCTCCTCATCTTTCTTCATTTTATTCTTCCTCCTGCTTTCCCATTTTCCTCCTTTTTTTCCTCCTCTTCCTTCTACATACTCTCCATTTTTTTCGCATCCTACTCCTAGTCCCACTCCATCTTTCTCCTTCTTCTTCTTCTTCTTCTTCTTCTTCTTCTTCTTCTTCTTCTTCTTCTTCTTCTTCTTCTTCTTCTTCTTCTTCTTCTTCTTCTTCTTCTTCTTCTTCTTCTTCTTCTTCTTCTTCTTCTTCTTCTTCTTCTTCTTCTTCTTCTTCTTCTGCTTCTGCTTCTTCTTCTTCTTCTTCTTCTTCTTCTTCTTCTTCTTCTTCTTCTTCTTCTTCTTCTTCTTCTTCTTCTTCTCCCACCTCCTCCATTTGTTCTCTTATCACCCTTTTCCATCTTCTTCTCTTTCCTCTTCCTCCTACTTCTTCTTCCCCATCCTTCTCCTACTCCTCCCCCTCCTTATTGTTCTTTCCAATCCTCCTCCTCCTCATCATCTTCTTCATATTTTTCTTCTTACCTGCATACTTTCGTCAGGTATTGTGTTGTTGTGTGGGGCATAATTCGTTGTGCTTGTCTACAGCAGAGCTTCAACATTTGCATCTTTCGGTCGACACATCTAACCTATTCCCGGCATGCAACTAGATAGTCTCCAATGACATCCGGCTGTCTGAGAAAATCAGCACCATCTTCTAACAGGTGTTCAGCATGGTCAAATTGACCAGAACTCTTCCTATTAAACTTCAGGTGTGCCGATACCTAGGTAGCGGGTTCAACCCCTACACAGGTCAGTTGCATTAAAATGTTGAATTCTCGTCTTTGACTTGGGAATGTAAATTACAAGTACATCTGAATTCGGAGAGGGTCCACCTGATGGCCAGGGAAATTGGTAACAGGGAGAGCTAATCCACACGCAAAAATCAGTCCAGTGTACCAGATGTAGTAGCACGCTCATGGACTGCGCTTGAGGTCATAGCGAGCGAACGCATAAAAATGTCTTGACAATCGAATGTGATGTGGACGATGTCTTAAGACAAGCATCCTTACCTTAGCCTTCAGAACCTGGTCCTGGTGACCACAATGCAACATCTGCAGTAGAACCAGGTGCTTCCGATATATGAGAACTTCAAGGTCATTCAGAGCTTTAATATGATTCCTTTCGTGGAGAGGTTTCACAAAATTACATTAATTAAAGCAAAAATAGTTACAACAATTTTGAATACAATTTTCAACAATACAGCAAGTTTACAACAACGGAAGGGGTGGAAGCGCAGTGGCCAGTGCGTGTGAATCCAAACTCGATGGTTGTGTGTTCGAATTGTCGTAGTTGGCTGTCCACGGTCAATCAGACTGAAATGAGTACCAGAACTTATTTTGGGGAAAATGGGAAAGGTCTCGAGGTACGGTGTCCACCTCGAGTGCTGGAGGTCCCGGGTTCAAGCCCCGGTGAAGGCCGTGATTTTTTGACGTGGACTTTTTTTTTCCGCGTTTCCATCCTGTTTCAGGATATTGCGGTCAACATCAGCATCTTTCAGCTGTATGTTGATTCCTAGGCTAGATTACGCTCATCAGCACGCCACGATTTTCTGAGCGACCGGCTCCATACTCTCATAAGTCACTGGCGCGACTCGAACCGCTTCCAATTCTCGTGAGCTCACGCCAACCACCAGAGTATTCGGAGAAAGCTGCTAACCCCTCGCCAGGGAGACTGGTGACGAGGACTTCTAGTAACAAAATTCCCCCTGGTCTCTAGGTGCGATTGGACGCCCGTGTGTATTGTTGCGCACGTAAAACATCCTTTGGCAGTTGGAAATCGAAAAAGAGTAGCCTAACAGCGCTGCCCGGGCAAAATTTCGAGTTAAAAATCTACCCAAAGTATTTCAGGATCCTCGCCGGTGTTACGGAGTTCGTGCACTGAGCTGAGATTCTCCGGACTCAGGTTCGAGTTAGAAGTAGAACGGAGCACTTATGGGTTACACAAAAATATTACAAAAATATTACAACAATAATGAAAGTATACTTGGGCAGTAGATTAGAACCAGAAGAAAGGGATTCGGAAGATATTACATAGCTGGGAATCCCGACAAAGTAAAGACACAGACAGTCAATCGTTTCACCAAAATCTTTATCGAGGAAGATTAAAATTGATATCAAGAATCGTTATTATCATGTTCAAAATGGTTTATAAATTCAATTGATATACCAACATAAGCATCCGATAACCACTGACTTTGACGTCAGTGAATTCACATCGCTGTCCAGGATGAAAGACTTGGGAGTAAGAATCGGCACGGCCAGACGCGAGAGGTACATCGGGAAAACAAGGCGCCTCGTCAACAAACACAGAACTGTCACTATTAGCCACCGGACGCTGATGCATATGCTGGGGGGAGGATCTGAGCACCTATGGACATGTCCGGAGTGCAATGAAGATACCCCAACTGAAAACTGATAACTAATAACTGATAACCAACATAGACACTAACTAAAGAACAAAAGATAAAACTCACCACTTGTGGAAAGTTGTCTGAGAAAAGCAGCGCACAAGTCAAGAAGGGACCATAATAGAAACGAGAACATCTATAAAATAGTTACAACAACACCAGTTGATAAATTCATCGATAGACAAAGACTTATCTGGTTCGGCCTCCTAATGAGAATGAACCAAATGTCGAAAAGCGGCCACCCCACCGTAGAATACCTGGAAACGACAGAGCTGATCGATTGGCTAAGGAAGGAGCAAAAGAATAACAGCTTGATGTGCCCATTACATATCACCAAAAGAAAAGAACGATCAAATCAGTCAGAAAGCCCCCCCCCCCCCCTAAAAAAAACCCTGTTCAGTACGACTACCACATTATGGACAGACCAGAACAAGTAATTATTCTGCGCCTCAGAACAGGACACAAAAGATTACGCAACTACATGTATATAAATTCAATATTGGGTCTGCAAGGTGTGGAATGCGCCTGGCCCTGCAGCCAGCAGGGTTAGGATCGGCTAGCCTCTCCCAGGAGGGGTGAAGAGCGAAAATTAGTAGCCTGCCGATGACCCGCAGACTACACAAGTCAACCCCCACCTCCGCGTGGTGCTGACCGGGCAACCATGACCGCGAGGTCATGGGCTAACGGGGCTATGGCTCGCCATAGGGGATGGACTCCCTGTGGTCAGATTAGTGTCCTAAGCCTGCGACTGGCCTAGCAAGCCGGCAGGGGATCTTCATACTGCTCGTAGAAAAACTAAGAAGTATAAACGGACTGACCCAAACGGATATCGACCCGGCAATGTTAATGGACCACGAGATAGGTCAGCGACTCAAAAAATAGGAACAATGAATGTCTGTGGTTTCAATAGTAAAGAAGAAGAGCTTATATAAACAATGGAAGAGAGGAAAATTGGACTGATGGGAATAGCGGACACCAGAACAAAGGGGAAAGGATGCAAGGAGCTCCACCGCAGTTACACGTTTGTTTACTCTGGAGTAGAACATCAAGAAAGGGCAAGACACGGTGTTGGAATAGTCATCGAACCACGGCTTGCAAGAGGAATACTAGAAATAAAATATATATCAGAAAGAATCATAAAAGTGAGAATATAAGAACAAGCAATTACAACATATGTACAAATATACGCACCATGTAATGCAAACAATGATGAGCAAGAATGCGAGGACTTCTACGAAGACATACATGACGTGCTAAATAAAATAGATAAGCAGGACAACATCATAGTTATGGGAGACTTCAATGCAAGACTAGGACATAACAGAGTGGGCATAGAAAACATCTGGGAGCATTTGGAGACAAGCAAAATGAGAGGAATAATAACGGAAGTAGACTATTGGAGCTTTGTAGCCAACACGACCTCTATATACCAAACACATTCTATAAACATAAGGATTCACAAGTATACACCTGGTATAAATGGAACGATCTAGATACTAAAAGCCAAATTGATTTTATATTAACAAGAAACTACAGAAACATAAATATATTAGATGCAAGGGCAGTGCCCAATTTCAGTATAAACACAGATCATAAAGCAGTCGCTGCCACAATAAGAACAATCAGAAGAAGAAAACAAAGAGCAGGAAAATACATGCCATGCGAATCAGCAAACTTAAAAAACCTTAAAGACGAGGCAGTAAGAGAAAATTATGAGAAAGAACTAACCGAACTCTTTGAAAAATTACCTGCAGAAAGAAAACCAGTGGAAGAAGAATGGGAAATGTTCAAATCAAGCATTTTAAATACTGCAAAAATAACATGTGGAACCACGAAAAAACGCAAAACACGGTTAAAGAAAATAACAAGTTAGTAGAACGCAGAAGTAAAGGAAGACAAAAAGGTAAAAGACAAAAAGGAAAAATATAAAAAGTGGTTGAAGAGCAAACAGGAATGTGATTACATAGAATATAGAATAGCGAGAAGACATGTGAATAGAACAGTAAAGAGGGAAAAACAAAAAGACTGGGAAGAGTATGGAGAAACCCTAAATAAAAACTACAAGGAGGCAACTAGAAACTTCTACAAAAGATAGGTGCAATGAGAACCAGAGGAGAACCCTTTGACCCAACTGAAATAATTAACAGCGAAAATGGAGAACCAATAAGTGAACAAAAACAAATCCTAATAAGATGGAAGCAGTATTTCAAACAACTTCTAACCATCCCATCAGATGTCACAGAAATTCAAGAGACCTATACAGATGTCACCGTAGAACTAGAACCAGACATAATGAAAGAAGAAATTATAGAAGCCATCAGATTAGCCCCATTGAACAAATCACCAGGACAGGATGAAATACCAAATGAACTAATTAAAGCAGCAAGAGAAGTAGGAACAGTTTGGCTACATAGACTATTCAACCATGTTTGGGTAGAACAACAGACACCACGAGACTGGGGAAACGCCATAATTATCCCAATTTGGAAAAACAAAGGCAGCAAAAGAGAATGCACACAATACAGAGGCATTTCACTCTTGAGTCATACTGGGAAAATATTTTGCAAAATTCTAGAAAAAAGATTACGAACTACTTTAGAACCCCAGCTAAGCGAAACACAGCTTGGATTTAGGAAAAACAAAGGATGCACAGATGCCATTTTTGCTCTTAGACAACTTATAGAAAAATCAATCGAATTCAATGAAACACTCTACTTAGCCTTTGTCGACCAGGAAAAGGCATTCGATAGAGTAGATAGAAACAACAAGCCGTGGGAAATCCTTAAAGAATATGGAGTGAGTACACATCTAACAAACCTACGTAGAAGTTTATACAACAACAGTGAATGCATAGTGAGAGCAACTGGAGGACACTCAGAACCCTTCACCATAAGATCTGGAGTACGACAAGGTTGTGTCCTGTCCCCTCTCTTGTTCATATCATATATAGACAACATATGTAAAGAAACCAGCCAAGCAGAGACGGCAAGAATACCGCATGACGATAACACAGAAGAAGAACCATCTGCAAATCTAACCATTAGAGAACTCCTGTTTGTGGATGACCAAGCACTAATAGCAAAATCAGAAGCTGAATTGCAAGACCACATGAATAGTCTAAACGAAATGTGTAGGGAACATAACATGAAAATTAGCAAAAGCAAAACAGAGGTAATGACTATAACTAAAGAAGAAAGAACAAACAACAACAATTCACCTAAACGAACATCCCTTGAAACAAGTAAAGAATTTCAACTACCTAGAAAGTATAATATCATCAAATGGCAGATCAGAAGAGATCGAAAATAGGTGCAATAAGGCAAATCAACTCATTGGACAAATGGCACCAATACTAAAGAACAAACATGTATCAATAACTAATAAGAAAGCACTTTACAACACAATCTTCCTGCCAACTCTAGGCTACCAATGCCAAACCTGGACAATGACAGAAAAAGAGAAAAGAAAAATCACAACAACAGAAATGAGGTTCCTCGATAAGATCAGAAATGAAGAAATCAGGACTAAAGTGGGGGTTAAAGCAGCACTAGATTTTATCAGAAAACAGCAAGTCAAATGGTTTGGCCATGCAAGTAGGTTACCAGTCAACAGCATACCACAACAAGCAATGATGTACAGACCAGATGGAATCAGAGGAAGAGGCCGACCATGTAAACGTTGGACGGAGGGAATAGCAGAGTCCATGGGAATATCGATATATGAAAGCCCATACTCGGGCACTCTCACGAAGTTTATACTTCACCTCGACACCGCAAGGTACAAGAGGAACATGATGAGATGAGATGTATATAAATTCAAGATTGGTGATCAGCCATGTGCACATGCGCATTGGCGTGGCAGACAGCAGAGGACATACTCCAAGACTGCCCAAATTACAACATGTCTAGGCAAACCTTCTGGCCTAGAGAGACGACAGTGAAAGATAAACTCTATGGACCGCTGAGTGAACAAACAAGACAGTTCAATTCATACAAGAGACAACATTGCACTTATAGACATATTTCAAGCGAACGAAAGAAGAAGAAGAAGAAGTCGTAAGCAGCAAGAGCATACAACATGAAAATGGAAACACAAAGATCACAAAAATCTCTCTCTCTCTCTCTCACACACACATACACTGACTCTCTCTCTCTCTCTCTCTCTCTCTCTCTCTCTCTCTCTCACATACACACACTGACTCTCTCTCTATCTCTCTCTCTCACACACACACACTCACCCTCTCTCTCTCTCTCTCACGCACACACAAACACTGACTCTCTCTCTCTCTCACACACAAACACACACTGACTCTCTCTCTCTCACACACACACACACTGACTCTCTCTCTCTCTCTCTTACACACACACACACACACTGACTCTCTCTCTCTCACACACACACACTGACTCTCTCTCTCTCTCTCTCTCACACACACACACACACACACCGACACAATCACACTACCTGACAAGGTCCAGTGTGTACTTGGCGTCGACCTGTGTGTGTATGTGTTGGTATTTCTTGTAGCATGTTGGTTCTAGGATACGGAGATGAGAGCTCTCACTATTGGACATTTCTGTGAATTCAGGTCAAAATATCAGCAATGTTAGTTAGTTACTTAGTTAGTAATCTAGTTAGTTAGTTAGTTAGTTAGTTAGTTAGTTAGTTAGTCAGTCAGTCAGTTAGTTAGTTAGTTAGTTAGTAAGCTACTTAACTAATTAGTTAGTTAGTTAGCTAGTTAACTAATTAGTTAATTAGTTAGTAAGTAAGCTAGGTAGTTAGTTAGTTAGACAGTTAGTTAGTTAATAAGCTACTTAACTAGATTGTTAGTTAATTAGTTAGTAAACTAGTTAATTAATTAGTTAGCTAATTAGTTAGTACTGTTTATTGCTTTCATCGACCTCACAAAGGCATTTGATTTGGTCAGTCGTGAGGGTCTGTTCAAGGCACTAAAGAAGTTTGGCTGCCCACCAACTCTTCTGTCCATTGTGTAATCGTTCCACACAGACATGAAGGGTATAATCAAGTTTGATGGTGCAACTTCTGAAGAATTTGAAATCAAGAGTGGAGTTAAGCAAGGTTGTGTACTAGCTCCCACCCTCTTTGGAATATACATTTCACTTCTACTGAAATATGCCTTTCGTGATCAGGATGGTGGTATATACATTCACTCACGCTCAGACGGCTGCCTTTACAATGCTCAGAGATTGAAGGCTAAGACCAAAATTAGGAGGGTACTGATCAGAGAGTTGCTTTTTGCAGATGATGCTGCAGTTACGACCCACTCTGAGGAAGAATTGCAGTGTCTATCTATCCAATGCTTGTTCTGAATTTGGTTTAACAATTAGCAAAAAGAAGACACAGATTATGTCACAAGGTGCACATGGGGTATCATCAATCTTTATTGACGACGCCGAACTAGAGATAGTAGACCATTTTACATATCTAGGATCAGTGGTAAATAGCAAATTATCCCTAGATCCGGAAATCAACATCCGGATTGGTAAGGCAGCAACAACAATGAACAGGTTAAGAATAAGAGTCTGGGAGAACAGGAAGCTTACTGCCAAAACAAAAGTCCTTGTCTATCAAGCCTGTGTCCTTAGTATTCTTCTCCATGGCAGTAAAACCTGGACAACTTACTCACACCAAGAGAAAAATTTAAACAGCTTTCATATGCGGTGTCTGCGAAGAATTCTTGGTATTAAGTGGCAAGACAAAATCACAAATACTGAAGTATTGGAAAGATCAGGTTGTGTGACAGTTTATTCCATGCTCAGTCTTTGTAGACTTAGATGGATAGGACATCTTAGGAGGATGGATGATGGTAGAATACCAAAGGATATCTTTTTTGGTGAATTACAGATGTGTAAGAGATCTCAGGGTCGGCCTCTACTACGATACAAAGATGTGTGTAAGCGGGACATGATTGATACAGGCATTGATAATGCACATTGGGAGCAAGTCGCCGCTGAACGTGTTGCATGGAGGGCAAACATCAGAAATGAAATAAAGACAAAGGAGAAAATTATTGCAGATAAGTCACACACCGAGCGTTTGCGACGTAAGATGTTGCATGATGGTGGAAATGACCACGTGTTCACATGCACCCAATGTGAACGGACATTTACAGCGCAAATTGGCCTTATCAGTCACACTCGCGACCGCCATAGGTAAAAGTTATTATGCCTTTTTAAAGCACAAACTATCGTCTGTCAAGACGGCAAGGTGCCAATGTAATGTAATAGTTAGTTAGTCAGTTAGTTAGTGAGTAAGCTACTTAACTAGTAAGTTAGTTAGCTAGTTAATTAGTTAGTCAGTCAGTCTGTTAGTTAGTTAGTTAGTTAGTTAGTTAGTTAGTTAGCTAGTTAGTTAGTCAGTCAGCCTGTTAGTTATTTAGTGAGTCAGTCAGTCAGCCTGTTACTTGGTTTGTTAGTTAGCTAGCTAGCTAGTTAGTTAGTTAGCAGTAGCGTGCAGACGGTTGTGGGTGCGATGGCCCCGGGCATCCAGCCGGGGGAGGGGCTTCCAGTAAGGGAGAGGGGGCAGGACAGTGCAGTCGGAGGGGAGGGGGAATGAATGAGGTAAAGAACAATTCAGGGTCATCCAATCAAGGGATTGGCCCCGGGCATCAAATAACCTCTGCACGCCACTGTTAGTTAGCTAGTTAGTTAAACAAACGTTCATCCTCACTATACATGGATCTATTACTCCATAAGTGCCCAGACCCCTCCGAAGAAGAAGAAGAAGAAGAAGAAGAAGAAGAAGAAGAAGAAGAAGCAGCAGCAGCAGCAGCAGCAGCAGCAGCAGCAGCAGCAGCAGCAGCAGCAGCAGCAGCAAGCAGAAGGTATCCGATCCACTACCCAAGTGATCAGTCTCAAGTGTGATAACATCAGATACCAGTGGTTCTTTGAAAAGTTCCCAGCCCAATGCAGGGATTGAACCCGCTACCTTCTGAGCTTGAGGCGGCACGGTAACATCTCAGACAGACAGACAGACAGACAGACAGACAGACAGACATACTTAAAGTCGCTTAAAAGTTGACATATCGACTTCATTACACCAGGTTTTTATCCCATATGGCAGTTTCTTTCCGCAGCGAACTGTCGAAAGCGTCGCACAAAGAACGAACTCCGACGACCCCCAGGATGAACAGACGAAATTACAGAAAGCTAACAGTATATACCTCAGTGGCAAAGGCGATATAGACGCGGTTTGTAATTCCGCTTACCTGCATTCGAAACACATTTGCGACCTATTTGGCAGCAGACTGTGTCGTGCTGGGTTTTAACGTAATGGTATGGGAGCGGGTCGTTCAGAAAGCAATGGCAAACTGCGGAACGTAAATTTGCGAAGAAATCAACAACAGCAGTGCTGGTGTTAACAGCGATATCCTATAAATAAGATATTTTTAAAAAACACATAGTATAAACACAACAAAATTAAGTTATATTGACATCAGACAAACAGATAGTCAGACATTCAGCTAGACAGCCAGCCAACCAGGCATTCAGGCAGTTAGGAAGGTACGTAGGTATGTAGGTAGGTAGGTAGGTAGGTTGGTAGGTAGGAAGGTAAGTAGGTAGGTGTGCAGGTAGGTAGGTATGTAGGTAGGTAGGTAGGTAGGCAGGCAGGTATGTAGGTAGGAAGGTAGGTAGGTAGGTAGGCAGGTATGTAGGTAGGTAGGTAGGCAGGCAGGTATGTAGGTAGATAGGTAGGTAGGTAGGTGTGTAGGTAGGTAAGTAGGTAGGTAGGTAGGTATGTAGGTAGGAAGGTAGGTAGGTAGGTGTGTAGGTAAAAAGGTAAGTATGTAGGTAGGTAGGAAGGTAAGAAGGTAATTAGGTAGGTAGGTAGGTAGGTAGGCAGGTATGTAGTATGTAGGTAGGTATGTAGGTAGGTAGGCAGGTATGTAGGTAGGTAAGTAGGTAGGTAGAAAGGTAGGTAGGTAGGTGTGTAGGTAGGTAAGTAGGTAGGTAGGTATGTAGGTAGGTAGGTAGGTAGGTAGGTAGGTAGACAAGCAGGTAGGTAGGTAGACAGGCAGGCAGGTAGGTAGGTAGACAGGTAGCATGTAGATAGAGAGACACTGGCAGTCAAGGACCCAGTACGTGAAATTATATCACATTCATATCGTCTTTAAACACAAATGACTTCCAGCAACATATTTTGGCAACGGATATATTTGTTCATTACCGTGTTATATAAATGAAAAAATTACAAAATACAAAAATATACCTTTTTGTTCATCATTTGTATGGATATTACCAGTGATTACTATACATTACGTAAATGAGTGTTCACCTTTTTGCTATGGATATAACTATTCGTTCGACCAGGGGAAGTCAATAAGTAAGTTACAATTGGCTGTAGAAAAATAACTAAATATGATAACAACTTGAAACCTGTATATTTTTGTACATACATCGTCCCTTTATTTCTCAACATAATTGCCACCAACATTGATGCACTTATCTTATCGTTTTATCAGTCCGCCCAAACAGGCTGCATAGAACTGCGTGCTCTGTTTTCTAAATCACATTTTCATTTCTCATTCAACTTCGGCGTCATTCTCCCGCCCACGTGGGTTTTCAGTGGACCAAAAATGTGGAAATCGCTGGGGGGCTAAGTCCGGGCTGTAAGGGTGGATGTTCCAGAACTTCCCACCTTAGTTGGTTAATTTTCTTCTGAGTTAATCGAGCCGTATGTGGTCTGCCATTGTCATGAAGAAGCAACACTTCTCTAGTCAGCAGTCCTGGTCGTTTTCTTCGAATTGCATCGTGAAGCATTGATAGAACTTCACAGTACGATTCAGAATTCACATTGTCACCTTTCTTCTTGAAATTGGTTAAAAGCACTCCTTGACAATCCCAGAACACTGTCAGTATAACCTTCCATGCTTATGGCGTATCCTTGAATTTTTGCCACGATAGATAATTATCCCCAGCCTTTGCTCCAACCACCTCAATAGCACTCTACATCTACCAGGCCCCACACAAGCCGGGACAGCTGGACCTCCCCTCCCTCACCTAGGGTTCCCTACCCCAAGGGGGCTCGGACACGACATCAGTCATATCACTGCACAAAGTCATAGCTAAGAGAACAAAAATTTAATTCTGAACTAAGTCAACCACAACACAGAGAAGGATGGCTGAAAGCCAGACTAGAAGAGACTATGTACAATAGCAGATATGCAGATGAGTATTCTTCATCATGGAGGCGGACGATAGCTCGTGCGGTTGTCCAGTCGTGGTAGCGACTCACCCAGGCTTCTCCAGTGGTCCGGAACTCCAAGGTCTGCTGCCTCTCCAAAGTTCCCTCTTCACACAGAGAACCAATCACGGGCTGATCAAGCGCAGTACCACTGCCTGACTGACACTGCACCGATGAACAAGGATCCTTCCTTGCTGTCGTACTATTTCACTCATCACACTCCTGATGAAGTCTAGGCCGACCCTAGCACATTAGCGGTCTCCCACTTGCAGAAAAAGTACATGTAGCACCGTATCAAAATACACAAGAGCCTGGTCACTCTTCTATCTCATAAGTGACCCACACACATATATGTCACCTACAGAATGAGCGGTTGCTCCACAGGAACACAAAATGTCACTGGCAAAGTCTATCAGGTGACTAAACACTTCACCTTATTTCCATGTCCTTGGATCAATAGATCTTCACACAGTATCATGTAACTACCCTGATCGAAGGGTATCAATCACAACCTAGCATACACTGTCAACAGTTCACCACGTTGGCATGAGGTAGCTCCCTACCTTAACAAACATGTCAACAGTTCACCACGTTTTTTCCATTGTATTGAAGCATGCTTTGATTCGGGCTGGTAGTGATGCACCCATGGTTCGTCGCCAGTAACAATCCTGTTCTGCATGTCTTCTCCTTCATCTTCGTATCGGCAGAGATGATGCAAGGACAGGCTAAATCGGTTCATTTTGTGATCCTCCTTCAATTGTCTGGGTACCCACCTTGAGCCCACATTCTTAAATTTCAATCGATCATGCATTATGCTGTATGCTGAACCATGTGAGCACCCTATTGCAGATGCTACAGAGTCTATCGTTACTCGCCTGTCACCTCTAATCATTTCCTCCACCCGCTGCACGGATGCCTCTGTTGCAATCTTAATAGGACGACCAGATCGGATTTCATCAACAATTTTAGATCGTTCTTGAGAAACTTTTTCTACTCAGTTATGCACCGCTTTACGAGACAAACATTTGTCAGCATAAACAGGAAGCATTTCCTTATGAAGGTCCTTTGCAGGCATTCCTTTTGCCCACAAAAATAAAAAACGCACAACAACACGTTGCTCTTTGGTTGTACACTCCGTAAGTACAGTCGCCATTTTGTTTATGCGCTGCGCATGAGACACCTAGCCCCACCTGACGAACGGGAATATAAATTTCGATGTTGCTGTCATCTAATGACAAGAATGTAGAAAACACCAACTACATTTATCTGCCATCCCACAGAACTGTGTGACTTACTTATTAACTCGCCCTCGTATTATGTTATGTACATGATTTACATCCTTGACCAGTTTATGATAGAAATTGATATACAGTATTAAACTATGTACAACAATCCGTTGTAACTAAGGAGACTATTCTAAATAAACAATGGGAGTATTATAAGCTCTTACACTATTGCTATCTTAGCAAGAACATTATTTCTCAACATAATTGCCACCAACATTGATGACTCTAATAAAACAATGAAGCATATGACATTTGGGTAGGAGGTAGGTAGGTAGGCAGGTATGTAGGTAGGTAGGTAGGTAGGTAGGAAGGTAGGTAGGTAGGTAGGTAGGTAGGTAGGTAGGTATGTAGGTAGGTATGTAGGTAGGTAGGTAGACAGGCAGGCAGGTAGGTAGACAGGTAGCATGTAGATAGAGAGACACTGGGAGTCAAGGACCCAGTACCTGAAATTATATCACATTCATATCGTCTTTAAACACAAATGACTTCCAGCAACATATTTTGGCAATGGATATATTTGTTCATTACCGTGTTATATAAATGATTTTTCACCTTTTTGTTCATCATTTGTATGGATATTACCAGTGATTACTATACATTACTTAAATGATTGTTCACCTTTTTGCTATGGATATTACAATTCGTTCGACCAGTGGAAGTCAATAAGTAAGTTACAATTGACTGTAGAAAAATAACTAAATATGATAATGTAGCAGAATGTAGGTGTGCAAAGCTACAGCACGCTTGAGCATCAGGATGGGATGAGGAGAGAGATGCTCAAGTCGTGACGTAGTTTGTTGTTAGGGCAGGCAGTAAACATCTAGGACTAGAAGAAAGAAGTCACCCTGATTTTGTAGTGGTCATCAATTTGCAATAAAACGTCATTTGTAAAGAACCAACTGAGTCAGTTAGTCCTTTCTGAGTCCGCTTTGTTATACAGGACAAAATGCTGCCCACGAACCAGGATTCTTAGTTGGGTTGTCGCGGAATCTCAGAACACTGCCTACATCGACACATCGAAGAAACACGTCGACGCAGCTTCAAAATGTTAAAGATCTTTGTTCTCATATCGATTGTCCGGAGACAGGATTTCGGCACGGTTCTATACGCATATTGAACGTAAAACAAGTTGATAAATGGCCACTACATCGTCTATGAGATTTACGGCAGCCAAAAGCCCGGCTAGGGGTGGTTGTCTGTAAGCGTGTTCCAGTGAAACTCGCTGTACGGACCTGCTATCAAGAATCCCAGCTGTACAGGCGCTTATTGTCAGGAGAGGTATGAAAACCAGCTTGCCATAACGGGTTGCGGTGCGTGCAATTGTCATCATCCTGCTGAGCGAAAGAATAGGAACAACCAGCACGTTTTCTCGGGCTCCTGCGAAACAAGAGGCTCAAGAAACTTGAAGGTCAATCCAGTTTGATCGTTGTCTCGAGCGAGCAAGAGTTTTGTTGAAGGTCAATCCAGTTTGATCGTTGTCTCGAGCGAGCAAGAGTTTTGTTGAAGGTCAATCCGGTTTGATCGTTGTCTCGAGCGAGCAGAAGTTTTGTTGAAGGTCAATCCAGTCTGATCGTTGTTTCAGGTGAGCAAGAATTTTTAAATAGCTCAATCAAGTTCAGCCCTTGCCTCAAATCAAATTTGCAGAAGTTAATCAAAAACTTTAAGACTTACTCGTCTACAGTCATAATCAAAAATCAAAATAAATTTTTTCCAGAATGGTGATGAATTCGGACAACTCGTGTCATCAAATCAAATATTATCTAAGAATTGTGGACAACGTTAATAAGTTTTTGAGCTCTCTGGCAATTGAGTCGTTATAGAAAAAGAATATTGTCTAGGGACAATCAGGACAGCAGCTAAATACTTCATTCCTTCATTGATTGGCCCATATCTTGTTGACGCAGTCAGACTATCTCTGGGCTCCGCTGCATATGAGAGCCGCTGGCTAATCCTTTTGGGCTCTGTTGCGTGTGAGAGTCATTTTCAAGACGTCGCTTGAAGTGCCCTGTTCAGGGTGAAAAAGAAGCCAGAAGTCTGGTAGGGGCTCAACCAGGGGCTGAAGTTACTGGGGCGTCCGAAGAAGAAACTCCCTGAAGTGCGTGATCGGTTGGAGTAGCATTTCAACAAACACAGACTCCTATCGTTTGAGTTCTATCTGACCAGAAAACTTTCGGCGAACGTTGAAGAATCCGTCTTTCTTGGATCGGGAGCAGAAATTAGGGTAATTTGTAAACCTTAAATATCATTTTAAGTACTATTGACTGGTTGAACAATGCTTAGTGTGTAAAGTAACAACGGTCATGTCTTTAAATTAGATAGGTATAATTGTGAATTTGATTTTATTGGTATATACAGAAATATTTCAGCATGACGGAACAAGATTCAATGGCACAAGTTTTGACGGGGGTAGGAACGGTGATAGATAGACTTAATACAGTCATGAAACAACAAGGAATGGCAACTGAAATTGTTAAGTTTAGCGGACAAGCGAGAGATTTTAAGAAGTGGATAAATTCCATAGAGAAATATGCATATTTGGTGTCAGCATCAGATGAAGAGAAAATGAAACTTGCCTATCAAGCAGCAACAGAGCCGGTTTCACATCATATCAGAAGAAAATTAGAGGCTAGAGTAGATGAGACATGGGAACAGTTCAAAGACGACCTGGCCCATAAATATGCGGAAATAACGGACCCACAACATGCATTTTCCGTGTTAAGACAGTCTAAACAAAACACTGGAGAGACGGTACAATTGTTCAGCGATAGGTTGATTAACTTGGCTGAAGAGGCATTCTTGGGACAGAATGTACGAGGAGAAGAGGTGGAGAGGATGCTAGTCGGGATTTTTGTAGATGGCATAAAGTCCGATAGACTGAAGTTTAAGTTGATGAGAGAAAACCCCGAGAGGTTGTCACAGGCTGTAGATATTGCGGTACAAGAAGAAAATTTGAGACGTAGATTTAGATTGAGAACAGGACGAGAAATAGGAACTGGTCGAGAAGACAGAATTGAAGAGCCTATGGAGATAGGACAAACAAGGTTCGGATGGAATAGGAGAGGAAGTATACAGACGTTACAAGGTAGTAATAGAAATGCTTATGATGGAAGTAGACAAAGGAGATATCCTACAAGTGAGACAGTAGGAAATACAAATAACACAAATATAGTCTGTTGGTTTTGTGGTCAGCGGGGACACGGGTTTCGCTTTTGTGGTAACAGGCGTGTCCAGTCGAATACACAAAATAGAAATGGCAATAGCAGGTTGAATAGGAATGTTGAAGATAGACACAGAAATTTTACAGGTACAAGAACGCAGGAAAACCGGCGCCCTACCTATTAAATAGGACCTGTAGTAGGAGGGAAAATAACAAGGTCCCAAGATTTAAAGAATATGTTAATAACAGGTATAGTAGGACGAGTAGAGAATACTTTCAACTAGAGGAAATCAAACAGGTTACGGAAAATAAAATAGACCCTAGCTCATGTATAATAGAAATAGGAAAATATAGAGTTCGTACATTAATTGATTCAGGAGCTCAGGTTAGTGTAATTAAAGAAAGTTTTTTATATAAAATAATGAGAAATTGTAGAATATTTAAGAGTCATAATAATCTTCACTCTGTTACAGGACAGAATTTACAAGTAATTGGACAAACAATGATCAATTTTAAATTAGGAGGGATCAACGTAAGACATCTTTTTCATGTAGTGAAAGATTTAAATAGAAATATGCTTTTAGGAAGAGATTTTTTAATAAAAAATGGAGTAAGACTTTTCTTTGATTTACATAAATTAAAATTCAAGGACGTATATGTAGATATGGAAGAAGACATGCATATATCAGCACTAGTTAGAGTTAAAATGTCTACGACGTTAAAACCACAGTCGGTTAATTTGATACAAGCAAAGATAAAGAGAAACCCATACTATGTGGCAGGACACACAGTTAGAATCACTGAATTACTAAAGGAAGTAATTGATGAGCCTGGTCTAGAAGTCCCGGATGGAATAACATCATTAGATAAACACTTAACCTTTCCAGTGATGATCATTAACAACACAGGTAGAGAAATTAGACTATACAGAGGATGTGTAATAGCCAAACTAGAACATAACGTTAGTGACATATTGGCAATGGATAGAGTGGAAATGCCGGGAACAAATTATTCACATACTTCTAGTGAAAGAGTTAATAACAGACGCGGACGCGGAAGAAGAGGGAACGTACAAAAGGATGAATTGATCCATCCATTCAGAAGAAATACAGCCCAAATACATTCACTAGACAAAATGACAAGAGAACAAGAATTGTTGGCACAGTTAAAAGCTCCACCAGAAAATAAGAAAGTATTAGAACAACTTATAAAGGAAAATCAGGATGTATTTGCAATTAATGATTTAGAATTGGGAAGGACAAAAACAGTTACAATGGAAATAGATACGGGAAATCATCCACCAATTAGTTTAAAACCGTATAGAACTCCCTTAAGGAATAGAGAAATTGTTGAAAAGGCAATAGAAGATATGTTGAAAGCAGGGATAATAACAAGATCGAAGTCAGAATGGTCATCTCCGATAGTAATTATGACCAAACCTGACGGTTCACATCGCTTCTGTTGCGACTATCGGGCGTTGAACAAGATCACTAAGAATGTAGCGTACCCATTGCCGGTGATTGATGATATTCTGGGGTTGCTTAATGGCTCTACATTTTTCACAACACTAGACGCAAGATCAGGATTCTGGTGTATACCGATGTCGGAAGATGCTCAAAAGAAAAGTGCTTTCTGTACTCATATGGGTTCTTACGAATTTTTACGAATGCCATTCGGGGTTCGAACGGCTCCATCTCACTACATGCTGTTAATAAATGAAGTATTAGTGGGTATGCAAAAGTTTGCATTGGCATACATAGACGATATTCTAATTTATACAGCAGGGGATGTGGATGACCACTTAAAACATGTAAGATTAGTATTCGACAGATTAAGAGTACATGATGTTAAATTGAAGCTTAGTAAATGCGAGTTTTTAAAAACAGAAACAAAATATTTGCGGTATATTATTAATAGAGACGGAATTAAACCAGACCAAGACAAGATAAAAGTTATTAAAGAGTTACCTCCTCCAACTAACGTAAAAGAGGTGCGTGCGTTTATTGGAACTTGTGGGTATTATAGGCGGTTCATTCCAGGGTTCTCAAAGATAGCAGAACCTATTACTAATTTAACTGGAAAATACGCTAGATTTAAGTGGGATGATGAGTGTCAAAAAGCGTTTGAGTTTTTAAAAAACAGCTTAACAGTGGTACCACTATTGACGCATCCAGATTTGAATAAACAGCTAGTACTATATACAGATGCTTCCGATAATGCTATAGGAGCCTATTTGGTTCAACCATATGAAGGAAAAGAGTCTGGAATACCAGGGGTTAAAAATGAAAGGCCAATTTATTTCTTGTCTCATAAACTTAGCAGATCTCAACGGAAATGGTCTACTATGAGAAGGAGGCTTATGCTATACACTATGCTCTCCAAAAACTAAATTACTACTTACATAACGCAAATTTTGTTATTAGAACTGACCACATGCCTTTAAAATCTTTGTTAGAAGCTCCAGTGCAGAACAGGAAAATACAGACGTGGGCATTGAATCTACAGGGATACAATACAAGAATTGAATACATACCAGGTAGGATTAACACATGTGCTGATTTATTGTCTAGGATCCCGTATCCACAGTCATCAGGAGACACAGAAGATGAGGGTGAACCGGAGATAGACGACCGAAACTGGCAAGTTAATATATTAGATTCTGCCATAATAAACAGAGACGATTCTGAGAGTTTACCATCCGATCAAGAGTCTGAACCTAGAACAGAAGACCCACGTTTAGCACAATTTAATATGAAAGAAGAACAAGCATTAGATCCAAAAGTCTTTCAAATAAAACAGAAATTAAAAGAAACGGAAGAGAATAAATATAAGAAGAATTATTTAGTTTTGCAAGAGGATGAACAGTTATATTATATGAGTGAAAGGAACGAACAGCTAAGAAAATATATTCCAAAACATTTGGAAGATGAAGTTTTAAAAGCATATCATGATGAGAATGGGCATCTCGGTCGTGATAAATTAGTGAAAGCACTTACGAGTAAATATTATTGGCCGAACTTGTTTAAATCTGCTTGTAAATATGTAGATACGTGTGAAAGATGCAGATTAAGGAATATGAAAACAATTAAGTGTCCCTTACAAGATACAGATATTCCTCAGTTTCCTATGCAAAAAATTAGTTTAGATATATCGGGTCCTCACCCTAGAACATTATCAGGGAACGTTTATTTAATTCATATAGTAGACGTCTATAGTCTTTGGCCGGAAGTTTATGCAATCCCAGATAAGAGCGCAGATACTGTCATTAATATTTTTTTTTACAGGAGTTCGTACGAAGATTTAGTTGCCCACAGATTATACTCACGGATAATGGTAAAGAATTTGTGAATAAGAAATTCGAAAAGTTATTAAAAGATTTGAATATAAAACATATAAAGACCTCATACTACAGACCTTCTTCAAATGCTAAGAACGAACGACAACATAGAACATTATACGATATTATAGCAAAGATCGTTGATGAACATGAAAAAGATTGGGATTTATTCCTAGGACCTGCGCTTAGCGCTATACGCACAAATCAAAATGAGAGCACGGGGTTTTCACCATTCTATTTAATACACGGGAGAGAACCAATACTACCTATAGATAATCTGTTAAAACCAAGACGGAAATATATGGGGGAAGACTTTCAAGAGATCATCATACAAGAAATGCATAGAGCACATGTAAGATTAAAGAATAATATAATTAAAGCGAGAAAAAGACAGAAAAAGTACAAAAACGTGAATACAAAATTACAGGAGTTTAAAGTGGGTGATAAAGTTTATTACAAGAAGCATAGAAGGAACTCTAAGTTTGATGCTCGTTGGGTCCCAGGTTATTACGTTTTGGAAAAGCAAGGAAATGTATCGTATAGTATCAAGAACCAGATCACAGGACATGTAGCAAGGGCACACGTGGAACACTTAAGAAGAGATGAGGATGAGAAGGGAAATAATAATTATAATAATAATTATTATTCAGACACCGGATACTTAGATGAACAAGTCGTCAGAGGAGCTACAATAACCCCAGCTTTTAGAAAAGATCCAGTACAAAATCAGTTAATAACAACTCCAGTGTGCGATGATACTCAAGAACAGACAATGCCGAAAACGATAGAAGAAGAAAATGTAAATGAGGATCATTATGATAGTATAGAGTCTATGGAAGAGGAAATAGGTGCTCCATTTAAGAATACTAGACAAGCAACGAAAAGAAGAATGGATAAACAAAGAGAAAAAGAAGTAAAAAGACAGAGAAGAATCAGAGATTATTCAACAAGCGGTGAAGATATGCCTCTACTAGAAAGGTCCTTAAGAAAGAATGATAGAGAAATTAGATGGGATATTGAACGGAAGAAATTAGCGGCTGCTAGCGAGAGACATACAGATGAAGAAGAAATGGATGAAAAGTCAGAATCAAATAGTAGTATGGAAGAAACTAATAAGTTATACGAAGAAGAAGATATTGATGTAGAGATAGCACTTATTCAAAGAAACTTGGAGTTATTGAAGAAGTGGAAACGTAGGAAGTAAATGGATAGAAAATACTGCAGATAGCAAGAAATAAGTTTCATGATTTAAAAAGGAAAGAGATACTTGATGAAGTATATGAGACAGTAGAAAGGCAAAAGGCTTCTATTGATACTTTTCATAAATGGTTTTGAGGAGTAGTTAGGTATTAAGATAACTAGTATAGATGTAAATTCGAGTGAAGCATATGTTTCAACTTCTTGAGTTTTCTTGGTCAATAGTACAGCAGGTAGATGTACTCTATAGTAAATAGACAAGTTGTTTGGTGCTAGAAATACAGTGATTAATGGTAATGATTAAGAAGTTGCTATAAATGAAGGGGAAACAATTGGTGTGCCGAACCACAAGTTTTATTGGTAGATAGTACGGTCATTGTTGGTTAATGACTTTTATTGAGAGAACAGATATTGTTTTAAGTTAGGAATTGATCTGTAGGTAACAGATATATATATACTTGGCAGTGAGGTGTGGTGTTTTCTCGCTTATAAAAATGACTTGTGTGAATAGATATGTGTTACATTAGTTCGTATAGGAGGCCAAGGTTGCTGGGTCACTTTACGTAGTTAATTATAAGTGAATTATATATTTTTTTTGAAAACCTTCTCTTTAGCGAGAAGACAGTTGTTTTTATTGAATTTGAGTTTTTAATGCCTCATATATGTAATATGTTTTTTTACTTGATTTAGTCCTGTAAAATGATTGTTATTATTTGATTTTAGAATAGGGTTATTGTGTTCTTAGACTTTTACGTACAAACTATTGGTCCGTAAAAGAGATCAGTAGTATTAACTAACAATAGATTAGGATGCATGTTATATTATTTTAAAATGTGTTTTTCTTTGAATGAGTTGACATCTTTAGTTAAAATGAGGGGAAACATAAATATGTATAAAAAACTATTGGGGGGGGGGGGGTATGATGTCCTGTTTTGATTTTATTTAGCTAAGTTGTTTGGTGTGTTAAGTTACCTTGTTAGTAAATATGTTACAAATTTAGTTAAGTAAGTTTAATTTTTAAATAATTATGGTGTTGGCTAGAATAAAGAAAATACATGGGGCTTTATTTAAGACCCTTCTTTCAGAAAAGAGTTAATAAAACTACTGAGGGCTAATAGAGAGACACAATCTCTTTGTGAATATTAAGTTGCTGTGATAATCGACATGAAGAGGTTCTTATGGATATGAAGTATTGGAAACATAGGTCGGGGATGGCATGAAGAAAGTAAAGTAGGAGCTGCATTAAAGTCAGCATTATATGACGATATAAGGTTGGGTATATAGAAAAAAAAGAAGAAAAGGGGGGAAGACTGTGAATGGCAGCATATAAACTGAGGTATATATGGGTAGACACGGAAGCATATCATGGGATGTGAGGGGGGAAGATATAGGAGCTGTGAAAAATCAGCGTTAATTAATTTAAAATGTTCAATGAATATGAACATTGGTTTGTGGTTGGAGATGAGATATCAGAAATATAGACAAGGTTGTGGATGGCAATATAAATGTTGAATATATATATGTTGAGAAAACTTAGAGCAACTTAATTTATAGTAAACGGATATGTATTTCACAGAACATATTTTAGAAAAAACTTTCTACAAAAGTCTTTTCGTGGGAAAGAGAGGTATATGGGATTGTGTTGACTATTCATTCATTATACTTCTTATACTTTTCACAAACTGGGTGCGCACCCCTTCTTTACTTTTTCTAACTACATTGTTGTCTGTTTATCCTGTGTTGTGAAAGAGTGAGGAATTTCAGAATGTCAAATGTACGATAATGATTTATACGAGCTGTTCTTATGATGTATATATTTTGTAAAGGAACCAAGAACGCACAAGAAATGTATAGTGGTTTACTATATTGCAGAGAAAAGAGTACGAATAGATGGTTGGTTGAGGGGTTGTGAAAGGAAAGAGAGGGTATAGAATAGAGGGATTAGGGGTAAAGACTTTTTGAAGGGAAAAAGTCTTTCATAAACATAGGAAGGTGTAGCAGAATGTAGGTGTGCAAAGCTACAGCACGCTTGAGCATCAGGATGGGATGAGGAGAGAGATGCTCAAGTCGTGACGTAGTTTGTTGTTAGGGCAGGCAGTAAACATCTAGGACTAGAAGAAAGAAGTCACCCTGATTTTGTAGTGGTCATCAATTTGCAGTAAAACGCCATTTGTAAAGAACCAACTGAGTCAGTTAATCCTTTTTATTCGGACTTTGTTATAATAACAACTTGAAACCAGTTTATTTTTGTACATACATCGTCCCTTTATTTCTCAACATAATTGCCACCAACATTGATGACTCTAATGAAACAATGAAGCATATGACATTAGGGTAGGTAGGTAGGTAGGTAGGTAGGTAGGTAGGTAGGTAGGAAGGTAGGTAGGTAGGTAGGTAGGAAGATAGGTAGGTAGGTAGATAGGTAGGTAGGAAGGGTAGGTAGGTATATAGGTAGGCAGGTAGGTATGTAGACTAATCATTTACAACGACAACAAGGGACATGACACGACAATTCATTAGAGCAATGGACGATACCCAAGCAAAAGAATGAAATAAAATCATAGTGACATAAAATTAAACAATAAAGTAGCATTATAAGCAGCTTAAATATTTTACTACAAGACCGTTTGGTGCAAATGAATCCGTTGTAAGATATTATCGAGTGCAAAATATCAACAAAAATTGCAGTACAGGTTAAGGAATATTTTTATTTTATAAACCTAAATGTGAATTATTTATATTTATTAATAAGTCATAACCTTATAATACTTTCTGCATATAATATGATTTTTCATTAAAATTTTTGAAGGGTACATTGTACAACCATGAAAGAAAACATAATAAGAAAGAGATCTGGTGGCGAGACCCCCAGGCCAGGCAGATCAGATATCACTGGGGAAGAGTGTGACGCAGGGACCAGTACTAGTAATCGTGATGACGGAGTTAATCCTGACTGTGTTACCAAGGAAATCCCCTGTGTCAGACTAAGAAACAGAGTGAGAATGGCAACGTGGAATGTGAGAAGTTTGTATGAGGGAAAGCTTAAAGTAGTGTGTGATGAGATTGAGATGTTAAACAATCAAATTTTAGGAATTAGTGAACATCGCTGGAGCGGCAAGGGACATTTTACAACTGAAAATGGAAGTATTTTCATTTATTCTGGTAGCGATGTCGGAGGCCAGAGTGGAGTGGCATTTTGTTTAGATAAGACAACTGCAAAAGCTTTAATGGGATATAATCCAGTTAGTGATAGAATCCTCACTATTAGACTTAAAGGCCGTCCAAAAAACACAACTCTCATACAGATATATGCACCTACTTCAACAGCAGAGGAGGACGAAATTGAAAATTTTTACAACACACTACAAGACACATTAAATAAGATTGGTCATAATGATATAGCAATAATATTGGGAGATTTTAATGCAAAAGTAGGTGCAGGAAGAGCTGAAAATGAGAGACACGTTTTAGGAAAATTTGGATTAGGAAATAGAAATGATGCAGGTGACAAATTAATTGAATTTTGCACAGAAAATGAGTTAACGATAGCCAACACACTTTTTAAACAACATCCAAGAAGACTCTTCACATTTAAGTCTCCAGACAGTTTTACCAAAAATTAGATAGATTATATTTTAATACAAAGAAGATGGAGATCAAGCATAACATCTGCAAAAACCCTACGAAGTGCAGACTGTGATACAGATCATCAGTTATTAGAAGCAGATCTGAAATTAAAACTCAAAAAGCTTACCCGAGGACCAAGGCCACTTCGTTTTGATCTCACAAAAATACCAGACGCATACAACATAGAAGTTGGGAATCGCTTTGGGGTCTTGATGTCTGTACAAGAAGAAATGACACCTGATGAACTGGCAGTACAAGCTAGAGATATCTTGATAACTGCAGCCAAAGATTTCATTCCGACCAAGAAAAAGCAACTTAAGCCATGGATTACATCAGACACGTTAGAATTAATAAAACAACGAAGGGAACTGAAACAGAAAGGAGGTGAATCCGATAATACTAGGATGAAATATAAATCTTTAACTCGAGAAATAAGAAAGAACAAAAGAAAGGACAAAAATCAATATATACAAGATTGCTGTACCAGAATAGAGCAATATCATAAGGCTGGAAGAGATTATGAAATGTTCAAAGAAATGAAGTTATTGACAAGAAATGTTCAACCTCAATTGAATGTTATATGTTACAAGATGGGAAATACCTTAACAGAATCTAGACAAATTCTAGAAAGATGGCAGGAGTACTGCAGTGGAATGTATGATATGAGTGACAGTGAGGATATGAATGAGATACATGAGCCAATGACAGCAGAGACAGAACCTGAACCCTCATTAGATGAAATTGCTTGGGCTATAAGGAACCTGAAGAATGGTAAATCACTTGGATGTGATGAGATACCAGCTGAACAAATTAAAGCAGGAGGAGAAGAAAGCATACACATATATCATGCATTATGTACAAAGATTTGGAAATATGGTATATGGCCAAAAGATTGGAAGAGAACTATCTTCATTCCAATACCAAAAATGGGCAACCTGAAATTATGCACCAACTATAGAACTGTTGCCCTGATCAGTCATGCAAGTAAAATTCTACTAAAAGTCATAATGCGAAGACTTAGTAAGAAAATGGAAGAAGAGATTAACGTGGTTCAAGCTGGATTTAGACAAGGAAGAGGAACAAGAGATCACATATTCAACATGCGTTTAATATTAGAGAAGTGCAGAGAATTTAATGTAAACCTATTCTCATGTTTTGTGGATTATTCAAAGGCATTTGACTGTGTACAGCATCAGAAACTTTGGGAAATCATGAGGAATATGTGCTTTCCATCACATGTAGTACATCTCATAAAAATGCTATATCTAGACCAACAAGCAGCAGTTAGAATAGATGGCGAGACATCAGATTGGTTTGACATCAAGCAAGGAGTCCGTCAGGGCTGCGTGCTGTCACCCTATTTGTTTAACCTGTAAGCCGAAAATATAATGAGAAATGTAAGAGATGATATAAACAGGGAGCCATATGATGCCCTAAATATCGGCGGTCATGACATACCAGAGATTCGATATGCTGATGATACAGTATTACTATCCACAACACAGAATGGCATAGAAAACCTAATAGCCTCAACACAATTGAATAGTGAAAATCACAACTTATATCTTAACATAGCAAAAACACTAAGATAATTCATACAGATAAAACTACTATGGAGAATGAAATATACATTAATGGGAGAAAATTGGAGGTGGTGGAAAATTTTGAGTATCTTGGGTCATTGATTACCAATAATGGTGACACAATGAAAGAAATTAAACGGCGACTATCCATTGCTCTTCAAAGACTAAAAAAGATGAATAAATTATGGAGTGGAACAGACAGAACTACAAATATTAGATTTTTAAGAGCATGCATCTTTCCCATTGCAACATACGCCTGTGAAACATGGACACTTACTAAACAAGCTGAACAGCGCATGAATGCCTTTGAATATAAATGTTATAGACGAGTTCTAAGAATATCTTGGGTAAAGAAAAGAACAAATGCATCCATACTTCAAGAGTTGAATATTGAGGAGCGATGGCTATTAAAGACGATAAAACAAAGAAAATTGAAGTATTTTGGTCACTTGAAACGTCACGACAGTTTGGAGAGAACAATAATGGAAGGGTATATGCCTGGGAAGAGAGGAAGAGGAAGGCCAAAGAGAAGATGGGTGCAGGATGTGGCGGATGATCTCCAGATGGGTGTATCAGACGCGGGACATCTTGCTTGTGATCGAGAAGTTTTCCGGAAGGTTGTTATGGGAGCGAGGTTCTGCAAAGGACATGCTACTGAATGAATGAATGTCATTGTCTTGTAAATATACATTGCTTTGTATTAAATAAACTTTGTGGGGAAAAATCTATTTATTTTTTTTACATAAATTCCCCAAATCCGTTGTAATGGGGCTCCTATACGTTCCAGATAGTGTAAGGCAGCATTAATAGACTGCATTTTGATGATTGTAAGGACGACTAGCTCATTACCCCATGTGAACATGTAGGATAGTCGTGGTTGTTGAGGAGCGGCAGCGTGGTAACAGGTGTTTGGCGGGCTGGAGGCGTCGAGCTCTCACCGTCAGACAGGCTCTTGGTTGAGCGTCCCCTTTTCCTACTGACCAGCTGGAAACCGTCTTCATCCTCCTTACTATGTTGATCTGTCTGGGAGTTTGAGGTGACTTTTTGTGCCAGTCTAGGTCCCTTCTGGGTTTGTACTTTGGCCGGACATTTATTATTCCAGTGGGAGTCTTTCCAACAGGTTGATTTTATAAGCAATTTTACATTCTGTAGTTTGCCACTGCTTTCTGAACGAGAAGTCAACATTTCAGACCAACTTAAATGCTAGTGTAGGGATTGAATGCCCTGCCTCGCCATCAGCGCACTAGAAGTGTCAGAGCGATCACTTTTATCCTGTCGACCATGTAGAATTCTGTGTCAAACCTGGGGCAACCTGTATTTGTAAATAATTATTTTATCATTCAAGCATGACATTATGTATTGAAGCTCTTCTGCCAACATCATCGTGTGTCATGCTGTTAGGTGGTAATGTTTTGAAACATGTGCCATGCTGACAGACAATGATGGTTCGCAAACTCACACGATCACCAGCGGCTTGGATTACATCAAGTTTGCCCGCTGTCACTAAGTTTTCAAGTTATCATGCACAAAATATTAATAATTAATTTATAATATTCACTGCTACTGAATTTATTATTACTTGATTTCTTTCTTACACAAATAAAAAGTTTATTACTAACTGATCAGTACCATATGTATGTATACACATAAGTAATAAATTTGTTAATATGTTCAATTACTTTAGCTGTTATGCTTCTAATTCTTGTCTTGTATGCAGAATTGCTAAATTTATTAAAAATTCATCAATAACATTGTTACGTTTATGAGCTATTGCAAATTTATAACAAATGCGGAATTAACTTGCTCCTAATTTAATTGTATATGTTATGTAAATTTAATCCTGTTTGTCAAAAGCCATAATTAAGATGATATTTTTCTGAACTAATATTTAAAAAAAAAATACCCACACACAAAACTACACGCCAACCAAAAATCACATCCACCCACTGAGAAACTGAAAACATCACAAACTGTGAACATCTTGGCTCCACAATCAACAACCATGGGGACTGTTCACAAGAAGTCAGACATAAACTGGCCATAGCCATACAGGGATCAACAATAATAAGAGCTTATGGCACAACACCAGCAAACACATGCAAGTAAACTGTGTTAGAACAAGCACATAGCTTGACATCTGACAATCGTTACATGGGTTGTCAAGGATTTCTTTTCTCAAAGTGATTTTGATTTTTCCAAAATTGTGTTGGGCATATACCACAATTTACATATAGACATGCACGAACACACAATTTTAAATATTTGCAGACAGTAGTAGACAGTAGTTGCTGTAGTAGCCATAGTGGTAACTGTAGTAGTAGCAGTTGTAAAGGTAAAAAGTCAAGGACCCTGATTTTCCATTTCTTGAGGCACTGAGTATATGGTGAAAGAAAACATCACATTTTTGTAATACAATTGGCACTCAATGGGTGATGTGGTCAATAGCGCACACTTCGCCTTTACTTTCCAGAGCATTTCATGGTGCTTAGTTTCGGCTGAGTCAACCCAGGAGCAATAGTGAGGATTCAATTACATGATCTACGGGATAATCATTCGCTATCGACGGCCTGTGCACTTGGTAAGCGAAATTTAAGGGGAAACAAATACCTCTTTTTCAAGGGAACATAATATTCATTTTATTGTTTGTAAGGGACATAACTCGCCAACGTTTTTCGAAAGAAGCAATTAGTTATATTAATTATTAAAGTTTAATATAATGACACCATCTATTCACTGTTATCACAAAAATGTGACTTCCTAAAGAGATAAAGACCTTTAATGCTAAAGTGAATAAAATGTACTTGCTAATACAATATATACAATGTGTCAACACTGCAAGCTCCATGCACGATGTTAACGACCATCCCCGAATGGACGCCCTCCAATTTCTACTCTGGTTTCTCTTCACAACGTATGTCATCATCATCATCATCGTATACTTTGCATTATTATCATTGAAATCACTATTAATATATATGGCTTTGTAAACGCGTATACTATCACATCCCCCTTTCCCACCCTTTTGATACTGTGATTGTTGTCTCTGCTGCCACCCTCACCGTTTTGTTTCAGTTCTGCACCGCCATGTTTATCATCACCGAGGGTGATGGTACTTGGTAGGAGTTTTTGGAGCTGACAGGAGAGCGGGGAGGCAGGGGAAATAATAACAGCCCGCTACCATCACGCTTTTGATTTGAAATATTTCCTTACAACAATGTCAATGGAGAAATGTTTAAATGTATAAAATATTTGTAATTTTTGCGCATATGTCACCTACACGCCCACATGCAACGCTCTGTAAAAACACGCACACAAATACTGAACACACAGTACGCATGTAACAACACAAACAATACAAATGCAACAACTACCCCGCTTGCATTGTAAACTAGGATACTCCTTGACAACCCCCCCCCCCCCTTCCCCCCCCCACCTTTTCGATACTGTTGGTTTTTATGCTGCTGCTGCCTTCACCGGTCGGTTCTAACAAGTTTTACTGCCATTTTCCTCATTACCAAGTGGTGATGATGGTATTGGTGGGGTTGGAGCTGACAAGTGAGGGGGTGGCAGAGGGGAAAAAATGGTATACTACCGTCTTGTTGTTGTTTGTACTCGTTTTTCGTTACCCCCCATTTCAAATGTAAAAAGGTTGAAACAAATGTTGTAAAAATTTGCGCATATGTCACCTACACTTCCACATGCAACGCTCTGTAACAACACGAACAATACAAATGCAAATGTTTCTTAACACTCAATAAAAGTTTAAAAAAAAAAAAAAAAAATCATCATCGTATTTATATGTGACATAACATTAACAAACGGCAACGCTCTGTAATATACACAAACAAAGACACACGCATTGCACCTTGTAAATATACATTGCTTTGCATGAAATAAAAGTTTAAAAAAATAAAAATCATCATCGTATTTTTATGAGGTTTTACCGAGGCCCGGTGTCAACACCACGTGTAGATTTGGATTAACGATTTTCTCTTTCACGGAATATTTAAAAATATCAGTGATTTTAATTTTGTGGAAGTGAATTCGATAGTTTTATCACCACGTGTAGATCTGGATTAAAATTTCCTCTGTCACGGATTATTCAAATATATCGGTGATTTCAATTTTATGGAAGTGTTTTCGATTGTTTTCACTACGTGTATCTGTATCTGTGCTTCCGTATTGAAGATTTCCTCTGTCACGGATTATCAAAGATGGAAAACCAAATTGTTAAACCTGTCAAAGTCAATACAAGTGAAGGTTTCGAAGGAGGAGCGTTCCATCAAGCGAACACACTTGTGTTTTCTATATCAGGACCTCATGTATTACGGTTCAACTACTCGCTGATGGCGAGCGTCTTGAGGGGGCCTTGCGGGATCGGTAGGGAAGGGATAAAATCCATCTACCGTTTTGAGGACCCTAAAAGATGGTACGCTACGCTGAAGCAAAGCCGGCTCATTATGAATGGCTTCACGGGACGAAGCATGAACTGCAGGATCCTAAAGTAACTATTGTAATTGAAAACATAGAGAAGGAAAAGACCAAGGCTATGATTCACTGGATGCCTACAACCGCAAAGATTGAGACAGTGAAGCAAATAGCCGCGGATATTTCGGGAGATATAAACGCGGAAGTGCATAAACTTTAAAACAGCACGGACAATTGGTTACTTCTGTGCAACTCGAAAGAACCTCTGCCACATTACGTGGACATGGAGTTGGACGGGGTAGAAGACAAGCTACACCGTCTCTTCATCACAGTTCCGGGGTGCCGTACGGTGTGCACAGTCTGTGGGGAAGACTCCCACTGGAGTAATAAATGTCCGGCCAAAGTACAAACCCAGAAGGGACCTAGACTGGCACAAGAAGTCACCTCGAACTCTCAGACAGATCAACATAGTAAGGAGGATGAAGACGGTTTCCAGCTGGTCAGTCGGAAAAGGGGACGCTCAACCATGAGCCTGTCTGACGGTGAGAGCTCGACACCTCTAGCGTGCCAAACACCTTTTACCACGCTGCCGCCCCTCAACAACCACGACTACCCTACACCGCCTGAAGCGCACAGGTCAAACAAAAAGAAATGTGTAAGTAATTATACTGAACAGATAACGACCGGCGCCATGACCGAAATAGATAGTGATAATATTAACACACCACCAAGACGAAGACACCTGTTAAATTCTTCTCCACGCCTCGGTATTGACTTAGATATTTCAAGCCCGGCGAAGGAATCTACTGAATATCTCCAGAAATGATAACATGAATACAGACAGTTTGAAACAAGAATCATAATTATGCTCAACCGTTTCTTATTTTACAACAAAAATGGCAGCGGAAATTAAAATAATGAGTATTAACATTCGAGGTATAAGATCCAAAATTAATCATCTTATACCACTCATACACAAATATACACCTGATTTTATACTCATTCAGGAAACTAACGTTAAAACCGACGAAAACGCATCATATGTCACAACATGCTTAGGTCTAAGACACTCATGTTTTAGTCTTAGTACTCAACATATCGGATTGGGTACTGCAATAATACAGACATCGGACAGGTGGCAGATTATAGAGAAGGACAGGGACTGCCAGGGTAGGATAGCTATAGTACAGGTGAGAAATAACATAAATAAATACACAATTGTCAACATACACGCACCGCCTGACTACAGAAATCAGCCGCTCTTCTACCAAACACTGGAAAATTTATTATCACGCTCATATCGGGGTCACAACATTATTCTAGGGGGTGATTTTAATTGCGTACTTTCGGCGCACGACCTTATAAATGGAGATGTAAGAATGCAAATTAGAAACACAACGGGGGAGGAGGAACATCAATTAGACACATTGCAAATAATTTTAGATATCCATGGGCTAACAGACGCATACAGGCAGATGCATTCCCATGGAATAGATACAACACACACAAACAATGCGCATAATAGAGCAGCGCGATTAGATAGAATGTATGCGCCCATAACACATCATATAACACAAGTCAAGCATTTACAGGAGACACTGAACTTCACAGACCATAAGGCTGTAGTTGCAACAATAAACACAGTACAAGCAACACCACATCTTAGAAGATCTCCCAATTGGAAACTTAACAGCACACTTTTACAAAATCAGAACTATGTAGATTGCATAACAAAACTGATCCTCACATACACAAGCAATATTACAGAGGATAATGCGCGAGAACTCTGGGAAACACTTAAAGAAACTATACGAGAGAGAACACAAACACTAGCAGCAGTAATACACAAGCAAAAACTATAACAAGAAAAAATATTGGAAAATGCAATTAAGCTCTTACTACAGACAGAAAAAAATTCACCACACATCATAGCATTACAGGAAGAATTAGATCACCACAGACATCATCGATTTCAGGGGGCTTTACTGCGAACAAAGTTACAAACTATAACAAAAGAGATACCGACTAAACAATACCTAGCTTTGGAACAAAACATACAGCGTAGCAGACAGATAGGCCAGACAATTGACAGGGAAGGAAATATACAAGTCCAGCCACAACAAATAGCCTTAGCCTTTGAAGATTATTACAAGAACCTTTATACAGAGGAAAACGCACAGGCGCACGTGCAAGAACACTTTATGAAATTCACAAAACAACTCACAGAGGAACAGAAACTAACACTAGATACTGAATTAACACTAACAGATATAACTCAAGCGGTTCATGGAATGCAGAAGAGCAAATCGCCTGGCCCTGACGGTATTACCGCTGAATTCTATCAGTTTTTCTTTCTTCTTCTAGGTCCCCTTTTACTAGCAGTATTCTCTGAATCTTTCCACAAACATGAACTCCCATCCAGTTTCAACACGTCTTACATTACTCTTATTCCGAAGGAGAACACTGACAAGACACTTTTAAAGAGTTACAGACCTATCTCGCTTTTAAATGGAGACTACAAGATTTTAACAAAGACTTTGACGAATAAATCGAAACCAGTAATGGCATCTCTCATTCATGAAGACCAGCAATGTAGTGTACAACACCGGAATATACAACACCACACACACTTCATAAGGGACATTATCAACTACACACATCTGAAAAACTGTCAGTCCTCAATTCTCTCTTTAGATCAAGAAAAAGCATTCGACAGAATATCTCACTCATACCTCCACAAAACTCTCTCACACTGCAACGTGGGAAATTATCTTCGGACATGGGTCAAAATTTTATATTTAAAACCGGAAAGTCGGATTCTATTAAACCATACCCTAACCAATTCTTTCAGGCTGACTAGGTCAGTGAGACAGGGATGTCCCTTGCCCCCATTACTGTACGTTGTCGCTCTAGAGCCACTTCTAGAAAAGATACGACAGGACGACAATGTCAGGGGTACGTTCATACCAGGGAAGGGTGAACAAAAGCTGCATGCTTATGCGGACGATACCATTTTCATTCCGACAACTGCAAAATCTGTACGGATCATTTTGGAAACGTTCTCGTTTTTCGGCACAGGGAGTGGGGCAAAATTAAACGTCCAAAAATCTACTATAATGGGCTTAGGCAAATGGAAAAATAAGGCGGATTTTCCATTTGACTTAACATCAAACAATCATATAAAAGTGTACGGAATAGTCTTCCCATGTCAACCAAATCAGTCACACAAAGACACTTGGCAAAATCTAGAGAAGAAAATAACAGATATGTTACAGAGGTACAAATACAAAACAACTACCATATTTGGTAGAAGAAAAATTGTTAATACATATCTGTGCACAGTCCTAGACCCTCCACGTCAGACTGTCACAAACATTAACAAAGAGATAAGACGCTTTGTGTTTGGCAGCACCATCTGCAGTATCAAACATACTACACTCATGCAAGACAAAAAAGATGGAGGTATCGCCCTCCAAGACATAACAACCAAAATACAAGCACTTAGGATCAAACACGTAGGTGAAATCCTACAACACCCAGAAAAATACCCTTTAGCACACTATTACATTGGAATTAGCTATCTTATTTAAAACCTATTAGGAATACATCCTCACATTACTTTGGCACTCTCCCAACGTTCTACAAAACATGTATTTCAGCCATTAAAGGACACGAAAAATTACTACACAAGAAAACACATACAATCTACAGGCATTTAGTTAAATTACAAGCAACTACTGTACATCTCAGAATTAAAAGAGGACATAGATATTTCATAAAAGATTACACCGAAATTTTCTCTAATATTCACAACAAGCAGATTACTCCAAAAGCAAAGGCAATTAAATATAGGCTTGTTTATATCATGACCCCAAAAACAGAGAGAACAGCAAAAAATAACTAAACAAATACTACAGTGTCAGCTTTGTAGACGGAACGTCCAAGAATCAGAAGAGCACATCTATTACGAATGCAACACAATCATGCCAACAAGAAATCTCCTACAAAACATCCTAACCACTCATACCAAACAAAGAACAGATGTTTACAAAGCAATCATGATAAATGCCATTCCTTACTTCACACAAGACATCCACATAAAGCTACTTGTTCTATTGGCAGAGTACAGAAATCTTATATGGACATTAAGAAACAAAGCACTATACAATTACAGAACAATCAACAAAGAAATTGTCCAACAACTTTATCAACAAAGAGTCGCAAACATTCTAATCTTAGCCCCACAAGCGCAAATCTCGTAAAAGATTTGGCTGAAGACAGCACATATTACAGAAGAAGCATATAACTTGTTTTCAACAAATGATACTACAACTGTAAATGTGTTTATTGACGGTATTAATAATCTTACAATTATATTATTATTATTAATAATACTATTATTATTACTGCTACTATTATTATTAATTTTCCAATTATTATATTTGAATGTGCAACATGAACTATATTGTGGATGGGTGTCTGTGCCGTGGCAGTAACATATGAATGCGTCTGTGTGAGGATGCAGGTGTGTGTGCGTGTGTGTGGGGAATGAATTTGCACGCGCATGTGTATGAGTGTGTGTGTGTACGTGTGTGTGTGTGTGTGTGCGTGCGTGCGTGCGTGCGTGCGTGTGTGCGTATAGCAGCTTTTAAATCTAGTCGGTATCTCAAGTATTGAAATGATGTTATATGGTAATGATATGTTTCAAAAGAAAAAAATATGCACCACCATGTATAAACAAATTGAATGAGCCCTTTAAGTACCCAGTAAGCTAAGGTGGCTTTTAGTGGCCAGGTTTTAAGTCCTTCCCATTGTATATGAAACCCAGACACTATCACAACTTTGGACCAATTATCTCCCTGGGGACAGGCCATGGACTCTAATTGCTAGTAGTAAATCCCTGATTCTTGTCCCTCAAACAAAAGGTATCATGGACTAGAGCGTCACCCTGTAATTTGTCATCAAGCAACAACACCAACGACCTTCGCCTCGGTAGCTACGTGACCCAGGAATTACAAAGAAGCCACATTTTAATGGCAATGATAGTTTAATGTTTAGTGTCCAAGTGTGGGGCATTTAATGTACTGCGGTCTCCAGAAAGCACGAGATTGTGTGTGTATGTGTGTGTGTGTGTGTGTGTGTGTGTGTTGTGTGTGTGAGAGAGAGAGAGAGAGAGAGAGAGAGAGAGAGAGAGAGAGAGAGAGAGAGAGAGAGAGAGGAGAGGGAGAGATGGACAGATGTTTCATGCATTCCGCTTGCGGAAGTGGAAGTGAAGCATATGCAAGGAATGTGTATCTACATGCACTATGCCATAAATGTCATATTATCATAACTGAATATATGTATGTATTTGTTTTATTCACAATGTCACACTTAACACTAACAAACTGCAACGCTCTGTAATATACACAAACAAAAGAAACACACACTACAACTTGTAAATATGCATTGATTTGTATGAAATAAAAGTTTTTAAAAAAAAATCAAGTGCCGTGCCAGCTGGCGTAGGCGTTCATGGCTCTCCACAGATCTCGGTCTTTGGTTTTCTGGATCAACTCTGCTGCTGATATTCCTCCATGCCACCGTCTCAATCCATCCAGCATCATTTCTCTTGGTCTGCCTCTGCCTCTCTTCCCCTCGATCTTTCCAGTTGTTACAATATTCTCCAATGCCTCTCTTCTCATCGCGTGACCGAAGTAAGATGTTTGTCTCTGTCTTATTGTTGTATATAATGTTCTAGTTTAATTAGCCTCTTTCAGGCAGTCATCATTAGTTACTCTGGCAGTCCAAGGAATTTGCAACATTCGTCTCAGGAACCACATCTCTGTTGCTTCTAATTTCTTCTTACTTTGTTCATTTACATTCCAAGATTCACTGCCATACAGCAAAACTGGTTCTACATAGCATTTCAGCACTCTCTTTCTTACATTCAGTGATAGTGATTTATTGCACAAGATACTCTTCATTTTCTGAAATACGGTTTTTGCCTGCCCTATTCTGCTCCTAATCTCTGTTGTACATCTTCCATCTGATGTTATAAATGCCCCTAGGTATCTACAATTATCCACTTGGTTAAGGATTTTTCCTTCTATTTCTATGTCACATTTTGGTGTCACCATTTTCTTTGATATTACCATTGTTACAGTTTTCTTGATATTCAAGGAGAGTCCTTTTCTTGCACTCTCTGTTACTACAACGTCTAATAACTGCTGTAGGTCTGTTGAATTATCCGCCACCAATACTGTGTCATCTGCATAGCGTATATTATTTATATTATAACCTCCAACTAGTATTCCTGGCATCTCTTTGATCTCTCTCATTATTACTTCGCTATACAGGGAGAAAAGATCTGGTGACAAGACACACACCTGTCGTACTCCTAGCTTTATCTGTTCGTAACTACCCTCTTTATTTCCCATTTTAATTGCTGCTACTTGGTTCCAGTAAACATTCTTTATTATTCTTAAATCTGTTCCATCAATGTTGATATCTTCCACCATTTTAATCAGCTCATCATGTTTTACTTTATCAAATGCCTTAGTATAATCTATGAAGCACAAATATATGTCTCTCTGTTTCTCTATTGACCTTTCTATTAGTGTCCGTAATGTATAAATTGCATTTGTTTGTGCCCTTTCCTTCCACAAATCCATACTGTTCTTCACTAATTTCCATTTTTATTTTCTTTTTGTTTCTTCTCATTATGATTCTGAGTAGAAGCTTAGTGATATGGTTTATGAGGTTAATTGTACGAAAATCTTCACAATCAATTGCTCCTGGTCTTTTTGGTATAGCTATAAATACAGATTTCAGCATATCACTGGGTAAATATCCACTACTGTAAATATCATTCAACATTTTGGTTAATATATCTACTCCAAATTCTCCCAATACTTCTAATTCTTCTATTGTGATTTCATCTGGCCCAGCTGTTTTTCCTTTCTTCATACGTTTCATAGCGTCAGCGACTTCTTCTTTCAGAATAGGTGGACCTTCTAAGTTACTTTCTTCAGTTAATTCTTCCCTTTCCCCATCATATAATTCTTTTATATACTCATTCCACCTCTTCATTATAGCACCTTCCTCTAATAATATCTTTCCTGTTTTTGATTTCAAACACACTGTATTTATTCTTATTTTTCATCCTGTAAGCTCACTGATTTGTCTGTACATATTTTTTGTATCATTAATGGAATTTAATTCAATTTTTTTTGCATTGCTCGTTTAACCAACTTTCTTTAGCCTTCCCACATTTATCTTTTATTTCTTTATTTATCTTAGCGTATTCTTGTTTGTCATTTTTACTCTGTTTTCTTTTGTCCATCAGTTTTAAGATTTCTTCATTCATCCATTTTTTCTTAGCTATTTTGCCTCTCTCCGGTAATACTTCTTTGCTAGTTTGATGAATGGAGTCCCTTAACATTTCCCATTGTTCATTTATATTCTGTATTTTAGCTATCGCATTGTACCTATTTTTCACAGTCACTCTGTATTGTTCTTGCAGTTCTTTATCTATTTTCAGAACCTCTTTATTAAGTCTCATGTTCTTAACCATTTTTTCCCTCTCTTTAATCTTACTTTTATTTGTCCACATAGTGGTACATTATCACTATTACAGTCAGCACCAGGCATTGTCTTTACATTAATTAAAGCATTTCTATATCTTTTATTAATTAATATGTAGTCAATCTGGTTGCGTATTTTCTTATCAGGGCTTTTCCATGTGTACAGTCGTCTTTTATGGTGTTTAAACCATGTGTTTCCAATTATCATATCATTGATATTTGCCCATTCTATTAGCTTTTCCCCTCTTTCATTTCTTGTACCTAAACCATAATTCCCCACTACATCCTCCATTTTCCCCTTTCCTACTTTTGCATTAAAATCATCAAGCATTATTTTTATTTCTTGTGATCCAATTTGAGCCATCACCATTTCTATTTCGTCATAAAAGTGTTGTATTTCTTCATCACTACTGCTTGTTGTTGGTGCATATACCTGTATAATATTTATGTCTATTGGTTTGCCTTTGATTTTTACCATAACTCCATCCATCCATCATGTGCCATGCCGGTAAGCGTGGGCGGTCATGTTCTGCCATCTCACTCGATCAACAGAGTCGTGGATCAGTTCCGTGTTTTTGTCTCGACCATGCCACAAGGCCAAGCCATCCAGATACTTGTTTCTAGGTCTTCCCCTTGGTCTGTTCCCCTCGATCTTACCAGTTGTCACCAAGTTCTCCAAATCATTTCTTCTCATAACATGCCCAAAAAATTGTGACTGTCTACGTCTAATGTCTCTGATCAGTTTACGATCTTCATTTGTTTCTTGAAGGACTTGTTCATTGGTCTTTCTGGCTGTCCATGGTATTCTTTGCATTTTCCTCAGAAACCACATTTCTACAGCCATCAGATATTTTTCAGCCTGGCTGCTCATTGTCCAAGCTTCACATCCATATAAAAGTACAGGTTCTATGTAGCATCTCAACACTCTTTTTCTCGTTTCAATTGACATCTTTTTATTGGTCAGTATGTTTTTCATCTTGCTAAAGGCTACTTTTGCCATGGCGATTCTTGTTCTAATCTCTTCAAGGCATCTCCCATCAGATGTTATTACTGTCCCGAGGTAATTGTACCTATTCACTTGTTGAAGAGTATTCCCATTTACTTGTATATTACACTGTGGTATTTCGTTCTTCTTAGTGACGACCATAATCTGTGTCTTTTTACAATTTAATTCTAACCCTTGTTGTTCACTATGTGTAACAACCGCATCTACTAAATTTTGCAGGTCCTGTTCATTGTCTGCAATCAAGACTGTATCATCTGCATATCTAATGTTATTGATGCATCGTCCCCCAATGTTGATTCCTTCCATATTTTCAATATTTCTGAAAATATTTTCACTGTACAGGGAAAACAGATCTGGAGACATTACACATCCCTGTCTCACACCTCTCTTAATAGGCTGATATTGGCTTACTTCATTATCAACTCTTATGGCAGCTTGTTGTTTCCAATATATGTTTTTTACAAGTCTAAGGTCTTTCCCATCAATTTGTAGATCTTCAAGCATCCTTATCATGTTGACATGTCTCACTTTATCAAAAGCCTTTGTGTAGTCAATGAAGCAAAGGTGTAGATCTTTGTTTACTTCTATAGAACGTTCGATTACGGTTCTCAGTATATACACAGCATTTACTGTACCCTTGCCTACTACAAACCCACATTGTTCTTCTCCTATTTCAGGTTGTATTTTCCTCCTAACTCTTTGCATGATAATTCTTAGCAAAATCTTCGTGATGTGACTCATTATACTAATTGTTCGATGTTGATCACATTCCAAGGCTCCTGATTTCTTTGGGATTGCAATAAATACAGAATTACATAACTCATGAGGTATGTTTCCAGTATCATATATTGTATTAAGCAGACTGGTAACTTTATCTATTCCATATTCTTCTAAAGCATTAATCATTTCTGTTGTGACGCTGTCTGGACCGGGGGTTTTGCCAGATTTCATATGATTAAGAGCATTCTGAACCTCCATCTTCAAAATTGCTGGCCCTTCATTGTTATTTTGAACAATATATTGTTCGTCTCTGCTATCGTCATAAAGGTTTTTCACGTAATCTGACCATACATGTAAAATCTGATCTTTTTCTATTATGACTCTTCCATCTTTTGTCTTTAGGCAGCCTGCTGATGTACGTGTTCTTTGATTAGTAATCTCCTGAATTCTTTTGTGCATTACCATAACTACTCTATCTGAAATACACCAGTATCCATTAATTGACTTGGCTGTTTTTTCGTCTAATATTATTCCTACACCTTTTTCATGTGTATCCCCTCCAGAATAAATTATTGTGTGATTGTCAGCTATAATTTTGCCCGATCCCTTCCATCTCATCTCAATAACGCCTAGTATATTCATTTTCATGCTATCCATCTCTCTTAGAACATTGGTCAACTTTCCTAGCTCATTTAATGTCCTAACATTCCATGTTCCTACTCTAAATTTATTTATTTTAGTTATGATTTTGCCATCAGTAACTGGATGACGGTCTGGTGTCACCTGTGGCTCATGACTGTCCCTAACGGACGAGGATGTCCCAAGACAGCCATTAACGTCGTTCAAAACTCTAATAAATGTTTTGCCATGAAGTCTTGGGAAGATAATGTGGTGGTTTCCCCTTGCCTTCCACATTCACATGGTGGTCTTTTTACCTCTGCCTTTGACAGCCATTTTCCGACTGTAAGGACAAGTGAGTGCCCTGCTCTGCTCAGCTGCAGAGTTGTCTACATATTCCGGTGGATACTCGGTCCCCAGAGCCGTGTTAGCCACACCGTGGTGTGTTTCCATCCTCTACCACGGGGAGGTGCAGTTGGGATTTTCCCTTCCTAAAGTTATGGTCTATGACCAAAACTCTCCAGTACTTTTATAGGACACAACGTATATACGCGATAAATATCATTTTTTTTTTTCAAAGCCTTAAACCGATGTTGTTTTTGTTTTGTTTTTGTCCGGCATGGAAAAGGCCAAATTAAAAAAAAAAAAAAAAAAAAAGAAAAAAAAAAAAGAAATCAGACTGAACACGGACAGTACGCTATCTGTACTGTAGGACATTAGTAATATTCTTGAAGTGTTTATCGCCGAGCGCCTTGCTGATAACAGCGTCTCAGGACGCCTTGCAGCATTCAAGTAGAATACTTTCTAGAAGCTTTGCTACAATAATGGCTGAAGGTGACGACAACAAGTGGAAGGAGGCAGGACAATTTATGAGTTCCATGCAGTGGATATTGATGGCCGTGATGTATCACTTGAGAAATACAGGGGCAAAGTCTGTATCATAGTCAATGTGGCATGCAAATGTGGTTTCACCAATAAAAACTACACACAGCTGCAGGAATTTCACACGAAATATGCTGACAAGGGACTAGCCATTTTAGCATTTCCAAGTAACGAGTTTGCTGGACAGGAGCCTGGATCCAATGAAGAGATCAAGAAGTTTGTTCATGATACTTTTGGTGTCCAGTTTGACTTGTTCAGTAAGACTGAAGTGAATGGAAAGCATGCGCACCCCTTATTTAAATTCCTCAAAAAAGGAACAGAAAGGGACTTCTGGAGATTTTGTGAAGTGGAATCTCACAAAGTGTCTGGTAAACAGAGAAGGAAAACCAGTGAACAGATATGCTCCAAGTTCAGATCCTAAAAGCTTTGAGAAAGATGTAGAGAAACTGCTGTAGATAAAAACCAACGCATTTCATTGTTCTTTGTGTGATGATATGAGTATTGGCAGTATTGTGATATGATTCATATTTTAAGCTAACAGTTTGTATGAACATATAGTGCACTAGGTCTGTTAACGAACTCTACAATAGTAATTCTGTCTTGTGAATGTACATGTATTATTACTGTTAAAGCTAATTTCATTATGTTATTGACTGTTGCCCATTGTTGAATAAATATTGACAATTAATTTTGAATTAATGTCAACAGATAGAAAAAAAAAATAAATAGAGAGTGGGGCAAAATTAAACGTCCAAAAGTCTACTATAATAGGTTTAGGCAACTGGAAAAATAAGGCGGATTTTCCATTTGACTTTACATCAAACAATCTTGTAAAATTGTACGGAATAGTCTTCCCATGTCAACCAAATCAGACACACAAAGACACATGGCAAAATCTAGAGAAGAAAATAACAGATATGTTGCAGAGGTACAAATACAAAACAACGACCATATTTGGTAGAAGTACCATTGTTAATACATATATATAATTCCAAAAATACTATATCTGTGCACAGTGCTAGTCCTCCCACGTCAAACTGTCACAAACATAATCAAAGAGATTAGACGCTTTGTGTTTGGCAGCACCATCTACAGTATCAAACATACTACACTCATGCAAGACAAAAAAGATGGAGGTATCGCCCTCCAAGACATAACAACCAAAATACAAGAACTTAGGATCAAACACGTAGACGAAATCCTACAACAACCAGAAAAACACCCTTTAGCACACTATTACATTGGAATTATGCTATCTTGTTTAAAATCTATTAGGAATACATCCTCACATTACTTTGGAACTCTCCCAACATTTTACAAAACATGTATTTCAGCCATTAAAGGACACGAAAAATTACTGAACAAGAAAACACATACAATCTACAAGCATTTAGTTAAATTACAAGCAACTCCAGTACACCTCAGAATTAAAAGAGGATCATAGATATTTCATAAAAGATTATACCGAAACTTTCTCTAATATTCACAACAAGCAGATTACCCCAAAAGCAAAGGAAATTACATATAGGCTTGATTACAGCATGACCCCAACAACAGAGAGAACAGCAAAAATAACTAAACAAATACTACAGTGTCAGCTTTGTAGACGGAACGTCCAAAAATCATAAGAGCACATCTATTACGAATGCGACACAATCATGCCAACAAGAAATCTTCTGCAAAACATCCTAAACACTCATACGAAACAAAGAACATATGTTTGCAAAGCAATCATGATACATTCCATTCCTTACTCCACACAAGACATCCACACAAAGCTACTTGTTCTATTGGCAGAGTACGGACATCTTATATGGACATTAAGAAACAAAGCATTATACAATTACAGAACAATCAACAAAGAAATTGTCCAATAACTTTATCAACAAAAAATCTCGAACATACTAATCTTAGCCCCACAAGCGCAAACCCCATAAGAGTGTTGCCTGAAGACAGCACATATTACAGAAGAAGCAAATAACTTGTTTTAAACAAAGGATACCACAACTGTAAATGTGTTTATTGACGGTATTGTGGAGTGTTTTGAATGACCATGGGAGTGATCACTTGCCATACTCAGTCCTGATCTCTAAATGGGAGAGTGCGCAAGACCTTCTGGTATGAGTGGACCGATAGCCTTCTTAGAGGTCTCAGACAGCGGGCTTGCAACAGGAATGTTAAAACTCCTTTTTTGCAGCCCCCATGGTGGATCCCAGAAGTAGACCAGGCTTGGAAACCAAAGAGAGCTGCAGTGAAGCAGCTAAGGAAAGTTCGACAGACACCCCGAAGCTCACGAGAGGACGTGGACACCGGCGAAAATGTCAAGAAAGACAAGAAGGAGGTCTTCAAGCGCTGTGCTGCAGAGGCCAAAAACTCAAAATGGGAATGTTTCATGAAGGAGATTGGAGGTGATAAAACACTTCGACAATTCTGGAAACTTCACAGACAAATGCAATGAAAAGATCGGCCTATGACAGTGGGAACATTTGATAGAGATGATGGTGTGCGCGTGACAACAGACAAAGAGAAAGGGGAGGCGTTTCTCCAGAGATTTTTAGAGCAGACCAATCATAATGATGCGGACACCAGAAATGCAGTTAGAGATGAATTATCTGACACCACGAAGAATATGCATTATGAAGACAGCATACGGGTTGAAGATGTTAAGCATATCTTTAAAAAGGCAAACGACACGGCACCAGGGCCCGATGGGGCTAGGTATGGCCACATGAAGGCTTTGAGTGATGCAGACCTGAAGGAAATGACCGACTGCTTAAACCAGAGTATTAGGACAGCATCAGTACCGCAGGATTGGGTGCACAGCTATCTCATCCCTCTTCCAAAACCATTCATGGATCATTCAAAGCTTAGTGGCTTAAGGATCATCACCCTTCAAAATACATTTGGGAAGGTTCTAGAGAAGATAGTCCTGTCAAGCTGCAAGAGTTCTTGGAAAGGTGGAAGCTTCTTCTATTAGGCCTGGGGAGCTACAGGCCAGGAACAGATACCTGGTCAAATGCAGAAACTTTTGCCTTTGATGTTTATGAGGGGTTCTAGAGTAGACAGGAAACGATGGCGGTAGCGCTTGATCTCGAGGATGCATACAATAGAGTTTGATATTGATTATGTGGTTGCTTCGGGATTTGAAATTTAAATATTGAGCACAACCCACTACTGGCAACGCCGATCGCATTCCGGTATGAACCTAAGGCCTATCCAGAAAGGGGAGGCGTTTCTCCAGAGATTTTTAGAGCAGACCAATCATAATGATGCGGACACCAGAAATGCAGTTAGAGATGAATTATCTGACACCACGAAGAATATGCATTATGAAGACAGCATACGGGTTGAAGATGTTAAGCATATCTTTAAAAAGGCAAACGACACGGCACCAGGGCCTGATGGGGCTAGGTATGGCCTAGGGGGCCACCATAGGGGCTGCAAAAAAGGAGTTTTAACATTCCTGTTGCAAGCCCGCTGTCTGAGACCTCTAAGAAGAGTTTGATATGATATTTTGATGACCGTAATGATGGAGAAGGGGGTAAATCCCTGGTTGGTGAACTGGATAGCAGCCATCCTATATTCTCGCCGGGTTGCTCTCCGTCTGAGTGCATGGACCTCAGAGCTACATATTTTAACCCCGGGACTGCCACAGGGATCAGCAATCTTACCGGTGCTCTTTAATGTGTATACGAGCAAGATTTCAAACCTAGAAGCACCAGGGGTTGGAAGGATACTAACATTTGCAGATAATATTCTTGCATATAGGCAGGGGAGAGATAGGGAGCAAACAGTCCAGGGGCTACAGGCAACAGTAGACAATGTGATTGACTGGTGCACTGAAATGAGTGTTGTCATCCACCCAGAAAAGGCAGCTGTTTCGTGGTGCTCTTTGGACAACAGGATTGTGAGAGCTGATGTCCCAAGCATCACGATAGATGGTAGAAGCGTCAGCAGAGAGAACAAACTGAAGTATCTGGGAATCACATTTGACAGGAGCCTGTCCTTCAAGGACCATGTGGAGAAGGTTGTGACAAGGTCTGAAAAGGGACTCAATGCACTTAAAACTATGGCTGCAATGGACACAGAGCAGAGAATGTTTTTCACACTATACCAGCACTTGATCGTCTCAGTGATTGATTATGGACTTGGACTGCTCACTGTCTCAGCTGTGTCTGCTGGTGAAATTAGAGCGCATACAGAGTGAAGCGATGCGAGTCATTCTGGGATGCACCAGAGACACCCTAGTTGTGTGTATGCGTTACATCCTTGGTTTGCCGTCTGTTGCAGGTAGGCTCAAGGTGATGCAGGCGAAGGCATACCTCAGAGTAGCTGCAGACACAGATCACCCGTTGCATGAGGCGCTGGACGCCGTTAAGGGTCAGCGACTGATAAGAGGGAAATCGTGGATGGCTCAGGTGGAGGATACGAACAGGCAGGTGTGCCACTTGGAGAACATTAGGAGAGGAGAAGAGTGGTTCAGAGTGTCAGCGGAGCAGTCAGACTTGTGCAGAGTTATAATCACATTGAGCCGGGAGTGCAGGGAATGGCCAGCAGGGGCCACGGAAGTGGATTTCCAGCAACTAATTCAGGATAATGCTCGCTCAGGTGATGTGATTATCTACACAGATGGGTCGGTGTTGAGAGGTAGGAGAAGTGCCTGGGGGTTCTTAGCAAAATCCAATGGTCGAAGTTTGGTGCAGGAGAGCCTGGCATATGATACCACAACATCTAGCTTAAGAATGGAGGTGGAGGCGGTCAGTGCAGCTTTCCGCTAGATGGAGAATACGACACACACTCACACACACACACACACACACACACACACACACACACACACATCGTGATTGTAACTGACTCAGAAAGCATGCTGAGTAGGGTGAAGACAGGCAAGCTTCGTGCAGAGTGGCTTGCTTCTCTTCGGAAGTCACGGGTGACAAGCATCATCTGGATCTTTTCTCCGGGGCATGCTGGTGTGCTGGGGAATGAAAAGACGGACAGATAGGCTGGCTCTGCAAAACTTGGTGGAGTATTGATGCATGACAAGGCAGACGTGGTTGCGACCTTGTGGGAGCATGTGTACACCTCGGAGGAGCAAATGGATCACCATGGTCTGGCAAGAATGCGACAGCGAGGGGTGACGAGGGGATCTGGCCGATGCTCCATTTGCAATTCCAAGAGACGACTACGAAGTCCAGCAACTTCATCAGCCTGGTACGATAGTTTGCTCGATTAGTGGTCCTGGGGCAGTTCCTAAATCAACACCAGCATTTATTATGAGTGCCTTAACAGGTCCAGGTGTGTCTTCTGGGGGGAATCATCGACCTGCATAGGTTCGAGGTTCCTACTAGGTGGTACTTTCTTCTGTCAGCAGAGGCGCAGAAAACCGTATGTGAAAAGTTACTCGGTAAAAAGTTCTCTTTAACAAGATTAGGGATAGACATATCACTAGAGCACCTAGAGAAATAAAGAGACAGGCTGACCATTCACTTGTTGCCTGTCATGATTACTTCAGAAGGATTTAAAAAACTGGTGCACATTATTACAGGGGACGACAAGGCTGGGAGTTTACAGGCTGGCAAGTGGGGTGCACTCTGCAAACCAAAAATAAAACAAAGGAAAGGAAGTTCCCTACTACATACGGATCTACACTCCTGATATAACGAACAATAATCACAGTGTTGATTACGATGCCGCGGAGAAAGACCAATTATCCGGCGTGTGGCCAAGAAAGACACTGGTCAAATAAATGTCCTAGTAAACGACCACCAATGGCACAAACAGCAGAAGCAATTGGTGTACAAAGTCACGCAGATTTCCTGCCACTTTTACGAGAAACTCCTCCACAGAAAAGAACTGAACTGAAACAAACTTTCAATAGTCAAATCAACACTCAAGAATACAAGAACACACAAGAAAACAATCCCCCCCCCCCCCCCCCCAAAAAAAAAAAAAAAAAAAATGAAAACTTAGGGTTTTTAAATCTTCAGCTTCCAAGAAGAGAAAAAGGGCAGAAATAAGACTACTGCAGTCAATAGTCACCTTTGACACAGTCACAGACGATCTGTCACCGACTGGATACATACCGCAAAAGAAAGAACGAATCAAAGACATTACAGACAAGATAAAGGAAAATGAAGCAAAAACATTACAGACAAGACAAAGGAAAATGAACATGAAGAACAAGAGCAGAAACAAGTACATGACGAAAAAGACACTTTAGAATACCAGACTCTCTCTTTGTAAGCACCGATAAACGTGATAAGAACGAGGAACACAATCATCCTCTAGCACAGTGGTTCTCAACCTTTTTTGGCCCGTGCCCCCTTCACCATATTTTCAAAACGTCACCCCCCCCCCTCCCTTTAGTATTTCCTACCTAAAAATTTGCCCCGTGCCCCACGTCACCATATTTTCAGAACGTCATTCCCCCTTTCGTATTTCCTACCTAAAAAATCCCCCCCCCCTTTTTTTTTACACAGTATACGTAATAATGGAAGCTAAATTCAATAGCACATACTAAAACAAGTCTATATGTCCACATAAAACGTGATTTGTGGGTCTACTTACTTTACAAAATGAAACTTAGAAGGGTGAGACATACAGAACCGTAAAGTTAGAAAGGGAAAAACAATATTAAGTAATCAATTCTTGTATTAACGCGATCTTGAAATAATCTTAATTTCCCCCCCCCCCCCCCCCCGCTCTCCTGGAAACCCTAAAATTCCCCCCTGGGGGGGGGGGGAATTCCCCACCGGTTGAGAACCACTGCTCTAGCATAAACATTTGTTACAGAAAACTTTCTTGCCTAGAGGTGCCCTTCACGGATAACAACTTTTCGTGCGAATTTGTTTAATAATTATATCTCATATATTTGTATTTTACTAACATTACAATGGCTAGTGATTTAATTATTATTACTTGGACCATGTGTGGTATGCGTACAACATTACACCACATCACCACACTTATACGCAAACAGAAACCAGACTTTATAATACTCATCATCATCAAGTGCCGTGCCGGCTGGCGTAGGCGTTCATGGCTCTCCACAGATCTCGGTCTTTGGTGTTCTGGATCAATTCTGCTGATGATATTCCTCCATGCCACCGTCTCATTCCGTCCAGCATCATTTCTCTTGGTCTGTCTCTACCTCTCTTCCCCTTGATCTTTCCTGTTGTCACGATGTTCTCCAATGCCTCTCTTCTCATCACATGACCAAAGAAAGCTGTTTGTCTCTTTCTTATTGTTGTATACAGTGTTCTAGTTTCATTAGCCTCTTTCAGGCAATCGTTGTTAGTTACTCTGGCAGTCCAAGGAATTTGCAACATTCGTCTTAAAAACCACATCTCTGTTGCTTCTAAGTTCTTCTTAATTTGTTCATTTACATTCTAAGATTCGCTGCCATACAGCAAAACTGGTTCTATATAGCATTTTAGCACTCTCTTTCTTACATTCATTGATAGCGACTTATTGCATAAGATACTCTTCATTTTCTGAAATGTGGCTTTCGCCTGCCCTATTCTGCTCTTAATCTCTGTTGTACATCTTCCATCTGATGTTATAAGTGCCTCTAGGTATTTAAAATTATCCACTTGGTTGAGAATTTCCCCTTCTATTTCTATGTCACATTTTGGTGTCCCCATTTTCTTTGATATCACCATTGTTACTGTTTTCTTGATATTCAAGGAGAGTCCTTTCTGTGCACTCTATGATACTAAAATGTCCAATAATTGTTGTAGGTCTGTTGCATTACCCGCCACCAATACTGTGTCATCTGCATAGCGTATATTGTTTATATTATATCCTCCGATTAGTATTTCTGGCTTCTCTTTGATCTCTCTCATTATTACTTCGCTATACAGGGAGAAAAGATCTGGTGACAAGACACACACCTGTCGTACTCCTAGCTTTATCTGTTCGTAACTACCCTCTTTATTTCCCATTATTTTAATTTCTGCTACTTGGTTCCAGTATATATTCTTTATTATTCTTAAATCTTTCCCATCAATGTTGATATCTTCCAACATTTTAATCAGCTCATCATGTTTTACTTTATCAAATGCCTTAGTATAATCTATGAAGCATAAATATATGTCCCTCTGTTTCTCTATTGACCTTTCTATTAGTGTTCGTAATATTGTACACTTTCCTTCCATAAAGCCGTACTGTTCTTCATTAATTTCCATTTTTATTTTCTTTCTTGTTCTTCTCATTATAATTCTGAGTAGAAGCTTAGTGACATGGTTTATGAGGTTAATTGTACGAAAATCTTCACATTCAATTGCTCTTGGTCTCTTTGGTATTGCTATTAATACAGATTTTATAATACTACAAGATAAAAACTCAAACATTTTTGCACAACATATCACCACACAGCTAGGTCTCAGACATTCATGCTTAAGTTTAGGCATACACAAAATCGGGCCAGGAACAGCAATCCTGCAGGCAGCAGGCAGTTGGGATATCATTAGAGCACACACGAATGAGCAGGGACGAATCTGCATAATGCAGGTCGAAAATACTATACATGCATACAGCATAGTGAACATACATGCACCACCAAATTACAGTCATCAACCACTTGTTTACCAAAAATTAGACACCCTGTTTACACAAACATACAGAGGGCAAAATGTTATACTTACAGTGTTTTCGATTTTCTATTCTTAAATTTTGATATTGTAGGGGGGGGGGGGGGAGGAAGCGGGATTCAAGACACACTTAAGGAGAAGTGACAGGAAAGGGTTGAACCAACAGAATACCTAGGCACGCACGATTTAACAGACGCTTTCAGACACAGACGCCATAATAACACTGCAACAACACACAACAATAGAGCTCCCAACAGATCAGCCAGACTAGACAGAATATACTCACCTGCAACGCAATACATACCACAAACAAAACACACACAAGAAACATTACAATGTACAGATCCCAAAGCAGTACCAGCATATATCACTACAGACATTACAAATGCACAGTCCTCAAAACGATCACCACATTGGAAATTCAACAACACACTACCCCAACACACAGGTTATGTGCAACACATGACACGCCGCATTTTAGCATACACGAACAGTACACACAATTGTTAGATCTACTAAAGAATACGTAATAGATCACAACGATTTCCATTCATCATACACAAAGACTACAACAAGAACACATCATACAAACCGCAATACAACTCACAAAACAGACTATCAGGAGTGCACTACACCTACACACACTAGAATCACAATTAGAACAACTCCAGCAACACAAATTATGTAGTGCACTCATTAGAACTAAGTAAACTATAGGAGTATTATAAACTCTTACACTAATGCAATGTTAGCAAGACCATAATTGTAAATAAACGAGTTGAAGTCTGTGACGAGACAAAACTGTTGGCAAGAACATAAAGTTGACAAGACAATTCGTCGGATTAAAATGACGAAACAACGCTCAACATAAACTGACATAGATTGACAGAACTGATTGGGCAAATTTACTATAACAGTCAATCGACATAACAATTACTGTGGTATAGTTATATCAATGTTAGAGACACATAAGTACGATAATGATTACGGATTAATTTTTTTTTTTCGTGGTTCGCATATCCTTTTACAGGACATCGCTGTCAACATCAGCATCTTTCATCTTATTGTTGATTTCTGGGAAAGATTACGCTCGGTAGTTTGCCATCGCTTTCTGAGCGACCGGCTCACATATCCCTAAGTTACCGACGCGTCGAGAACCGCCACCTATTCTCGGGAACGTCACGTTACTCACGAGAGTATACCGGATTACAGAGAAAGTCGCTAACTCATAGGCCAGGGAGGGCGGAACAATCAAATTACAAAGAACTATAATGACTAAGGGACATAACAATACTAAGAATTAGGGATGATATTTACAGAGACGTGACAACTATATTGCCCAGTGGACATAGACAATAGATAAGGACTTACTACCAGTAGACCAAGATGATTCCTAATGAGTCAAAACATTGATAGACTTCAATTAAACAATGAAGCATGTGACATTAGGGATGTGACTAATCATTTACAACTACAACGACAACAACGGAAATAACACGACAATTAATTAGAGCAAGGGACATTACTTAAGCGAAAGAATATAATAAAATTATAGTGACATAAAATTAAACAATAAATCGGCATTATAAGCAGCTTAGAGATTTTACTACAAGGACGTATGATACAAACGAATCCGTTGTAATTGTTATCCACTGCTGGATAAAAAAAAATTACAAGTAGAGGTTAAAAAATATTTTTATTTTATAAACCTTAATTTGAGTTATTTATACTTATTATTATGTCATTACCGCATAATAGGTAACTGCATAAAACATATTTTTTTATTACAATTTTTGAGGGGTACGTTGCATTGTACTCGAGATTACCTAACACAAACAGAGAAACACTGGACACAGAACTGACACTGACAGACATAACACAGGCACTGACCTCATCTGGCAGAGGACTGACGAGGACAAGGACAAAGCCCTCTTTGAACGCTACCTTGAGCAGAGCAACCAGACAGACATGGGAGGCCGAAATCTGGCCAAGGAGGTCACCTCAGACAGATGCAAGGCCCAGAACACTTCGGATGAAGACACAGTGACAGTGAAAGAAATCAAGGCTGTGCTTCGACGATAAAAAAAACAGTGCTCCAGGTCCTGATGGCATAAGATACGACGACATAAATAGGTGTACCGACAATGAGCTAGAGAAACTAGCAGACATGTACAACAACAGTATAGGGAGTGCTAGCATCAAGGAGGAATGGTTACACAGCTATCTGATTCCCTTGCCGAAGCCTGACAAAGACCACAAAAAAATTCAGGGATATCGAATTATAACCATGCAGAATACAATGGGCAAGCTGCTGGAGAAGGTAATTGCCAGGAAAATATCAAGCCAACTAGAAAGGCAAGGTGTTTTCCCAACTACCCTGGGTGGGTACCGTCCAAAAAGAGAAACCTGGACCAATGCAGCAGTCTTTGCCCATGATGTCTATGAAGGTTTCCACTCAGGCACTGAAACCGTTGCTGCAGTGATTGATCTTGAGGACGCATACAACAGAGTACCACTGGATTTTTTAATGTTTCAGCTTCTTGAACTAAACGTAAGTCCATTCCTCCTTAGTTGGATCGCTGCAGCCCTCTTCCAATGGAAAGTAGTTTTTAGATGTGGCAGTTGGACTTCGGAACCAACAACAATATATCCTGGCCTACCACAGGGATCACCATTATCTCCGGTACTGTTCAACGCCTACACAGTGAGAATCACCAGTGAGCAGATCACTGGACCTGGCAGGACATTGTCATATGCCGATGATGTTTTAGTGTATCGTCAGGGTAAGGATAGAGATGAGGTTGCTGTGGAACTACAAACTGAACTCAATCGCATAAGTACTTGGTGTGATGAAGCTGGGGCAATGGTCAACCCAACAAAGGCAACAGTGACTTGGTTCTCGTTGAATAATCATATTGTCAACAATCCAACACCAACTGTAATGCTGTGTTCAGAGACGGTGGAAAGAACGCAGGCAATGAATTACCTGGGGATACGGTTTGATCGAAGCCTTGCTTATAATGTGCACATAGACCAGGTGATAACAAAGGCCAAGCGGGGTTTGGCTGCGATGCGGGTGATGGCGGCAGCAAACTGAGAGCAGCGTCATCTATGTCTTCTGTACGAGGGGCTGGTCATGTCTGTTTTGGAGTATGCAATGGCAATCCTGACTCTCAGCCTTAAGCAGATAGAAAGGATGGAAAGGATACAGAATGAAGCTATGCGCATTATTCTGGGATGTACAAGAGATACAGCATGCAGGTCGATGCGCTACCTTCTTGATTTTCTAACCATTGAAGAGAGAATACAAGTTTGCAGGGCACGCGCCTACCTCAGAATTAACGCAAACACACAACATCCACTGCATAGTGAAATTAGGAAGGTGAAGGGCAGCAGGTTAAAAAGAGGACTGTCGTGGATGGGTCAAGCCAAAGACATTCTTCAACAGGTGTGTTTACTTGAGCATTGAACATGATCAAGAGGATAATGGAGGGGTCGATCCGAAGAGAATGGTTGCTGCCTCTGGAGCGGTCTCGGCTGGCAAAGATTAGTTTCATCTTCGTGCCGGGGCATGCGGGAGTACAATGAAATGAGCGGGCTGACAAGCTCGCAGGTGAGGCTACTGTGGAGGGCGGACGCGACATGGACCAGGCTGACATTCTGAATGCTTTACGAGAAGTGAGACTTTTGCGAGAACCAAGTGATGACTGTGAATCTACAACGATGGCCAGACTGCGAGAGCAGCAAATTAAAAGAGGGGTGGCCAAACAAGAACACTACGCAGGAAGCCAAAGAAGATTGATAAACCAACACAGAAATGGCGTCGTTAGCCGCTACACGCTGCGGGATTTGCTGAGGAGGGGATCCGAGCACTTATGGACTGAATGGTTCGATGTGCAACGAGGATGATCTGTCGACTAACTAACTAACTAACTAACTAAGGCACTGAGCACACTAATAAAAGACAAAACTCCAGGACCAGACGGTTTGACAGTAGAATTCTACCAACATTTCTTTCCTATCCTAGGCAATCTTCTCCTCAAAGTCTATCAGGAAGCCTTTGACAAACAACAATTACCTGAAAGCTGTAACATGTCCTACATCACACTCATACGCAAAGACAACACCGACAAAACACAACTGAAGAACTACAGACCAATTTCTTTACTCAACACAGACTATAAGATACTTGCCAAATCACTCACCAACAAACTCAAACCTTTCATGCCAACACTCATACACCCCGACCAACAGTGCAGTGTCAAAAACAGAAATATACACAACCACAACCACCTCATTAGAGACATAATCAACTACACACATGGGAAAGACTGTCCACCCTCCATCATGTCCTTGGATCAAGAGAAGGCTTTCGACAGAATTTCCCACTTACCTGCATAGGACACTAGAATACTGTAACATAGGAGAGTACTACAGGCAGTGGATACATATCTTGTACAAACATCCTGAGAGCAAAGTGTTGGTGAACCATTCACTGACAGCTAGCTTCAGGCTCACGAGATCTGTAAGACAGGGATGTCCCTTATCACCACTACTGTATGTGCTCACCTCAGAGCCTTTACTAGCGAAGATAAGACAAGACACTAGTATTAAAGGAACCTTCCTTCATGGGATAGGAGAGCAGAAGCTCATCGCTTATGCAGATGACACTGCTTTCTTTCCCACTAGCAACATCTCAATAAGGAACATACTCCACACCTTTACCCATTTTGGAAAAGGCAGTGGTGCCAAAGTAAATATACAGAAATCACAAATAATGGGTCTAGGAAAGTGGAAACAAAAGTCAGATTTCCCTCCAGACCTGAGACACACAGACACCATGAAGCTGTATGGGATCACATTTCCACGTGATCCCACAAAAACACACAGACAGACATGGCACTCACTGAACGAACAGATCACAGACATGTTACATAGGTATAGGTACAAAACATCCACAATATTTAGTAGAAGCACAATAGTCAACACATACATAATACCCAAAATATTATACTTAGCGACAGTACTAGACCCTCCCAAACAGACCGTCACAAACATAAACATACAAATCAGACGCTTCATCTTCACTAACACAATTCACAGCATAAAACACAAAACACTCATACAGGACAAAAGGCAAGGGGGGATTTGCACTACAGGCCATCCACACAAAAATACTGTCACTTAGAATCAGTCACATAGGTAAAATCATCAGAAATCCAGAACAACATAGATTAGCTTTATATAATATAGCACATAACATAAAACACCCCACACCTCTTAACAATGCAACTGCACAATACCAGGGAACACTGCCAACATTCTACCAGACATGCATACAGGCAATAAAAGGACATGAACAGTTAATACAGCAAACAACACACACAATATACAAACATTTAGTTAGAGAGCAAGCACCATCACTCAAACTTAGGATTAAAAGAGGACACAAATACTTCATGTCTGACTTCACATGCACCTTTCCAAACCTACACAACAAACACATAACACCAAAAGCTAGGGAGATCACATATAGACTGTTATACAATATGACACCGACAACACAGACAGAAGCATACAAATTCAAACAAATATTACAGTGTCAGCTATGTAGAAATAACATAACAGAGACAGAGGAATACACTTATTATACATGTCCAACAATTACAGCCATACGCGCAACACTCAAACACCTCATACAAACGCACACAGGCAAACAAACCGACATATATAAAGCAATTTTTCTCAACACTATACCACAATCAGTAAAAGACACAAATACAAAACTACTCACAGCTCTTTCTTACTATAGATATCTCATATGGACATGTAGAAACTCAGCCAGATACAAACACCGCACATATAACACACACCTAATATCATTTATGTACACGCACAAAATATCACAACTGTTTCCAGAGTAAATCATATGTATTCTTAATTATTGTATTACAAATTTGGTATACATGAGTGCGAGAAAGAAAGAAGAAACTGTGAGTGAATGATTAAAAAATATCACATATGGTCACTAAGACCAATTAATAATCCCTTATGTAAAGATTTGTGGAAGTATAAATGCCTGTTTTATTTGCTTCAAAATGATGATTTAACCCTTATAGATAAGGGGGGGGGGAGGAGAAAAGAAAATCAACTCCTTCCATTCCAATGTATTAAATATTGGATGCTTGCTTTAAAAGCACTTGCTATGCTATACTACCACCATTAACAAGATTATCATTTTAGTAAATAGAATCACATATCTATTATTATTATTATTATTATTATTATTATTATTATTATTATTATTATTATTATTATTATTATTATTATTATTATTATTATTATTATTATTATTATTATTATTATTATTATTATTATTACTATCATTATCCCACCTTATTATTCTTTGTACTATTAATGTTATAAGAATTATTGATATCATCATTATTATTTTACAACTTCATCTCCTTTGTGCCCCCTTTTGCTTATGGTTTTGTTTGCCTTTGCTACTACCCCCACTGGTCGGTTCAAACATTTGTCCTGCCTGTACCATCATTAAGAGTGGTCATGTCCCTTTCTCTTTGTCACCCCCTTTGAATCATGTGAGTGAGTGCTAAATGAATGAATACAAAATCACATATGGTTACCAAACCAATGATACTGGAAAAATTGTGTTAATACAAATGCTTGTTTTTTTTTCATAAGAAAAGAGAGAAAGCAAATGAAATAAAAATGAATGAACCTTTCAATTAAGGGGGGGGGGGGGGGACAAGGAGAAAAAATAACCAACTCCCATTACTCCAACTATTATTAAAAACTGCAGTCTGCATTTATATGTACCTGCTATGCTATGTTAACACCATTCCAAAGAAAATCATCCTAGCAAATGGAATCACAATTTGTAAAAATGTTATCATTTTCATAACTATTATTACCATTGCTGTTTTTTTATATTGGCTGTTATTACCCTCAGTATGTCTCTTCTTGTCATTATTATTATTGTCATCATTAGTAATGAAACAAAAATCCTTTTCCCATGTGCCCCCCCCCATGCTCATGGTTGTTGCTGACTTTGCTGATACCCACACCGGTTTGTTTCAAATATTTATCCCGCCTTTACTATCATTGCCCAGATAGTGATGATGAAGGCACTGGTGGAGTGAAACAAATTGGGGAGAGGATGGCAAGGGAAATAAAAATGTAAAGATTTCCCCTTTCCTTGTTTAACCCCCATTTTCATGTAAATGTGTTCAAGAAATGAAATATGCAAATGGATAAATTTCCTATGTTGTAAACACAAAATATCACAGATATCTCCAGAGTAAACACAAGTACTCTTCTTTCGGATTTAAAATCTAGTACACATGAGTGCGATAAAGAAACAAGAAAATGTGAGTGAATAATGAATGAATGAAAACAAAATCACATATGGTTACCAAACCAATGAGATTGTAAAAGATTTGTGCTAATACAGATGCTTGTTTACTTTTTACAAAAATAAAAAATAAACATAAATAAAAAAAGGAGGAAAGGGAAAAAATGAATGAACCCTTACAAATAAGACCCAAAAAAATAAGCAAGGAGAAAAAGATAACCAACTCCTTTTACTTCTACTATTTTTGAACATTGCATGTTTCAGTTATATGTACCTGCTATGCTATGCTAACACCATTCCTAGGAAAATCATTCTAGCAAATGGAATCACAGTCTTGGAAAGTGGAATCATTATCATAACTATTATTATCATTGCTGTTACTATCAGTACTATTATCACCCTTAGTAGGTTAATGTTTGTCATCATTATTATTGATGTATTTGGTTTTATTTGCATTACTTTTATAGTCACCTTTATGAATATATAACCTCATCTCCCATGTGACCCCCCCCCCCTTTTCCCTTGCTCATAGTTTATTTGTTTGCCTTTTCTGATACAATCACCTTTTGGTTCCAAAAGTTATCCTGCCTTTACCATCATTACCAGAGAGTGGTGATGAGGGCATTAGAGTGGTGGGTCCAAATGGGTGAGAGTGACAATGGAAACAAAAATGGAAAGGTTTATCCTTCTCCCTATCTACTTCCCTTCACATGTAAATATGTCCAATGAATAAAATATGGACACGTCACATACACGCCCACATACAACGCTCTGTAAACACACCTACATAAATACTAAATACACAGAAAGCATATAACAACACAAACATTATAAATGCAACCACTACCCTTTCTGCCTTGTAACCCCCGATACTGTTTACACCTCCCATTCCCGCCATCTTGATATTGTTTGTTTGTTGATGCTGCTGCCGCCCTCGCCGATCGGTTCAAACATTTTATACTGCCAGTTTCATCATTACCGAGTGGTGGTGATACATTACCGAGTGGTGGCGATAGTATTGGAGTTTTAGAGCCGACAGGAGAGGGAGGCGGCAGGGGAAATAATATCGGTGCACTATCATCATGCTGTAGTTTCTGTAAGGTTTTACCCTACAACAAATTCAATGTAGAAATGTTAAAATGTATAAAATATTTGTATTATTTGCGCATATGTCACCTACACGTCCACATGCAACGCTTTGTAAAAACACAAACAATACACATTGCAACGATTTTAACACTCAATAAAAGTTTTTTTTTAAAAATGTACACTGCCTTGTACTCGATAAACGACAAACATATTGAGCAACACCACAGGGGTGAAATATTTTACTGTTATTTACACGCGGCATTGTCCGGTTTCCTTCTAATAAAATAAATTTTAAAAAATGTTTGCATATACTTTACAGGACATTGTTGTTAACATCAGCATCTTTCAGCTGATTGTTGATTTCTTGGCAAGATTACGCTCAGTAATTTGCCATTGCTTTCCGAGCGGCTGGCTCACATACCCCGTAAGTTACCGACGCGATTCGAGCCACTACTTATTCTCACCGTCGTCACGTTACTTACGAGAGTATACGAGATTACGGAGAAAATTTGCTAACCTCTAGGCCAGGAAGCCAGCACATAACAATTTTTTTTTAGCATATCCTTTTTACAGGACTAAGCTGCCAACACCAGCATCTTTCAGCTGTATGTTGATCACTTGGCAAGATTACGCTCAGTAGTTTGCTATTGCTTTCTGAGCGGCCGGCTCACATACCCCGTAAGTTACCGATGTGATTCGAACCACTGCTGATTTGAACCGTCATCACGTTACCTGACGAGAGTATACGAGATTACGGAGAAAAGTCATAACCTCTAGGCCAGGAAGCCAGCACATAACAATTACTGTGACATAATTATATCAATGTTAGAGACACATAAGTACGATAATGATTACGGATTACAATTTATTGTTAGTTTTTGGTGGTTCGCATATCCTATTACAGGACATCGCTGTAAACATCAGCATCTTTCAGCTGATTGTTGATTTCTAGGCAAGATTACGCTCGGTAGTACTATTCCATCGCTTTCTGAGCTACCGGCTCACATATCCCGTAAGTTACCGACGCAGCGAGAACCGCCACCGATTCTCGGGAACGTCACGTTACTCACGTGAGTATACCGGATTACAGAGAAAGTCGCTAACTCATAGGCCAGGGAGGGCGGCACAATCAAATTACAAAGAACTATAATGTCTAAGGGACATAACAATACAAAGAATTAGGGATGATATTTACAGAGACGTGACAACTATATTGCCCAGTGGACATAGACAATAGATAAGGACTGACTACCAGTAGACCAAGATGATTCCTAACGGGACAAACCGTTGATTGACTTCAATAAAACAATGAAGCATATGACATTAGTGTCATTAGGGATGTGACAAATCATTTACGACAACTATAACAAAGGAAATAACACGACTATTAATTATTGCAAGGGACAATACCCAAAGAATAAATAGAATAAAATCATAGTGACATAAAATTGAAGAATCAAGAAGCATTATAAGCCGCTTAGTTATTTAAATACGTAGACATACGTTTAAAAAGAATTCTTTGTAAGTTGTTATCTATTACAGGATAGCAAAAACAATGCAATTAGTTAGTTACTTAGTTAGTTAGTCGACAGATCATCCTCATTCTCATCGGATCGACCCCTCCTCTATCCTCTTGATCATGTTCATTGAGTCGCTAAGGAAACAATCCCTAGTGAATGACTGTGTCTCGAGCCATGTTATTGCTTTACTTACTGCCATGACTTCCATGGTCAGGCTACTTGTGGTTTCAGTGAAAGCACCAGAGTCCTCCTTCACAATTCTCCCTCCGGCCCGAGCTGTAAAGGCCCATGAGCTTCTCACATGTCGGACGACCGACCCATCTGTGTAGATGGCCGCGTCACCGTCTAGCGAATTCTCGAAAATCAACGTTTGTACTTCAGCCTCAACAGCAGCCGGATTTTCTTGTCTGCATTTTCTATCTAGTTGGATGCAAACTGAAAAGGATGTGCAGAAGTCTGTTGGCACTTGCACCCACTTCTCGCCAGGTTCTAAGTCCTCAAGTGAACACACCTGTTGAAGAATGTCTTCGGCTTGACCCATCCACGACCGTCCTCTTTTTAACCTGCTGGTTATCGCCAATGTAATTACATGTTTAGAAATATTTTTATTTACTAATCCTAAATTTGAGTTATCAATAGTTATTGATATGTCATTACCGTGTATATGTGTAAAACATATTTCAGGCGAATGAAAGAAGAAGAAGATTTCCATTTTTGAAGAGTACATTGCCTTGTACTCGATAAACAACAAACATAATGAGCAACACCACATATTTTCTTGTTATTTACGCGCGGCACTGTCCGGGTTTCCTTCCAATAGCGCGATATTCAAACCATCAACTTTATGTGAAACAAATATTGTGGTGCGTTGATTTTGGGATTGATATTCTAAAGGATACTATGAATTTTTCTTTGGAATTATTATTACCGAAAACAAGAAGTTATCGCCATGTAATCCAATATGACTACATTTACAGTTCCAAGAGAAAACTATAAAGTACAACTATTTCACAGACAGACAGACAGACAGACAGACAGACAGACAGACAGACAGACAGACAGACAGACAGACAGACAGACAGACAGACAGACAGACAGACAGACAGACAGACAGACAGACAGACAGACAGACAGACAGACAGACAGACAGACAGACAGACAGACAGACAGACAGACAGACAGACAGACAGACAGACAGACAGACAGACAGACAGACAGACAGACAGACAGACAGACAGACAGACAGACAGACAGACAGACAGACAGACAGACAGACAGACAGACAGACAGACAGACAGACAGACAGACAGACAGACAGACAGACAGACAGACAGACAGACAGACAGACAGACAGACAGACAGACAGACAGACAGACAGACAGACAGACAGACAGACAGACAGACAGACAGACAGACAGACAGACAGACAGACAGACAGACAGACAGACAGACAGACAGACAGACAGACAGACAGACAGACAGACAGACAGACAGACAGACAGACAGACAGACAGACAGACAGACAGACAGACAGACAGACAGACAGACAGACAGACAGACAGACAGACAGACAGACAGACAGACAGACAGACAGACAGACAGACAGACAGACAGACAGACAGACAGACAGACAGACAGACAGACAGACAGACAGACAGACAGACAGACAGACAGACAGACAGACAGACAGACAGACAGACAGACAGACAGACAGACAGACAGACAGACAGACAGACAGACAGACAGACAGACAGACAGACAGACAGACAGACAGACAGACAGACAGACAGACAGACAGACAGACAGACAGACAGACAGACAGACAGACAGACAGACAGACAGACAGACAGACAGACAGACAGACAGACAGACAGACAGACAGACAGACAGACAGACAGACAGAAAGTCGCTTAAAAGTTGACATATCGACTTCATTATACCAGGTATTTATCCCATATGGCACAGTTTCTTTCCGCAGCAAACTGTCGAAAGCGTCGCACAAAGTACGAACTCCGACGACCCCGAGGATGAACAGACGAAATTACAGAAAGCTAACTGTACATACCTCCTTGGCATAGGCGATATAGACGCGGTTCGTAATTCCGCTTACCTTCATTCGAAACACATTTGCGACCTATTTGGCAGCAGACTGTGTCGCGCTGGGTTTTAACGTAATGGTATGGGAGCAGGTCGTTCAGAAAGCAATGGCAAACTGCGGAACGTAAATTTGCGAAGAAATCAACAACATTAGTGCTGGTGTTAACAGCGATGTCCTGTAAATAAGATATTTTTAAACAAAAAAAACATAGCATAAACACAACAAAATTAAGTTATATTGACATCAGACAAACAGATAGCTAGACATTCAGCTAGACAGCCAGACAGCCAGGCATTCAGGCAGTTAGGAAGGTACGTAGGTAGGTAGGTAGGAAGGTAAGTAGGTAGGTAAGTAGGAAGGTAGGCAGGTAGGTAGGTAGGTAGGCAGGTATGTAGGTAGGTAGGTGTGCAGGTAGGTAAGTAGGTAGGTAGGTAGGTAGGTAGGTAGGTAGGTAGGTAGGTAGAGAGACACTGGGTGTCAAGGACCCAGTACGTGAAATTATATCACATTCATATCGTCTTTAAGCACAAATGACTTCCAGCAACATATTTTGGCAATGGATATTTTTGTTCATTACCGTGTTATATAAATGATTTTTCACCTTTTTGTTCATCATTTGTATGGATATTACCAGTGATTACTATACATTACTTAAATGATTGTTCACCTTTTTTTGCTATGGATATAACCTTCGTTCTACCAGGAGAAGACAATAAGTAAGTTACAATTGGCTGTAGAAAAATAACTAAATATGATAACAACTTGAAACCAGTTTATTTTTGTACATACATCGTCCCTTTATTTCTCAACATAATTGCCACCAACATTGATGCACTTATCTTATCGTTTTATCAGTCCTCCCAAACAGGCTGCATAGGACTGCGTGCTCTGTTTTCTAAATCACAATATCATTTCTCATTCAACTTCGGCATCATTCGTGAAATGTCTCCCGCCCTCGTGGGTTTTCAGTGGACCAAAAATGTGGAAATCGCTGGGGGGGGGGGGGGGGGCCTAAGTCCGGGCTGTAAGGGTGGATGTTCCAGAACTTCCCACCTTAGTTGGTTAATTTTCTTCTGAGTTAATCGAGCCGTATGTGGTCTGGCATTGTCATGAAGAAGCAACACTTCTCTAGTCAGCAGTCCTGGTCGTTTTCTTCGAATTTCATCGTGGAGCAGTGATAGAACTTCACAGTACGATTCAGAATTCACATTGTCACCTTTCTTCTTGAAATTGGTTAAAAGCATTTCTTGACAATCCCAGAACACTGTCAGTATAACCTTCCCTGCTGATGGCGTATCCTTGAATTTTTGAACACAATGCGAAGAAGGATGTTTCCATTGTATTGAAGCATGCTTTCATTTACTTAAATGATTGTTCACATTTTTGCTATGGATATAACCATTCGTTCGACCAGTGGAAGTCAATAAGTAAGTTACAATTGGCTGTAGAAAAATAACTAAATATGATAACAACTTGAAACCAGTTTATTTGTGTACATACATCGTCCCTTTATTTCTCAACATAATTGCCACCAACATTGATGACACTAATAAAACAATGAAGAATATGACATTGGGGTAGGTAGGTAGGTAGTTAGGCAGGTATGTAGGTAGGTAGGTAGGTAGGTAGGTAGGTAGGAAGGAAGGTAGGAAGGTAGGTAGGTAGGTAGGTAGGTAGGAAGGTAGGTAGGTATGTAGGTAGGTAGGAAGGGTAAGTAGGTATGTAGGTAGGTAGGTATGTAGACTAATCATTTTACGATTACAACGACAACAAGGGACATAACACGACAATTCATTAGAGCAATGGACGATACCCAAGCAAAAGAATAAAATAACATCATAGTGAAAAAAAATTGAACAATAAAGGAGCATTACAAGCAGCTTAAATATTTTACTACAAGACCATTTGATGCAAATGAATCCGTTGTAAGATATTATTGAGAGCAAAATATGCACAAAAATTGCAGTACAGGTTAAGGAATATTTTTATTTTATAAACCTAATTGTGAATTATTTATATTTATTAATAAGTCATAACAGTGTAATACTTTCTGCATATAATATGATTTTTCATTACAATTTTTGAAGGGTACATTGCCTTGTAAATATACATTGCTTTGTATGAAATAAACTTTGGGGAAAAAGATCTATTTTTTTTTTTACATAAATTCCCCAAATCCGTTGTAATGGGGTTCCTATACGTTCCAGATAGTGTAAGGCAGCATTAATAGACTGCATGTTGATGATTGTAAGGGCGACTAGCTCATTACCCCATGTGAACATGTAGGATAGTCGTGGTTGTTGAAGATCGGCAGCGTGGTAACAGGTGTTTGGCGGGCTGGAGGCGTCGAGCTCTCACCGTCAGACAGGCTCTTGGTTGAGCGTCCACCTTTCCGACTGACCAGCTGGAAACCGTCTTCATCCTCCTTACTATGTTGATCTGTCTGGGAGTTCGAGGTGACTTTTTGTGCCAGTCTAGGTCCCTTCTGGGTTTGTACTTTGGCCGGACATTTATTATTCCAGTGGGAGTCTTTCCCACAGGTTGATTTTATAAGCAATTTTACATTCTGTAGTTTGCCACTGCTTTCTGAACGAGAAGTCAACATTTCAGACCAACGTAAATGCTTGTGTAGGGATTGAATGCCCTGCCTCGCCATCAGTGCACTACAAGTGTAAGAGCGATCACTTTTATCCTTTCGACCATGTAGAATTCTGTGTCAAATCTGGGGCAACCTGTATTTGTAAATAATTATTTTATCATTCAAGCATGACATTATGTATTGAAGCTCTTCTGCCAACATCATCGTGTGCCATGCTGATAGGTGGTAATGTTTTGAAACATGTGCCATGCTGACAGACAATGATGGTTCGCAAACTCACACGATCACCAGCGGCTTGGATTACATCAAGTTTGCCCGCTGTCACTAAGTTTTCAAGATATCATGCACAAAATATTAATAATTAATTTATAATATTCACTGCTACTGAATTTATTATTTCTTGATTTCTTTCTTACACAAATAAAAAGTTTATTACTAACTGGTCAGTACCATATGTATGTATACACATAAGTAATAAATTTGTTAATATGTGAATACTTTTTATGCTACTAATTCTTGTTTTGTATACAGAATGATAGAAATATACACAACCACACACACCTCATTAGGGACATTATCAACTACACACATGGAAAAGACTGTCCATCCTCCATCTTATCCTTGGATCAAGAGAAGGCCTTCGACAGAATTTCCCAAACTTACCTGCATAGGACACTAGAACACTGTAACATAGGAGAGTACTACAGGCAGTGGATACAGATCTTGTACAAAAATCCTGAGAGCAGAGTGTTGGTGAACCATTCACTGACAGCTAGCTTCAGGATCACGAGATCTGTAAGACACGGATGTCCTTTATCACCACTCATGTATGTGCTCACCCTAGAACCTTTATTAGAGAAGATAAGGCAAGACACTTGTATTAAACGAACCTTCCTGCATGGGATAGGAGAGCAGAAGCTCATCGCCTATGCAGATGACACTGCCTTCTTTCCCACCAGCAACACATCAATAAGGAATATACTCCACACCTTTACCCATTTTGGAAAAGGCAGTGGAGCCAAAATTAATGTACAGAAATCACAGATAATGGGTCTGGGAAAGTGGAAACAAAAGGCTGATTTCCCTCCAGATCTGAAACACATAGACACCATGAAGCTGTATGGGATCACATTTCCATGTGATCCCACAGAAACACACAGACAGACATGGCACGCACTGACCGAACAGATCACAGACATGTTACACAGGTATAGGTACAAGACATCCACAATATTTGGTAAAAGCACAATAGTCAACACATACATATTATCCAAAATAATATATTTAGTGACAGTACTGGACCCTCCCAAACAGACCGACACAAACATAAACAAACAAATCAGACGCTTCATCTTCACCAACACAATACACAGCATTCAACACAAAACTCTCATACAAGACAGGAAACAAGGCGGGATTGCACTACAGGACATCCAGACAAAAATACTGTCACTTAGAATCAGTCACATTGGTAAAATCATCCAACACCCAGAACAGAACAGACTAGCACTATACTACATAGGCAACAACATCAAACATCTCACACCTCTTAACAATGCAACTACACACTACCAGGGAAGACTGCCAACATTCTATCAGACATGCATACAGACAATAAAAGGACATGAACAGTTAATACAGCAAACAACACACACAATATACAAACATTTAGTTAGAGAACAAGCACCATCACTAAGACTTAGGATTAAAAGAGGACACAAATACTTCGTGACAGACTTCACATGCACCTTTTCAAACCTACACAACAAACACATAACACCAAAAGCTAGGGAGATCACATATAGACTGTTATACAGTATGACCCCAACAACACAGGTAGAAGCATACATATCCAAACAATGTCAATTATGTAGAAACAACACACAAGAGACAGAGGAACACATTTATTATACATGTCCAACAATTACTGCCACACGCACAACACTCAAACACCTCATACAAACACACACAGGCAAACAAACCGACATATATAAAGCAATTTTTCTCAATACTATACCACGGACAGCTAAGGACATACATACAAAACTACTTGTAGCACTTTCTTACTACAGACAACTTATATGAACCTGCAGACATTTTGCCAGATACAAACACCACACATATAACACACATTTAATTTCCTTTATGTACACACACAAGATATCACAACTATTTCCAGAGTAAATCATGTGTACTCTTCCTAATTTTATTACAAATTTGGTATACATGAGGGCGAGAAAGAAAGTAGAAACTGTGAGTGAATGATTAAAAAGATCACAAATGGTCAAAAGACCAATGGAAAATCCCTTATGTAAAGAATAGTGGAAGTATAAATGCTTGTTTTATTTACTTCAAAATGATGGTTTCAACCCTTATAGATAAGGGGGAAAAGAAAAAAGGAGAAAAGAAGATCAACTCCCCCCATTCCAAATTACTATTTTATGGAATGGTTTGCTTTAAATGCACTTGTTGTGCTATACTACCACCACTACAAAGATTATCACTTTAGTAAATAAACTCACATATTTGTTATACTATTATTATTATTATTATTATTACTATTATTATTATTATTATTATTGTTATTATTATGATTATCATCATTATTATTATGACTATCTTTATTCTACCTTTACTATCCTTAGTATCATTAATGTTATAAGTATTATTGATATCATCATTATTATTTTACAATTTCATCTACCCCGTGCCCCCCCCCCCCTTTGCTTATGGTTTGTTGCCTTTGCTACTAACCCCACTGGTTGGTTCAAACATTTGTCCTGCCTGTGCCATCATTAAGGGTGGTCAGGAGGGCATTGATAGAATGGAACAATTGGTGGGAGGGTAGCGCGGGAAACAAAAATGTAAAGATTTCCCTTTCTCTTAGTCACCCCCTTTGAATCATGTGAGTGAGTGTTGAATGAATGAATAAATACAAAAACACATATGGTTATCAAACAAATGATACTGTAAAAACTTATGCAAATACAAATGTTTGGTTAATTTTTAGTTTAAAAAAAAAAAAAAAGAGAGAGCAAAGAGGAAAATATGAATGAACCCCTACATTTAGGAAAAAGAAACAAGGAGGAAAATATAACCCACTACTTTACTCCAAGTATTACTAAAAACTGCAATTTGCATGTGTATGTACCTGCTAGGCTATGTTTAACACCATTACAAAGAAAATCATCCTAGCAAATGGAATCACATATTGTAAAAATGTTTATCATTTCCATAACTATTATTACCATTGCTGTTTTTTTTATAATTGCTGTTATTACCCTCAGTATGTCTCCTCATGTCATTATTATTATTATCATCATTAGTAATAAACCAAAACCCCTTTCCCATGTGCCCCCCCCCCTCTCCTTGCTCATGGGTTGTTGCTGCCTTTGCTGATACCCACACCGGTTAAGTTCAAATATTTATCCTGCCTTTACCATCATTGCCCAGAGAGGGGGTAATGGCATTGGTGGAGTGGAACCAAATTGGTGAGAGGGTGGCAAGGGAAACAAAAATGTAAAGATTGTAAAATTTGTGCAAATACTGATGCTTGTTTACTTTTTACAATAAGTTGAAAAAAAATTTAAAGAAAAAAGAGGAAGGGAAAAAATGAATGAACACTTACAAATAAGACCAAAAGGAAAAAAAAAAATAAGCAAGGAGAAAAAGATAACCAACTCCTTTTACTTCTACTATTATTGAACATTGCATGTTGCAAGTATATGCAAAGATTAAAAAAAATAAAAATAAAAAACAAGGAGAAAAAAAGATAACCAACTCCTTTTTACACCTACTATATTATTAAACAGTGCAGGATGCAATTGTTATTGTATGTACCAGCCATATTTTAACACCATTTCTAAGAAAATCATTTTAGCAAATGGAATCACATGTTTGGAAAAGTTGATCATTATCAAAACAGGTTTTATCATTGTGTTTATTAGCATTGCTGTTATCACCCTTAGTAGTTTTTTTATTCCTTGTCATTATTATTAATTGTATGTATTTCATGTAAACACCATTCCTAAGATAATCAATTTAGCACATAGAATCACATGTTAAAACTATTTATTATCATTGAGTCTATCACTATCACCCTTAGCAGTGTTATTCCTTGTCACTATTATATTTATTTATGTATTTTGTTGTTACTTTTCATTATTATCATTGTAATCACTATTAATATATATGGCTTTGTAAACGCGTATACTGTCACATCCCCCTTTCCCACCTTTTTGATACTGTGATTGTTGTCTTTGCTGCCACCCTCACCGGTTGGTTCTAAACAGTTTTTGCACCGCCATGTTTATCATCACTGAGAGGCGGTGATGGTACTTGGTAGGAGTTTTGGAGCTGACAGGAGAGCGGGGCGGCAAAGGAAATAATAACAGCCCACTACCATCACGCTTTTGATTTAAAACATTTCCTTACAACAATGTCAATGAAGAAATGTTCAAATGTATAAAATGTTAGAAAATTTGCGCATATGTCACCTACACGTCTATTATTTTTTCGTCATTCAATTATTAAGGGTTATTGCTATCAATTTTATTGTTGTTAATTTGTATGGATGTTTACTATTACTATTATGCTCCCTCAGTTCCCCTCCTCCCCGCTTGTTTTACTGTTGGTTGTTTTGACGCTGCTACCGCCCTCGCTGGTTGGTTCTATCAATTGGCTGCCACTGCCATCATTACCTGAAAAGGTGGCGATGGTATTGGTGGCTTTGGGGCCGGCTGGAGATGGTGGTGACAGGGGAAACAAGCACGGTAATAAATAAAATTGGGGTCCCCCCCCCTATTTGACATGTAAATATGCAAATGAATTAATTGTTGTAATATTACACATATGTCACCTACACGCCCAGACGCAACGATCCGTAAATACACGCACACAAATACTGAACACACAGTACGCATGTAACAACACGAACAATACAAATGCAACAACTACCTTTCTGCATTGTAAACTAGTATACCCCTTGACAACCACCCCCCCCCCTTTTCCCCCCACCATTTCGACACTGTTGGTTTTGATGCTACTGCCGCCTTCACCAGTTGGTTCCAACAGGTTTTTACTGCCATTTTCCTCATTACCAAGTGGTGATGATGGTATTGGTGGGGTTGGAGCTGACAGGTAAGAGAGTGGCAGAGGGGGAAAAAAATGGTATACTATCGTCTTTTTGTTGTTTGTACTCGTTTTTCGTTACCCCCCATTTCAAATGTAAAAATGTTGAAACAAATGTTGTAAAAATTTGCGCATATGTCACCTACACTTCCACATGCAACGCTCTGTAACAACACGAACAATACAAATGCAAATATTTCTTAACACTCAATAAAAGTTTAAAAAAAAAAAAAGATAAATATCATATAACTTTCTTTTCTAAAGCTTTCGTTCTATGTTCTTGCTTTTTTTATTTTGTCTGGCATGTAAAAGGCCAAATTAGGAAGAAAAAAAAAAGAGAGAGAGAAAACAAGAATCAGATTGAACACGGACAGGCCGCTATCTGTACTGTAGGACATTAGTAATGTTCTAGAAGTGTTTATCGCCGAGCGCCTTGCCGATAACAGCGTCGCAGGTCGCATTGCAGCATTCAAGTAGAATACTTTCTAGAAGCGTCGATACAATAATGGCTGAAGGTGACGACAACAAGCGGAAGGAGGCCAAGACAATTTATGAGTTCCATGCAGTGGATATTGATGGCAATGATGTATCACTTGAGAAATACAGGGGCACAGTCTGTATCATAGTCAATGTGGCATGCAAATGTGGTTTCACCAATAAAAACTACACACAGCTGCAGGAATTTCACACAAAATATGCTAACAAGGGACTAGCCATTTTAGCATTTCCAAGTAACGAGTTTGCTGGACAGGAGCCTGGATCCAATGAAGAGATCAAGAAGTTTGTTCATGATACTTTTGGTGTCCAGTTTGACTTGTTCAGTAAGACTGAAGTGAATGGAAAGCATGCGCACCCCTTATTTAAATTCCTCAAAAAGGAACAGAAAGGTACTTTTGGAGATTTTGTTAAGTGGAATTGCACAAAGTGTCTGGTAAACAGAGAAGGAAAACCAGTGAATAGATATGCTCCAAGTTCAGATCCTAAAAGCTTTGAGAAAGAAGTAGAGAAACTGCTGTAGACAAGAACCAAGGCATTTCTGTGTTCTTTGTGTGATGATATGAGTATTAGCAGTATTGTGATATGATTCATATTTTAAGCTAACAGTTTGTATGAACATATAGTGCACTAGGTCTGTTAACGAACTCTACAATAGTAATTCTGTGTTGTGAATGTACATGTATTATTACTGTTAAAGCTAATTTCATTTTGTTATTGACTGTTGCCCATTGTTAAATAAATATTGACAATTAATTTTGAATTAATGTCAACAGATAGAACAAACAATAAATAAATAGAGAGTGGGGCAAAATTAAACGTCCAAAAGTCTACTATAATGGGTTTAGGCAAATGGAAAAATAAGGCGGATTTTCCATTTGACTTAACATCAAACAATCTTGTAAAATTGTACGGAATAGTCTTCCCATGTCAACCAAATCAGACACACAAAGACACATGGCAAAATTTAGAGAAGAAAATAACAGATATGTTGCAGAGGTACAAATACAAAACAACGACATTATTTGGTAGAAGTACCATTGTTAATACATATATAATTCCAAAAATACCATATCTGTGCATAGTCCTAGACCCACCACGTCAGACTGTCACAAACATAAACAAAGAGATTAGACGCTTCGTGTTTGGCAGCACCATCTACAGTATCAAACATACTACACTCATGCAAGACAAAAAAGATGGAGGTATCGCCCTCCAAGACATAACAACCAAAATACAAGCACTTAGGATCAAACACGTAGGCGAAATCCTACAACACCCAGAAAAACACCCTTTAGCACACTATTACATTGCTTTTGATACAGTCAGCAGAGAAGGACTGTGGAAGATTATGGCAAAATATGGCTGTCCACGAAAGTTTGTCCAAATAGTGCGGCTATTTCATGATGGCATGCAGGCAAGAGTACAGGAAAATGGTGAACTGTCTGAACCCTTTCCTGTCACCAATGGAGTGAAACAAGGATGTGACCTGGCACCTTCACTGTTCAGCCTCATGTTTTCAGCCATGTTGATGAATGCTTTCGAGAACGACGACATTCGAATAGACATAAACTACGGTATGGATGGAAAGTTATTCAATCTCAGAAGGCTGAACGCTAAAACCAAAATTAACAGCGACACCGTCAGAGAGCTCCTGTTTGCTGGTGATTGCGCTCTATACGCCAACACAGAGGCGGACATGCAACATAATGTTTCAGCTTTCTCACATGCCTGTGCCAACTTTGGGCTCAATATCAACTTGGAGAAGACTGTAGTTATGTACCAGCCAGCTCCAGGGAATAATCACACTGTGCCGAATATCAAAGTGAATGATCATAGACTAAGTGTTGTGGACAAATTCACCTATCTTGGCAGCACTGTGTCACAAGCTGTCACAATTGATGACGAAGTGAATGCAAGAATCTCCAAGGCCCGTGTGGAATTTGGCAGACTGTGCAAGAATGTATGGGACAGAACTGGAATAAGCCTGCAAACAAAGCTAAAAGTCTACAAAGCAGTTGTATTATCCACATTGCTATATGCTTGTGAAACCTGGACTGTGTATCAGCGACACGCTAGGAAATTAAACCACTTCCACACAGTCTGCCTAAGGAAGTTACTGAAGATTAAATGGCAAGACAAGATTCCAGACACTGAAGTCCTAGAAAGAGCATCCATGCCCAGTATCCACACTCTACAGATGAAGAATCAGATTCGCTGGGCTGGTCACTTGACTCGCATGCCAGATCACAGGCTCCCTAAACGATTTTTTTACAGCGAACTGCGTTGTGGTAAACACTCTCAAGGTGGCCAGAGGAAACGCTTTAAAGACACTCTGAAAATCTCACTGAATGCTTTTGGAATTCATCATGACACCTGGGAGGCTGCAGCCAAAGACCGAAATTCGTTGCTTGCAACATTACGCAAGGGTGCAGTCATATGTGAGGCAACCAGTACTGCAAGAGCTGTGAAGAAAAGGCAGGACAGAAAAACCACTGCAGGAAACCCTCTCCAGAAACGTCAAGCATTCTTTGCCCACATTGTCAAAGAACATTTCGAGGCAAAATAGGCCTTATCAGCCATCTTAGAACCCACGGCTCCATACCTTCAACCCCACTGGATGAAATGAATGGTCATCATCATTCTTTATGGACAAACAACAACAACACATTGGAATTAGGCTATCTTATTTAAAACCTATTAGGAATACATCCTCACATAACTTTGGAACTCTCCCAACATTTTACAAAACATGTATTTCAGCCACTAAAGGACACGAAACATTACTACACTAGAAAACACATACAATCTACAAGCATTTAGTTAAATTACAAGCAACTCCAGTACACCTCAGAATTAAAAGAGGACATAGATATTTCATAAAAGATTATACCGAAACTTTCTCTAATATTCACAACAAGCAGATTACCCCAAAAGCAAAGGAAATTACATACAGGCTTGCTTACAGCATGACCCCAACAACAGAGAGAACTGCAGAAATAACTAAACAAATACTACAGTGTCAACTTTGTAGACGGAACGTCCAAGAATCAGAAGAGTACATCTATTACGAATGCGACACAATCATGCTAACAAGAAATCTCCTACAAAACATCCTAAACACTCATACGAAACAAAGAACATATGTTTACAAAGCAATCATGATAAATTCCATTCCTTACTCCACACAAGACATCCACACAAAGCTACTTGTTCTATTGGCAGAGTACAGACATCTTATATGGACATTAAGAAACAAAGCATTATACAATTACAGAACAATCAACAAAGAAATTGTCCAACAAATTTATCAACAAAAAATCTCGAACATTCTAATCTTAGCCTCACAAGCGCAAACCCCATAAGAGTTTTGCCTGAAGACAGCACATATTACAGAAGAAGCAAATAGCTTGTTTTAAACAAAGGATTCCACAACTGTAAATGTGTTTATTGACGGTATTGTGGAGTGTTTTGAATGACCATGGGAGTGATCACTTGCCATGCTCAGTCCTAATCTCTAAATGGGAGAGCGCGCAAGATCTTCCGGTATGAGTGGACCGATAGCCTTCTTGGACGCCTCAGAAAGCGGGCTTGCAACAGGAATGTTAAAACTCCTTTTTTGCATCCCCCATGGTGGACCCCAGAAGTAGACAAGGCTTGGAAAGCAAAGAGAGCTGCAGTGAAGCAGCTAAGGAAAGTGCGACAGACACCCCGAAGCTCACGAGAGGAAGTGGACACAGCGGAAAATATCAAGAAAGACAAGGTGGAGGTCTTCAAGCGCTGTGCCGCAGAGGCCAAAAACTCAAAATGGGAATGTTTCATGAAGGAGATTGGAGGTGATAAAACACTGCGAAAATTCTGGAAACTGCACAGACAAATGCAAAGAAAAGATCGGCCGATGACAGTGGGAACAATTGATAGAGATGATGGTGTGCGCGTGACAACAGACAAAGAGAAAAGGGAGGCGTTTCTCCCGAGATTTTTAGAGCAGACCAATCATAATGATGCGGACACCAGAAATGCAGTTAGAGAGGAATTATCTGACACCACGAAGAATATGCATTATGAAGACATCATACGGGTTGAAGAAGTCAAACATATTTTGAAAAAGGCAAACGACACGGCACCAGGGCCCGATGGGGTTATGTATGGCCACATGAAGGCTTTGAGCGATGCAGACCTGAAGGAAATGACCGACTGCTTTAACCAGAGCATTGGGACAGTATCAGTACCGCAGGATTGGGTGCACAGCTATGTCATCCCTCTTCCAAAACCATTCAGGGATCATTCAAAGCTTAGTGGCTTTAGGATCATCACCCTTCAAAATACATTTGGGAAGGTTCTAGAGAAGAGTGTCGCTGTCAAGCTGCAAGAGTTCTTGGAAAGGGGGAAGCTTCTTCTAATGGCCTGGGGAGCTACAGGCCAGGAACAGATACCTGGTCAAATGCAGCCACTTTTGCCTTTGATGTTTATGAGGGGTTCCAGAGTAGAAAGGAAACGATGGCGGTAGCGCTTGAACTCGAGGTTGCATACAATAGAGTTCGATATGATATATTGATGACCGTAATGATGGAGAAGGGGGCCAATCCCTGGTTGGTGAACTGGATAGCAGCCGTCCTACATTATCGCCGGGTTGCTCTCCGTCTGGTTGCATGGACCTCAGAGCTACATATTTTAACCCCGGGACTGCCACAGGGATCAGCAATCTTACCGGTGCTCTTTAATGTGTATACGAGCAAGATTTCAAACCTAGAAGCACCAGGGGTTGGAAGGATACTAACATTTGCAGATGATATTCTTGCATATATGCAGGGGAGAGATAGGGAGCAAACAGCCCAGGAGCTACAGGCAACGGTAGACAATGTGATTGACTGGTGCACTGAAATGAGTGTTGTCATCCACCCAGAAAAGGCAGCTGTTTTGTGGTGCTCTCTGGACAACAGGATTGTGAGAGCTGATGTCCCAAGCATCACGATAGATGGTAGAAGCGTCAATAGAGAGAACAATCTCAAGTATCTGGGAATCACATTTGACAGGAGCCTGTCCTTCAAGGACCATGTGGAGACGATTGTGACAAGTTTTTCAAAAGGGACTCAATGCACTTAAAACTATGGCTGCAATGGACACAGAGCAGAGAATGCTTTTTACACTATACCAGCACTTGATCCTCTCAGTAATTTATTATGGACTTGAACAGCTCACTGTCTCAGCTGAGTCTGCTGGTGAAATTAGAGCGCATACAGAGCGAAGCGATGCGAGTCATTCTGGGATGCACCAGAGACACCCCAGTTGTGTGTATGCGTTACATCCTTGGTTTGCCGTCTGTTGCAGATAGGCTCAAGGTGATGTAGGAGAAGGCATACCTCAGAGTAGCTGCAGACACATATCACCCGTTGCATGAAGCGCTGGAAGCCGTTAACGGTCAGCGACTGATAAGAGGGAAATCATCGATGGCTCAGGTGGAGGATACGATCAGGCAGGTGTGCCCCTTGGAGAACATTAGAAAAGGAGAAGAGTGGGTCAGAGTGTCAGCGGAGCAGTCAGACGTGTGCAGAGTTATAATCACATTGAGCCGGGAGTGCAGGGAGTGGCCAGCAGGGGCCAAGGAAGTGGAACTCCAGCAACTAATTCAGGATAATGCTCGTTCAGGTGATGTGATTATCTACACAGATGGGTCGCGGTTGAGAGGTAGGAGAAGTGCATGGGGGTTCTTAGCAAAAGCCAATGGTCGACGTTTGGTGCAGGAGAGCCTGGCATATGATACCACAACATCTAGCTTAAGAATGGAGGTGGAGGCGATCAGTGCAGCTTTCCGCTGGATGGAGAATACGACACACACACACACACACACACACACACACACACACACACATCGTGATTGTAACTGACTCAGAAAGCATGCTGAGTAGGGTGACAGGCAAGCTTCGTGCAGAGTGGCTTGCTTCGCTTCGGAAGTCACGGGTGACAAGCATCATCTGGATCTTTTCCCCGGGGCATGCTGGTGTGCTGGGGAATGGACAGACGGACAGATTGGCTGGCTCTACAAAACTTGGTAGAGTATTGATGCATGACAAGGCAGACGTGGTTGCGACCTTGGGGGAGCATGTGTACACCTCGGAGGAGCAAATGGATCACCATGGTCTGGCAAGAATGCGACAGCGAGGGGTGACGAGGGGATCTGGCCGACGATCAACGCTCAGAGGAAAGGCGAGACGGACATATAATCATATTGCTACTGGTACTATTAGTGTTGGAACTCTTCGCTGACTGCTGAGGATGGGGACGGTGCGCTTATGGGAATGCCCCGAATGCTGTGATGTCGGTTCCCAATCAATCAATCAATCAATCAATCAATCAATCAATCAATCATTGACGTTATTAGTAATCTTACACATATATTATTATTATTATTATTATTATTATTATTATTATTATTATTATTATTATTATTATTAACACTTTTATTACTATTGCTACCATAATTAATAATTGTCCCATTATTATATTTGAATGTGAGGGCTGGTCTGGTTCGCAAGATCAGTTCCGCGTCTAGCGTTCGTTGTGTCGGATGGCTGTGTGAGGTGCACCAAAATGGGATCTTCCCAGCCAATGCAAGTTAGCGAGCCAGGCTTTTCGAGAATGTAACCGCATCGTGCAGCCAAGGTCGTGGTTTGAGCGGGCAAAAGAGCAAAATTTGTACGACCGTTCGACAAAGTCTCGATAAGCGCCCACTCTCTCTCGATGATTAGTGGGCCTGCAGTCAGTAAGCTGGTATAGCTGTTTTGTCGGTCAGTCCTGCCGGCGTAGCTTGAAAGCTCGTCAGTAGGCGTCCAGTGGTTTTGCATGTATCACCTTGTACCGTGAGGGCGCGCTTTAGCGATGCTACTCTTGGCTTGCGTGTGCGTGAATAGTCCGTCTGTCTGATAGATATCTGGTTGATCCTGCCAGTAGTCATATGCTTGTCTCAAAGATTAAGCCATGCATGTTGTGACAAATTATTAGATGATTGACAGAGGACCTAGTTTGTAGTGTTCGCTGGAGATATATCTTGAATAATAAATAACAAGATAAAGGTTATGATTTAGCACGTTTTGTCTAGAGGTCACTCAAATGAGCTAATCATTCCCGCAATAGCCTTTTTTGGAGAACATTTTTCTTTGGCTCAAACCCCCACTGTGAGACCACTATGTATCTACACAGACATTTATATAAGAAGTAACTAGTTCACCCAAGGCCAGAGAAGATCTGAACTATTAGCACCTGTACAACTGAGGATCCCTCTCACTCAACATAATGTTGCCAGTGTGCTATTCGTCCGTCACATAGATCTTTCCCTATATTTTTTGTCATTTTGTGACCTATATCAGTTCAATTAGTCTTTAGGACTTTAGGACTCATTTATTTGTAGACAAACAAACTTCAACAATAACGGTACATTACATCGGTTGGACAAGACATCTACATGACAGTTTCCTGCCAAAAGTGGGACATACATTCACGAGGAATTGTTTACACCACAATTGTACAAGATAGACATCATGTGATACTTGACAACATCTATACAGGACTTTTCATAATATGTATAACACACCCACAGCACTTAATACAGTCACAGATACCATACTGTTCTCTGTTGAGATATAAAATGGCACAACATCTCTTTACATATGTTAAAAGATAATGTTATTATACATCAACAGACACAGATTGGGGATGGGGAGGAAAAGGATGGGTGTGGTCCAAACACACCTCTCCGAGTTTGATGATGCCGTGTATTTCACTCTGATGTACTGTGGGTGATATGTGTTCAATTCACCCTTATCTGTGGTAATCACAAGACCATATGCTGAGACAGGGTAGCTTAACACAATTACAAGCATTCATGTGGTCTAAGTTCCACTATGTTTGAACCACAGTAGACCTGGGCACAAGGAGGACCAGACACAGTACAGCAATCATTGTGACATAGCAACATGGGACAGGCATTGTGAAGGGGAATGGAAAATAGGCATTTACAACTGCAATATGCAATATGTATTAACTAATGGCATTTACCCAATTAGCAGACCAGACATCCATTCCTATGGTTGTGATGTTGGTGCATGAATGTCCTATTCCATATTCACTTACACAGCAAGGCCAGACCTCACCCCTTTTCTCAGACAGACCTGGCTCACAGGTACATCATCTTCATCATCATCATGTGCTGTTTCCCCACTGAGTAATGTTCATGTCTACTACAGTCGGTAACAGAAACTCAATTGCATAGCAATGGTTCATATATGCACCAAGCACATATGGGAAAAACATGTTTAGTCCTTGTAAATTTGCATGAGCCATACATTATATTCAGCCAACTAAGACACAGGTTCACACACCTATGGTTCTCTTAGGAACTAGTTTATATGAACCATCCAACAGTAGAGGTAACAGTGTAATACTTCAGAGAGAAATTATATTAATTCTCTTGAGCTTATAGCTACCAGGCATCACGTGGACTTAGCAATTCTGGCGTGCCACACACAACCTGTTTACATATGGATATTGAAGCATCTGTCTTTCTACTAATGTGAGAGGCTACTTATCAAAGCACCAACTCACTCACTCCAACCTTCTCAGCTTTTTACAAAGGAACTTGTACATGTTTACATCACTCATTCCCATTCAGACTGCCATTTGTTAACTCGCACGAGAGCAAAGGTACAGTTGAGTTAAGAATGAGTCATCCTAGGCATAAAGAATGCACAAGGGGTTTGGGTTTGCAAATCTGCCTGAGTGTGCCATACATTCATCAAGCATACGCAACCAGTCACATCAAGGGATTGATATGCACTTGGAGTATACAGCGTGAAAGACGTGTCAAGGTTGAAGATGCAGTGTCCAGAATACTGGCGCACAGAAGTTAGGTTTTCCACTTTCACATTTTATTCATAAAATACTCATACATTCTTCTCATTCGTTTACCAGGCACAACTACAACATTAAAGTATGTTTTAAAGTGGTACCTGCTGTCCAGAGAACAATATATTATTGAATCTTTAAGGGCATTGTTGGGTCATCACATCACACTAGCGACCGCTCCCGGTGAGATCTCCGCTCAAACTAATTAGATTTTAAAATATGGCCCAGGAATAGCGTGGGCTCATTACTTATGAACCAATCAAAAGACAAGTGCATACCGCCGCCTCCCCCAACTCGTTCTAGAACATACGATCTAATAATAGCCCTTCTATTTGGGATGGTCCCCGTTAAGAATTAAAGTATCTTTATGAAATGTGTCGGACTGGGAATGAGGAATTCTGTTCCATCATGCTACACATGTCTAAGTTCACACTGTCTCACGGTGAAACCGCGAATAGCTCATTAAATCAGTCGAGGTTCCTTAGATGATACGATCTTATTTGGATACCTGTGACAATTCTAGAGCTAATACATGCTTACCAAGCTCCGACCCTCTCGGAAAGAGCGCTTTTATTAGTTCAAAGCCAATCGTCGTTGCCCTTCGCGGGGCGCGGCGTTCCCACTGGTGACTCTGGATAACTTTGTGCTGATCGCATGGCCTTACGTGCCGGCGACGCATCTTTCAAATGTCTGCCCTATCAAATGTCGATGGCTCCCCCGATGTGTCTCCACCTTGACGTGGTGGGGGAGCTTGCGTGTCCCATCGACCCCATGTGCTCGCCGATGGATGAAAACTACATATCGGACAGCTTATGGGATAGGGGCCAGACTAAGAGTGACACAACCTGCTGCTCTGCAGGTAGACTGAGGATAGCAGTCAAAAGATTAAATCAGGCGCACAAAGGAAGAATTTCTTTGTCCGGACAATACTCTAAGACTTTCTGTCGAGGGTTTAGGCTGAACGCCTCTAAGCCACAAACCCTCGGATGTGAGAGCCGGGCCGATACCCACCTACCGAAAAATAGAGGTGAGATACTGAGCACGCTACATGCCCAGTTCTGATACTTATTCGAAGGCTCTCAGCTGGGGGATATTAGAGATTCCCGGATGAGAGGGCCTGGCCGTTTTCTCGTTCACTGCTGCACGGAGGTAAGGTGCTGAGCCTGCAGCACATTTAGCCTGCCTCGTGAGCGAGTACAAAAAGGTAGAAGAAGAGCCCCAGTCAAAATGGTTACGAAAACTGTCTGTATCTACCTCGTAGTCTAGACAAAGGTGGAAAAACGTCTCAATAACACGAAATGGAACGCACGGCTAGCGAATCCATTGCGTGGTCCGAAGTCCAAAGTGAAAGCTTACCCAGTGGATATCACCCGCAGACTGACCGTTCCTGGTGTGTGCTTGAGCGATCAGTGGCATGAAAAATGCCCAACACATGGAAGTGAGGAATTAAAGCAGCCATGAGAAGGACGTTGCAACTCCTTGGGTGAGCCTAGTCTCAGGGCAACATGGGCCGGCTCTGCAATTATGGAAGCCTCCTTGGATAGCAGGGGAATACCCATGGTCTGCCCATGCTTTCCCTTGAGGGTTTACCGTGTTGTCGTTGACCGTTCTACTTTGACCAGCTGGGATGTGGGCGATACCAAAGCACAAACAGTCTAACGTCTCTCGACACCCCGGGAAGGCTAACCCGTAAAAATGCCTGCTGAAGCCGGATGTGCTGGCCTACGGTTGCAAATAAATAAATGCTGTGATGTCGGTTCCTAAATCAATCAATCAATCAATCAATCAATCAATCAATCAATCAGGCACAACGCAAAAAAACGTCCGAGTGAAATTTCTTTCGTGCTAGGAACAGCTCTGACTACCTAGTTTCCGAATACCGCTCTTGTTCGGAACAGCTCTGACTAGGTAGATTTCCGAATGTCCGTCGTGCCTGGAACAGCACTGAAGGGCACAAAGACAAGCACACGTCCGAGAAACTCGCTGAGTGGATACTGACTGCAGACCAGTCTGGTTTTTGTGGGAACGTCCTGGGCCGAACGAAATGCCCAACATATTGAAGTGAGGAATTAAAGCAGCCATGAGCAGGACGTGACCATTCACTCGGTGAGCCCAGCACCAGGGCGCTATGTGCCGGCCCTGCAATTATGGAAGCCACCCTGGATGGCGGAAAATGCCATGGACTGTCCCTGCCTTCCTTTGAGGGATGACCGTTGTCTTCGACCGTTCCAACTTTGCCAGCTGGGTTGTCGACGGTACCGCAAAAGTGAGTCTCCCAGGAATGCTACCTGGCCCAAAAAAAAGCACGCTAAAGCCGGATATGTTGGCCTACGGGTATCGGCCTAAGGGCGCATAACAGACACACCGCAATCACATCTGAAAAAACACTCCGGATGAACGCAAAGAAGAAGATATTTGAATGTGCAACATGAAATATATTGTGGATGTGTGTCTGTGTCTTTGGCAGTAACATATGTATCCGTTTGGGTGTGGATGCAGGTGTGTGTGTGCGTGCGTGTGTGTGTATGTGTGCGTGCGTGTGTGTGTGTGTGTGGTGCATGTATTTGCACGCGCATGTGTATGAGTGTGTGTGTGTTTGTGTGGGTGTGCGCGCGTGTAGCAGCCTTTAAACCAGGGCGATATCTCAAGTATTAAAATGTTATATGGTAATGATATGGTTGAAAAGGAAAAAAATATGCATCACCATGTATAAACAAATTAAATGAGCCCTTTAAGTATCCAATAAGCTAAAGTGGCCGGTAGTGGTCAGTGGTAGTGGTCCTTCCCAGACACTATCACAGCTTTGAAAAATTTATCTCCCTGGGGACAGGCCATGGACTCTAATTGCCAGTTTAAATCCCCGATTCTTGTCCCCCAAACAAAAGGGGTCATGGACATTTACAGAGCACTAGAGCGTCATCCTGTAATTTGACATCAGGCCAACAACACCAACAATGTGAACCATCACCTCGGTAGCTAAGTGACCCAGAAATTACAAACAAGCCACATTTTAATGGGAATGATAATTTAGAGTTTATTGCCCAAGCTCACGGCATTCAATGTACTGCACTCTCCAAAAAGCATGAGACAGATCAAGATAAAATGTGTTTGTTTGTGTGTGTGTGTGTGTGTGTGAGAGAGAGAGAGAGAGAGAGAGAGAGAGAGAGAGAGAGAGAGAGAGAGAGAGAGAGAGAGAGAGGAGGGAGAGATGGACAGGGGTTACATATATTCCGCTTGTGGAAGTGGAAATGAAGCATATGCAAGGCATGTGTGTTTACATGAACTATGCCATAAATGTTATATTATCATAACTGTATATATGTATGTATTTGTTTTATTCACACATGTGACACCTAACACTAACAAACGACAACGTTAGGTAGGTAGGTGTGTAGGTAGGTAAGTAAGTAGGTATGTAGGTAGGTAGGTAGGTAGGTAGACAGGCAGGCAGGTAGGTAGGTAGACAGGTAGCATGTAGATAGAGAGACAGTGGGAGTCAAGGACCCAGTACGTGAAATTATATCACATTCATATCGTCTTTAAACACAAATGACTTCCAGCAACATATTTTGGCAATGGATATTTTTGTTCATTACCGTGTTATATAAATGATTTTTCACCTTTTTGTTCATCATTATATTACCAGTGATTACTATACATTACTTAAATGATTGTTCACCTTTTTTGCTATGGATATAACCATTCGTTCGACCAGTGGAAGTCAATAAGTAAGTTACAATTGACTGTAGAAAAATAACTAAATATGATAACAACTTGAAACCAGTTTATTTTTGTACATACATCGTCCCTTTATTTCTCAACATAATTGCCACCACCATTGATGACTCTAATAAAACAATGAAGCATATGACATTGGGGTAGGTAGGTAGGTAGGAAGGTAGGAAGGTAGGAAGGTAGGTAGGTAGGTAGGTAGGTAGGTAGGTAGGTAGGTAGGTAGACTAATCATTTACGACTACAACGACTACAAGGGACAGCAATGGACGATACCCAAGCAAAAGAATAGAATAGAATCATAGTGACATAAAATTGAAAAATAAAGTAGCATTATAAGCAGCTTAAATATTTTACTACAAGACCATATGGTGCAAATGAATCCGTTATATGAAATTATCGAGTGCAAAATATCAACAAAAATTGTAGTACAGGTTAAGGAATATTTTTATTTTATAAACCTAAATGTGATTTATTTATATTTATTAATAAGCCATAACCTTGTAATACTTTCTGCATAGTCTTTCCCACAGGTTGATTTTATAAGCAATTTTACATTCTGTAGTTTGCCACTGCTTTCTGAACGAAAAGGCAACATTTCAGACCAACTTAAATGCTAGTGTAGGGATTGAATAGTTAGTTAGTTAGTCGACAGATCATCCTCGTTGCACATCGGACCATTCAGTCCATAAGTGCTCCGATCCCCTCCTCAGCAAATCCCGCAGCGTGTAGCGGCTAACGACGCCAGTTCTGTGTTGGTTTATCAATCTTCTTTGGCTTCCTGCGTAGTGTTCTTGTTTGGCCACCCCTCTTTTAATTTGCTGCTCTCGCAGTCTGGCCATTGTTGAATGCCATGCCTCGCCATCAGCGCACTAGAAGTGTAAGAGCGATCACTTTTATCCTGTCGACCATGTAGAATTCTGTGTCAAACCTGGGGCAACCTGTATTTGTAAATAATTATTTTATCATTCAAGCATGTGGTTCGGATCGCAAAAGTGACTTATGAGAGTATGGAGTCGGTCGCTAAGAAAGTCGTGGCGTGCTGATGAGCGTAATCTAGCCTAGGAATCAACATACAGCTGAAAGATGCTGGTGTTGACCGCAATATCCTGAAACAGGATGGAAACGCGGAAAAGAAAAAAAAAAAAAAAAAAAATCATTCAAGCATGACATTATGTATTGAAGCTCTTCTGCCAACATCATCGTGTGCCATACTGTTAGGTGGTAATGTTTTAAAACATGTGCCATGCTGACAGACAATGATTGTTCGCAAACTCACATGATCACCAGCGGCTTGGATTACATCAAGTTTGCCGGCTGTCACTAAGTTTTCAAGTTATCATGTACAAAATATTAATTATTAATTTATAATATTCACTGCTACTGAATTTATTATTACTTGATTTCTTTCTTACACAAATAAAAAGTTTATTACTAACTGATCAGTACCATATGTATGTATACACATAAGTAATAAATTTGTTAATATATTCAATTACTTTAGCTGTTATGCTACTAATCCTTGACTTGTATACAGAATGGCTAAATTTATTAAAAATTCATCAATAACGTTGTTAAGTTTATGAGCTATTGCAAATTTATAACAAATGCGGAATTAACTTGCTCCTAATTTAATTTTATATGTTATGTAAATTTACTCCTGATTGTTAAAAGCCATAATTAAGATGATAATATTTTTCTGAACTAATATTTAAAAAAAAATACCCACACACAAAACTACACGCCAACCAAATATCACATCCACCCACTGAGAAATTGAAAACATCACAAACTGTGAACATCTTGGCTCCACAATCAACAACCATGTGGACTGTTTACAAGGAGTCAGACATAAACTGGCCATAGCCCTACAGGGATAAACGATAATAAGAGCCTATGGCACAAAACCAGCAAACACATGCAAGTAAACTGTGTTAGAACAAGCACAGAGCTTGACATTTGACAATCGTTACATGGCTTGCAAGGTTTTCTTTTCTCAAAGTGATTTTGATGTTTTCAAAATTGTGTTGGGCATATACCCCAATGTACATATAGACATGCACGAACACACAATTTTAAATATTTGCAGACAGTAGTAGACAGTAGTTGCTGTAGTAGCCATAGTGGTAACTGTAGTAGTAGCAGTTGTAAAGGTAAAAAGTGAAGTACCCTGATTTTCCATTTCTTTAAGCACTGAGTATATGGTGAAAGAAAACATCACATTTTTGTAAAACAATTGGCACTCAATGGATGATGTGGTCAATAGCGCACACTTCGCCTTTACTTTCGAGAACATTTCATGGTGCGTAGTTTCTGCTGAGTCAACCCGGGAGCAATAGTGGGGACTCAATTACATGATCTACGGGCTAATCATTCGCTATCGACGGCCTGTGCACTTGGTAAGCGACATTTAAGGGGAAACAAATACCTCTATTTCAAGGGAACATAATATACATTTTATTCTTTGCAAGGGACATAACTCGCCAACGTTTTTCTAAAGAAGTGATTAGTTATATTAATTATTAAATTTTTAATATAATGACACCACCTATTCACAGTTAACACAAAAATTTGACATACTAGAGAGTGAAAGACCTTTAATGCTAAAGTGAATAAAATGTACTAGATAATACAATGTATACAATGTCTCAACACTGCAGACTCTATGCACAATGTTAACGAACATCCCCGAATGGACGCCCTTTCATTTTTGCTCTGGTTTCTCTTCACAACGTATATACGGCGATAAATTTTGAATTATTAGTCCGCTTTTTTTTTTTGCCAGGTAGCATTCCTGGGAGACTCACTTTTGCGGTACCGTCGACAACCCAGCTGGCAAAGTTGGAACGGTCGAAGACAACGGTCATCCCTCAAAGGAAGGCAGGGACAGTCCATGGCATTTTCCGCCATCCAGGGTGGCTTCCATAATTGCAGGGCCGGCACATAGCGCCCTGGTGCTGGGCTCACCGAGTGAATGGTCACGTCCTGCTCATGGCTGCTTTAATTCCTCACTTCAATATGTTGGGCATTTCGGTCGGCCCAGGACGTTCCCACAAAAACCAGACTGGTCTGCAGATAGTATCCACTCAGCGAGTTTCTCGGACATGTGCTTGTCTTTGTGCCCTTCAGTGCTGTTCCAGGCACGACGGACATTCGGAAATCTACCTAGTCAGAGCTGTTCCGAACAAGAGCGGTATTCGGAAACTAGGTAGTCAGAGCTGTTCCTAGCACGAAAGAAATTTCACTCGGACGTTTTTTGCGTTGTGCCTGATTGATTGATTGATTGATTGATTTAGGAACCGACATCACAGCATTTATTTATTTGCAACCGTAGGCCAGCACATCCGGCTTCAGCAGGCATTTTTACGGGTTAGCCTTCCCGGGGTGTCGAGAGACGTTAGACTGTTTGTGCTGTGGTATCGCCCACATCCCAGCTGGTCAAAGTAGAACGGTCAACGACAACGCGGTAAACCCTCAAGGGAAAGCATGGGCAGACCATGGGTATTCCCCTGCTATCCAAGGAGGCTTTCATAATTGCAGAGCCGGCCCATGTTGCCATGAGACTAGGCTCACCCAAGGAGTTGCAACGTCCTTCTCATGGCTGCTTTAATTCCTCACTTCCATGTGTTGGACATTTTTCATGCCACTGATCGCTCAAGCACACACCAGGAACGGTCAGTCTGCGGGTGATATCCACTGGGTAAGCTTTCACTTTGGACTTCGGACCACGCAATGGATTCGCTAGCCGTGCGTTCCATTTCGTGTTATTGAGACGTTTTTCCACCTTTGTCTAGACTACGAGGTAGATACAGACAGTTTTCGTAACCATTTTGACTGGGGCTCTTCTTCTACCTTTTTGTACTCGCTCACGAGGCAGGCTAAATGTGCTGCAGGCTCAGCACCTTACCTCCGTGCAGCAGTGAACGAGAAAACGGCCAGGCCCTCTCATCCGGGAATCTCTAATATCCCCCAGCTGAGAGCCTTCGAATAAGTATCAGAACTGGGCATGTAGCGTGCTCAGTATCTCACCTCTATTTTTCGGTAGGTGGGTATCGGCCCGGCTCTCACATCCGAGGGTTTGTGGCTTAGAGGCGTTCAGCCTAAACCCTCGACAGAAAGTCTTAGAGTATTGTCCGGACAAAGAAATTCTTCCTTTGTGCGCCTGATTTAATCTTTTGACTGCTATCCTCAGTCTACCTGCAGAGCAGCAGGTTGTGTCACTCTTAGTCTGGCCCCTATCCCATAAGCTGTCCGATATGTAGTTTTCATCCATCGGCGAGCACATGGGGTCGATGGGACACGCAAGCTCCCCCACCACGTCAAGATGGAGACACATCGGGGGAGCCATCGACATTTGATAGGGCAGACATTTGAAAGATGCGTCGCCGGCACGTGAGGCCATGCGATCAGCACAAAGTTATCCAGAGTCACCAGTGGGAACGCCGCGCCCCGCGAAGGGCAACGACGATTGGCTTTGAACTAATAAAAGCGCTCTATCCGAGAGGGTCGGAGCTTGGTAAGCATGTATTAGCTCTAGAATTGTCACAGGTATCCAAATAAGATCGTATCATCTAAGGAACCTCGACTGATTTAATGAGCTATTCGCGGTTTCACCGTGAGACAGTGTGAACTTAGACATGTGTAGCATGATGGAAAAGAATTCCTCATTCCCAGTCCGACACATTTCATAAAGATACTTTAAGTCTTAACGGGGACCATCCCAAATAGAAGGGCTATTATTAGATCGTATGTTCTAGAACGAGTTGGGGGAGGCGGCGGTATGCACTTGTCTTTTGATTGGTTCATAAGTAATGAGCCCACGCTATTCCTGGGCCATATTTTAAAATCTAATTAGTTTGAGCGGAGATCTCACCGGGAGCGGTCGCTAGTGTGATGTGATGACCCAACAATGCCCTTAAAGATTCAATAATATATTGTTCTCTGGACAGCAGGTACCACTTTAAAACATACTTTAATGTTGTAGTTGTGCCTGGTAAACGAATGAGAAGAATGTATGAGTATTTTATGAATAAAATGTGAAAGTGGAAAACCTAACTTCTGTGCGCCAGTATTCTGGACACTGCATCTTCAACCTTGACACGTCTTTCACGTTGTATACTCCAAGTGCATATCAATCCCTTGATGTGACTGGTTGCGTATGCTTGATGAATGTATGGTACACTCAGGCAGATTCGCAAACCCAAACCCCTTGTGCATTCTTCATGCCTAGGATGACTCATTCTTAACTCAACTGTACCTTTGCTCTCGTGCGAGTTAACTAATGGCAGTCTGAATGGGAATGAGTGATGTAAACATGTACAAGTTCCTTTGTAAAAAGCTGAGAAGGTTGGAGTGAGTGAGTTGGTGCTTTGATAAGTAGCCTCTCACATTAGTAGAAAGACAGATGCTTCAATATCCATATGTAAACAGGTTGTGTGTGGCACGCCAGAATTGCTAAGTCCATGTGATGCCTGGTAGCTATAAGCTCAAGAGAATTAATATAATTTCTCTCTGAAGTATTACACTTTTACCTCTACTGTTGGATGGTTCATATAAACTAGTTCCTAAGAGAACCATAGGTGTGTGAACCTGTGTCTTAGTTGGCTGAATATAATGTATGGCTCATGCAAATTTACAAGGACTAAACATGTTTTTCCCATATGTGCTTGGTGCATATATGAACCATTGCTATGCAATTGAGTTTCTGTTACCGACTGTAGTAGACATGAACATTACTCAGTAGTGAAACAGCACATGATGATGATGAAGATGATGTACCTGTGAGCCAGGTCTGTCTGAGAAAAGGGGTGAGGTCTGGCCTTGCTGTGTAAGTGAATATGGAATAGGACATTCATGCACCAACATCACAACCATAGGAATGGATGTCTGGTCTGCTAATTGGGTAAATGCCATTAGTTAATACATATTGCATATTGCAGTTGTAAATGCCTATTTTCCATTCCCCTTCACAATGCCTGTCCCATGTTGCTATGTCACAATGATTGCTGTACTGTGTCTGGTCCTCCTTGTGCCCAGGTCTACTGTGGTTCAAACATGGTGGAACTTAGACCACATGAATGCTTGTAATTGTGTTAAGCTACCCTGTCTCAGCATATGGTCTTGTGATTACCACAGATAAGGGTGAATTGAACACATATCACCCACAGTACATCAGAGTGAAATACACGGCATCATCAAACTCGGAGAGGTGTGTTTGGACCACACTCATCCTTTTCCTCCCCATCCCCAATCTGTGTCTGTTGATGTATAATAACATTATCTTTTAACATATGTAAAGAGATGTTGTGCCATTTTATATCTCAACAGAGAACAGTATGGTGGAGAGGCCATCCATATATCATCTGGGAAAACTAACCAGTAGTCCCAGAATCCAGAACCAACTCTCTATAAGTGAAATCTTCTAGAACCCACAATATGGGAATTTCCTAGAGACTTTCAGCTCAGCTCTCAAACAGCTGGATATAAATAAGGGAGAAAACGAGTTCTGAAGACTTCAGTGATCATAATTATCAGAATCATCTGAGAATGAAAACAACAAGTCTAGTTGTTAACCCCATTCAAGACAACTTGTGAAATGACTGGTGCAATGGATTGTTTAGCTATGACTTATCTTAGTTAATCACCAGCCTGGTGCTCACCCAGTGTTTAAGAATGAAGACTTGAAGATAAGTGAGGTGGACTGGATATGTGAAGTCCCAAGTGACAATTTTCACAGACAGTCTGGTCAACAGTGAGAGACATTACCGTATCATCGTCCCAAATTCAGTTCTCAAGAGGAATGAATCTGCCATGGAACTTATTACAGGAAGTCTGCAACCTGGAGCTTTCCCAACATCACTTGCTGATGATAACAGGGTGTCAACTGATCCAGAAAAGTAGTTCCTTCCTTGAGTTTCCCATGATAGGATTTTATCAACTTCCCGAGAGACAGGAATGGAAGACAGATACTGTAACTGAGTGGGGTAGTTAGATATTAGAGAGTAGAGGTGGAGGAGAGTTATTAGTTGGTGGAGTAATGGGGAGGTGGTGTATCATGTTTATCTGCATGCATGTGTGACATATTTTATGCATTTTCTATGCAATAATTGAAGTGTTGACATGACCGGAGATAAGGCAATGGTCACCACTCTACTCACCATCAGCTCAATAAATTGTGTATTCAATGAACCAGTGTTTTAAGTACATGTCCTCAGTGAATTTCTTGTACCATTGCTGTCAAGTATTGTATCTGTGACTGTATTAAGTGCTGTGGGTGGGTTATACAAATTGTGAAAAGTCCTGTATAGATGTTGTCAAGTATCACATGATGTCTATCTTGTACAATTGTGGTGTAAACAATTCCTTGTGAATGTATGTCCCACTTTTGGCAGGAAACTGTCATGTAGATGTCTTGTCCAACCGATGTAATGTACCGTTATTGTTGAAGTTTGTTTGTCTACAAATAAATGAGTCCTAAAGTCCTAAAGACTAATTGAACTGATATAGGTCACAAAATGACAAAAAATATAGGGAAAGATCTATGTGACGGACGAATAGCACACTGGCAACATTATGTTGAGTGAGAGGGATCCTCAGTTGTACAGGCGCTAATAGTTCAGATCTTCTCTGGCCTTGGGTGAACTAGTTACTTCTTATATAAATTTCTGTGTAGATACATAGTGGTCTCACAGTGGGGGTTTGAGCCAAAGAAAAATGTTCTCCGAAAAAGGCTATTGCGGGAATGATTAGCTCATTTGAGTGACCCCTAGACAAAACGTGCTAAATCATAACCTTTATCTTGTTATTTATTATTCAAGATATATCTCCAGAGAACACTACAAACTAGGTCCTCTGTCAATCATCTAATAATTTGTCACATAACTGGGGGCTCGTCCGGGATATAAACCCTGGGAAAACCTGGTCACATAACTGGGTTCCTCTTTTCGGGATATAAACCCTGGGAAAAAGAACACTCGTCTCGGATTAAACCCTGGTAATAACCTGCTAGGGGCTCACATACCTGGTGCCCTGATGTCAGGATACAAACCTTGGGCATACCCTGCATAAGACTCACTTTTGGGATCTCTATGTTGGTATTAAAATCCGGGGTGACCTCTCGCAAATCAGACCCAATTCTTGGAGTTTTTATGGTGTTGTTTAATGGACCCTGTCTCTTATATGAGGGCAACTGTCCAGACATGTAAACCCACAATAAATCTCTAGAAGGTTTGATTTCATTAATAGTGATAATATTGCATGCATCACTGTTTTAATATATCAGTTAGGATTCAATGTAGCAAACTGAAGATGGTGTATAAATATCTTATGGGTCAACATAATTGCTTGTATCCATGATATTTGTTTTTCTCAGAATGATATGATTTATTAGCTTGTCAATATTGTTGTATAATTTTGTGCATGCTGGTTGTTCAAGATATGTATCCACAAATTAAGGTACCTGAAACACCAGAGAACACAAATTATTTTAAATATAACTGAGACAGCTAGTACAGGGAAAAATTTATTTTTGTCCCTGAAATTAAGACACTTGATCCAGTAAATAATATGGGGCCTACTCCATCCCCAAAATTAATTGCTGGCATGGGTGAGAGAGGGGAATTGTTGTTGTAAATACAACATTTTTTAATGTCACCACATCACATAAGATAGCAACTCCTTATATTCTCTTCTCCCCATAACATGCTTCCAACACTGAGAGTAGAGAGTGTGAACCCTGATGGAAAACTTGGGCAACCATTAAGACACCTCACTGACAATCTCTCTCGGTGATAGTCAGTATTCGTACCGGTTAATGTACAGTGTCGATTCGACATCTGGGTTTATTCTTCAGTTGTGTAACCCTGTCAGTGGCCCTGATCAAGCTACTGCGCGTGAGCACAATTGAATCTCCAGGAGAAAACATCCTTATCAACTCCGTCACTTGCCATTTCTGAAGTAGTGGTATTATTAAGCGTACTTGATACGTAATGGACGAGATGAAGGGAAGATTCTACCTGATGTCATGGGCGGTCATATAAAACCGACCACAGTCTGGTGTCTATAAGACATTAGTCTATTGTTCGATGGTGTAATCTCTCTGGTGTACTAGGATCCACGTCACCAGAAGTGAACTCATTGAATCTTCAGGAAGGCCATCAAAATAACTGGACCCCTAGCCATTCATATGGAAGTGGAGAGCGTACGCAAAATATGTGTCTAGGAAACGATGGATAACCAACCTGATGTCATTGGCATATCATACGACTAGGAGCATAACATGGACAACCTGAAAAATTTCATGAAGAGATAAAACAGGATCCGTCTCCGACGTCGGACGTCAATTCATCCTCAGCTGAGAAAGCGTTTCTGCCTTAAAAATGGTGGGAATTAAAGGGAGGACAAAGTTGAGTACAACTGATGTCATTCCCCTTTTTCATTCTCAATGGGAAGACTTTTCTGCCGGAAGAAGGTAGGAATGTAAATAAGGATTACTGTCTCCAAACAGTTAACTCTTATATGGTAGAGCTCACTGCAACTCCAGCAGCTGACACTCTATACACATGGTCTGCGATTCAGTGTACTAATAACGAAAGATCAGTTTCAAACAGCTGACTCCTTTCAAGATAAAGATCCCTGCACTCCAGCAGTCGACTCTTTATATAATAAGAACCATGCATTTAGCATGCGGAATCTTATATTATTACTGAGATGCGAGGTGTATTCACAGGACCTGGCCAGTCCTATCCTCAAAGTCAGTAAAATTGCTTCCAAAATTCCAGTCAATATTGGGATATAAGAAGTAACCCACATAATCACACCCCTCATAGGTGGCTGTGATAATGACGAACTTCTCTGTGCTGAGAGGATTCGCCTAATTCGCCATGGTAAACGTTTTGCTCATGTGGGAGAGAAAGAACGGATACTTCCCAGCCACTCAAAAGCTCTTGGCTAAAACATGGCTGAAGACAACTAGTTGGAAGTTCCACCTGGAATTATAGATTAGTAGTAGTGGATGTCAAAGTCTGGCTGCATCTACTAATTCAGTTGCTACGTTAGAAAATAGAGCAACTAAGGAGAGAAAATGCTGTCACTTCTCACAACACATCAAAATAGAGGCATAACGGAATGAGAGAATCTCAACCGACAAGCACTTCTAAATCTATGGTAAGACTACGGAAATATAATGGGAAATTGCTACCATCTGCAAACACAAGAGACTTATTGGAAAGGTAGACCCTGTGCCCAACGCTAATCAAATCTGCACTAGTAGTAGATTTTAGTCTCAAGTTCTGCAGCGGCTGCTATACAGTTCACCCGGAAGTGATTGTCGTTGCTCCGGTGATGATCAAAAATTTTAACCCAGTTCCAAATGCCAAGATTACTGTTGGAGAAAGTGTTCAGTTAAATATACTCTCACAGGATTATCATTCTCCAGTGGCGAAGGGAAGAATGAAGTACTGATAAGGTGAACAGTTGAGAGATCCATGGAATGCAACCATTCTCTCTAAACGTCATCTAGAAGTTGGCTTAATTGCAAAGCCATTACTTCACATAATGAATCTCTATGGTCCATTCATACATTACGAAATGGTGTGACTCAGAGAGATCATTTATCACAAACAGGAAATATAGCAAGGATGTCAGCAGTGGAACACTGTCAGAGGTAAATAGAAGAGCAGTTCACAGATGAGTGGAGTCAGGACTCTTGATGCTCCCAGTGAATTAAAGGAACATAATGCAGGGCTAACTTCATGGTCTTTGCGTTTGCCACCAAATTCATCAACAGATGCAATGTTGGGGCAGATTTTTTTTAAGGAGAAAAATCACTGAGTTCCAAATGTACTACTCTAGTAGGGTAAAGGGAGACAGGGAGTAATTGACAAAACCCACTTGAGGGATCTGGGAACTGTGGATTTCTGAAAAATCATCTGTCATTCCTATGAAAGATTTAAGAGAGGGGCCATGTAGCATGATGGAACAGAATTCGTCATTCCCAGTCCGACACATTTCATAAAGATACTTTAAGTCTTAACGGGGACCATCCCAAATAGAAGGGCTATTATTAGATCGTATGTTCTAGAACGAGTTGGGGGAGGCGGCGGTATGCACTTGTCTTTTGATTGGTTCATAAGTAATGAGCCCACGCTATTCCTGGGCCATATTTTAAAATCTAATTAGTTTGAGCGGGGATCTCACCGGGAGCGGCGCTAGTGTGATGTGATGACCCAACAATGCCCTTAAAGATTCAATAATATATTGTTCTCTGGACAGCAGGTACCACTTTAAAACATACTTTAATGTTGTAGTTGTGCCTGGTAAACGAATGAGAAGAATGTATGAGTATTTTATGAATAAAATGTGAAAGTGGAAAACCTAACTTCTGTGCGCCAGTATTCTGGACACTGCATCTTCAACCTTGACACGTCTTTCACGCTGTATACTCCAAGTGCATATCAATCTCTTGATGTGACTGGTTGCGTATGCTTGATGAATGTATGGCACACTCAGGCAGATTCGCAAACCCAAACCCCTGGTGCATTCTTCATGCCTAGGATGACTCATTCTTAACTCAACTGTACCTTTGCTCTCGTGCAAGTTAACAAATGGCAGTCTGAATGGGAATGAGTGATGTAAACATGTACAAGTTCCTTTGTAAAAAGCTGAGAAGGTTGGAGTGAGTGAGTTATTATTGTCATCATTAGTAATAAACAAAAAATCCTTTCCCATGTGCCCCCCTCCCCTTGCTCATGGTTTGTGTTTGCCTTTGCTGATACCCACACCGGTTTGGTTCAAATAATTATCCTGCCTTTACCATCATTGCCCGGATAAGGTTGGTGAAGGCATTGGTGGAATGAAACAAATTGGGGAGGAGATGGCAAGGGGAAAAAAATGTAAAGATTGTAAAAAAGTTTGTGCTAATACTGATGCTTGTTTTACTTTTTACAAAAAGTTAAAAAAAAAAAAAGAGGAAGGGAAAAAATGAATGAACCCTTACCAATATGACCAAAAAATAAGCAAGGAGAAAAAGAAAACCAACTCCTTTTACTTCTACTATTATTGAACATTGCATGCATATGCAAAAAAAAAAAAAAAAAAAAAAAAAAAATAAGCAAGGAGAAAAAAGATAACCAACTCCTTCTTACACCTACTATATTATTTAACAGTGCAGGATGCAATTGTTATTGTATGTACCTGCCATGTTTTAACACCATTCCTAAGAAAATCATTTAGCCAATGGAATCACATGTTTGGAAAATGTGATCATTATCAAAACAAATCCTACCATTGTGTTTATAAATATTAGCATTGCTGTCATCACCCTTAGTAGTTTTTTTTATTCCTTGTCATTATTATTATAAGATGTAATTCATGTAAACACCATTCCTAAGGTAATCAATTTAGCACATAAAATCACATGTTAAAACTATTATTTATTATCATTGAGTCTATCACTAGTCTCAGCACTGTTATTCCTTGTCACTATGATATTTATTTATGTATTTGGTTGTTACTTTGCATTATTATCATTGTAATCACTATTAATATATATGGCTTTGTAAACGCGTATACTATCACATCCCCCTTTCCCACCCTTTTGATACTGTGATTGTTGTCTCTGCTGCCACCCACGCCGTTTTGTTTCAGTTCTGCACTGCCATGTTTATCTTCTTCTTCTTCTTCTTCTTCTTCTTCTTCTTCTTCTTCTTCTTCTTCTTCTTCTTCTTCTTCTTCTTCTTCTTCTTCTTCTTCTTCTTCTTCTTCTTCTTTCGTTCGCTTGAAATATGTCTATAAGTGCAATGTTGTCTCTTGGATGAATTTAACTGTCTTTTTTGTTCACTCAGCGGTCCATAGGGTTTGTTTTTCACCATCGTCTCTCTAGCCAGAGACACGTTGTAATTTGGGCAGTCTTGGAGTATGTGCTCTGCTTTCTGCGACGCCAATCCACATGTGCACATGACTGATTCACCAATCTTGAATTTTGTATACATGCTGTTGCGTAATCTATTGTGTCCTGTTCTGAGGCGCAGAATAATGACTTGTTCTGGTATGTCCATAATATGGTAGTCGTCTTGAGCAGGTTTTTTTGTTTTTTGTTTTTGACTTTCTGACTGATTTGATCATTCTTTTCTTTTGGTGGTATGTAACGGCCACATCATGCAGTTCTTCTTTTGCTCCTTCCGTAGCCAATCGATCAGCTCTGTCATTTCCAGGTATTCTACAGTGGGATGGCCGCTTACGACATTTGGTTCATTCTCATTAGGAGGCCGAACCAGTTAAATCTTTGTCTATCAATGAATTTATCAACCGGTGTTGTTCTAACTATTTTATAGATATCCTCGTTTATATTATGGTCCCTTCTTGACTTGTGCGCTGCTTTTCTCAGACAACTTTCCACAAGTAGTGAGTTTTATCTCTTGTTCTTTAGTTGGTATATTAATTGAATGTATAAACCATTTTGAACATGATAATAACGATTCTTGATATCAATTTTAATCTTGCTCGATAAAGATTTTGGTGAAACGATTGACTGTCTGTGTCTTTACTTTGTCGGGATTCCCAGCTATGTAATATCTTCACCACAAATCGAACCTGGTATGCTTGAGTGAGAGGTGTTCAGTCTATATTCTATATTCTATATCCGAATCCCTTTCTCCTGGTTCTAATCTACTGCCTAGGTATACTTTCATTACTGTTGTAATATTTTTGTAATATTGTTTTAAGTGCAAGTAAATTACCTTTCACCGTGCCTGGGGCCGTATTCCATAAATGGTAAAGTCAACATGCAACGGCCACGTTTCTAGGTCATCATCTTTCGCCAAGCCGATAAGCGTGGGTGGTCATCAGTTCTATATTTTTGATTGGATTAATTTCTAGGGAAAACAAGTACAAGATAAAACAAAAGAACATTATTGCGCCTTGATGGTTATCGGATATATTGTTCTAGCTCCTAATTTTATAGACTGATTGGCACCCGGTGTGTGCTGTGGTCAATATAACACCGACCGCCATTATTTTCCGAAATGTTAAGATTAGTTTGTTTTTTTTTGTTTAGTTTAGTCGACGGATCAACATCATGGCCATGGGTGTAACCTATAAAAGCTCCGTTTTACTCCTAACTCAAGCCTGAGTCCGAAGAATGTCAGCTCTGTGCACGAACTCCGTAGCACCGGCGAGGATCCTCAAATACTTTGGGTAGATTTTTAACTCGGAATTTTGCACGGGCAGCGCAGTTAGGCTACTCTTTTTCGATTTCCAACTGCCAAAAGGATTTTTTACGTGCGCAATAATACACACGGGCGTCCGATCTCACTACCTAGAGACCAGGGGACATTTTGTTACTAGAAGTCCACGTAAAAAAATCACGGCCCTCACCGGGGCTTGAACCCGGGACCTCCAGCACTCGAGGTGGACACCGTACCTCGAGACCTTTCCCATTTCCCCCAAAATAATTGCTGGTACTCATTTTAGTCTGATTGACCGTGGACAGCCAACTACGACAATTCGAACACATAACCATCGAGTTTGCATTCACACGCACTGGCCACTGCGCTTCCACCCCTTCCGTTGTTGTAAACTTCTTGTATTGTTGAAAATTGTATTCAAAATTGTTGTAACTATTTTTGTTTTAATTAACGTGATTTTGTGGAACCTCTCCACGAAAGGAATCATATTAAAGCTCTGAATGACCTTGAAGTTCTCTGTCAGAGTCTACCGAAGTGCAGTGATGCAGTGACATCGTTACGACCGCCAGGTGACTTAGTCCCCAGCAGGGATGACGTAACTTCGTTACGCCGCCAGGCGAGTAGTAGTCACCTGCCTGCAAGGTTGCTGGCTGACGAGACGGCCAGCGGTCAGGCAAGGACGCACGCATGTCTCGTGAAGCCACCTCAGATGGGGAGGCAAGTTGCGAGCTATAGGCAGACAGCTCTGGGACGTCGACTGGACCGGACGCATGATGAGAGAAAGGCGTTGTGTGGTTTCTGTGCCTGAAAGTCGAGTGTCTGGACATCTTGAGAGTTAGACTATGAGCTGTATTGTGGATGTAAGTGTATTGAAGTATCAAGTATATATTGTTGTGATCATCGTACTGTATATGATATGTAAATAAATCCATTGAACGTTGTGTCGTTGAGTCTTGAGTCAAATCACGTTGTACTTGTACTGTCTCACATGTGTTAGGTTAGCGAGCCAAGTTTAAGACCCTGACATGTGTGGACGTGGTGGTATTCGTCCGGCTTTGAAATGAACGTGTTTATGTGATTAACGGTTAAAACTAGAGTTTGTGAACTTAGAATTTTTGTCAAATTTGATTGTACATGTAAATGTGATCGTGGAAGGCTCATTTTGATTTATTACTACATTGTTTAAACATGGAGACTAGTTGTGAACGTACAGTGCATACATATTGTTTGATCTTGTAAACGTGTAAAACATTCGTGATTGTTAAATTTGTCACCGTTTTGACCTTGTCGACATTGTGATCTTGTCGCCATTGTGACCTTGTCGCCATCTTGTAAACTTGATATCTATGTCCTTACTGAATGTCATCTTGATGTAAGTGATGTGTCATCAATGTGGTAGAGTGTTGAGATATATGTAGATTGTCTTTGTAAATTGAGTTGTGGAACGCAAAATGGTTTGGAAAGAAAGTGACTTGTGTTTTGAAACAAAAATTGTTGACTGACAAAATTACGACATACAATTACACTCAACGCCATACAAACCTACTCAATACTTAGTGACAAGCAGGCACACACCATCAAATAGACGCTAATTTATTTCCTCCAAAAATAAAGCAGGTTTTTCCGTACCATCTGAAACCGTGCGCGTAGAGGTCATTTGTGTTTCGAAGTAGCGACCCTACAGTTCCTAGCCCGATTTCCAACCGTTCTTCACCGCATCCAGGGCACTTGAGTATATTTTTCTTTTCATTTACTTTAAGGATGCAATTTTAGGCACGTATTGTCAATAGAACACAAATTGTAAATTGTTTACTTTACTAACCACTTGTAACAAATTGTGTGGCTGGTATTTCATTGACATTTTCCATCATGTCTTCATTAAATGATTTCATCGATATGGGGTTAAAGTTGAAGTTAACAGGTGATGAGTTAACGAAGTGGAGTGAGAATAAATACTCTGAATACCTACTAGTACAGGAGAAAGCTAATGAGCGGGAAGAAAGAGCGGCTGAAAGAGCATTAAAGCAGGCAGAGACTGAAAGGGCTGCCAAGCAAGTAGAGGCAGATACAGCCTTAAAGCATGCAGAAGCCGCAGCAAAACAAGCAGAATTGTCTGCTAAAACAAAACAGGCCGAATTAGAACTCGCTGCAAAGACAAAACAAACTGGGATAGATAGTGAACTCAAGAAAGCAGAAATAGCAGCTCAGAGTAAGAGAGAAGAACTGGAGTTACAGTTAAAGATAAAACAACTTGATACTGAGACTGCCATTAACAAAGAGTATAAGAAATCTGAGAGACTGGAGAAAGAAAACCAGTATAAGAAATATCAAGGTATTGTACGTAATTATACCTCGGGTGACTGCATCGCAGCCTTTACCCAAAATTTTGAAACTTTAATGGAACATTACCAGATTCCACTGTCTGAATGGAATATTGTTTATATGAGGAGTTTATCAGTCATTGAGACCATTCCCAAAGACCTCAGAAAAGATTACCATTATCTGAAAGCAAAGATTATGGCACATTTTATGTTAGATGAGGCAGGTTACAGAGAACAATTCAGCAAGTTGAGCCCAAAACCGACTCAAACGTTCTCTGATTACCTCTGCTTAGTCCGAGATATATTTTCCAAATGGACTTCAGCAGCTAAAATTGACAAAAATTATCAAAGATTAGAAGATCTGATCATTAGAGATAAAGTCATTTCATCCATTCCATCAGCATTTTCAAAATTTTTGCAGGAGAATGAATGCACTAGTGTGGATGAGATTGAGAGACGTGGTTCGGCGTATTACACAGCCAACAAACATTGCTTTGCCAGTGAAGCTACTGACATAAATTTTGTAGCAGCGGCTAACTATGACAAACCCTATAGTAGGCAGAAACCACATAGACCTACATCTGAGAAGTATAATCACTGTAATTATTGTAAATACTCTCACCATCAAACCGAGATGTGCGACAAGAACCCCGCATATAATACTTATCTACAAAACATGGTAAACAGACAAGATAAGGAGCGTAGATCCTTCAGAAATTTGCGTAAATGTTTCCTCTGTAAGGCGTACGGACACTATCGCCATGATTGTAAAGGTAGGCAAATGACCAACAAAGCAAATGCCGCCTTGTTTGACAGTTCATCGTCAGATGAAGAACAATCAGAGAAACATCCTGTGAACTCAGCACAGGATTTTGACATTTTTAACGCAAATAAATGTACTGTTTGTAACACCTTTTATGAAGATGGCGTGTTAACATGCGGCCACTCCATTCCTATTGCCAATGAAGAAGCTAATTTGGTAGTAGATTCTAAAGGCAGGATAAAAATCCATCACGGATACGTGAATGGCAAGTCTGCTACAGTCCTTCGAGACACGGGCAGTTCACTTATTGGTCTGAAGAGAACGTTCATAATGCCTACAGACTATACAGACAGGCACGTAACATGCAGAACATTCTCAGGCAATATTGAGAAATACCCACTAGCATGGGCATATATTGAAACACCTTTCCTCACTGGGAAAGTAAAGTGCGCTGCATTAATAAACCCAGTGTGTGATGTAATAATTGGAAATTTGCCAGAGGTGAATGATAAACCTCATGACATAACATCTCTGTGTATTGATGATAGCATAACATCACCATCCAATGTCATCATTGATAATGTTACACCACCTATTGAATGTATGGTAGCTAATGTAGCACTAAAATCTCATGACATCATTGATAACATTGTTTCATCACCATCTGATATCATTGAATGTGTGAACGCAGTAACCAGATCTACTGCTAGAGTGCAAGATGAAAGTAATCAAACTGAGGCTATACAAATGCTTAGCCCAGTATCACTACCTACTAACACCATGAAGGAAACGTTTGTAACAGCTCAAAAGGCTGACCCTTCATTGTTAAAATATTTTAATCTGATCGGCCAAAAGCCAAAGGTAACCAAGAATGCAAAATGGCATTTTGCTGTGAAAAATGATATCCTCACTAGGTATTACACCAGAGGTGACAACACCACAGAGCAAACTGTTTTGCCAACTAATTATCGTAGGCAAGCCTTACATCTTGCCCATGATATACCGCTTGCAGGCATATGGCATACGCTAAGACCAGATCAAGATTATTAACACAGTTTCATTGGCCCAAATTTTGCAATGATATTAAAGAATATTGCAGAAGTTGTGACACCTGCCAGAAACTGGTAAAAAAAAGGTAAACACCCACAGGCAAAGTTACAAGTCACTGACTTAGCCAGTCGACCTTTTGAAAAATTATCTGTCGACATAGTGGGCCCTCTCAATCATACAACGACTAGAGGGAATAAATATATTCTAACTGCCATTGATCAATGTAGTCGCTGGCCGGAAGCTATTCCGCTAAAGAACATAACTGCCAATGATATAATGGAAGTTTTCTTCCATATTTTCTCTCGGATAGGATTTCCAGACACTATCCAATCTGATAGGGGCACTCAGTTTATCGCCGCATCTACCCAAGCTTTCACCAAAATGTTGGGAGTGAAGCAGTGTTTCAATTCCCCGTACCATCCTCACTCTAGTGGAATTATAGAAAAGTTTAACGGCGATTTGAAGCACATGCTTGCAAAAGTCACGCAAGAACACCCTAATAACTGGGATGTATATCTACCAGCTATTCTTTTTGCTTATCGCGAGGTACCACATTCTAATACCGGTTTCTCTCCTTTTGAACTTATCTATGGTGCCAAACCACGTGGCCCATTGACTATTTATCACCAAATGTTAACTGACTCTACGCCAGTACTTAAACCCATATCATCATACGTATACGTTACATCATTGCGTGAAAGAATCATCAAATCTTGTATAATTGCAAAGAATGCACTAAAATTATCTGGTGCTACTTATAGACAGTATGCTGACAAAGAAAACAGAACAATAACGTTGACACCTGGACAGGACGTTCTTCTTCTATTACCTAGTGACCGACACTTATTGACTGATTCCTGGCAGGGACCTTTTAAAGTGACGAGACAGATTTCACCTGTAGACTACGAGATCCAAATAAAAGACAAACACAAAATATTCCACATAAATATGCTAAGACCATACTACAACAGAGACAACGAACAAGACGATACGACAGCTTGTACAGTGATAATAGATCACTAAGATGACGAGGCTAGTGACGAAATTCCAACACCTGCATTAGACACGACAGATTGCTTGAAGGAGATTAAGATCAACCCAAAGTTAACTCAAGCAGAAACAGACAGTTGCAAACACCTAATACAACAGTACAACACCATCTTCTCCAACAACCCAGGACAAACAGAACTAGTACAGCATCACATCACACTCACATCAAACACACCCATAAGATGCAGACCATACACCATTCCATTACATTACAAAGAACACCTACATCAGGAGATCATCAACCTAGAAAAGAATAACATCATAAGACGATCCCAATCAGACTTCTCATCTCCAATGGTCATTGTACGCAAAAAGGACAATACGATAAGACTCTGTATCGACTATCGAAAGCTCAATAAAATAACTCTTCTAGATTTGGAGCCAATGGCAAACTCTGACGATCTACTGACAGAACTGACAGACGCTAGGTTTTTTACGAAGGTAGACATGACTAAAGGTTACTGGCAAATAGCAGTAGACGAAAAGAGCAGACATCTGACAGCATTTGCCACACCTTGGGGACTATACGAATGGTGAAAACTTCCATTTGGGCTAGTCAATGCCCCAGCCACATTCGTACGTATGACACGACTTCTTCTAGTAGATATACCTAACATAATTTGCTATATTGACGACATCTGTGTTCACACAGAGACGATGACAGAGCACATAAAGACATTAGAACAGACATTTCAACGCATTAGACAGCACGGACTGACGGTAAAGCCTGCAAAAGTAGACATAGCCTACCATGAAATATCCTTCTTGGGATACAAAATATCTAATGGCTTTGTCACGACAGACGATAACATTGTGTCCAAGATACTAAAACTCTCACTTCCGACTACGAAAAAGCAAGTCAGAAGTTTGTTAGGACTGATAAATTATTACCGGCAGTTCATTCCTGATTTTTCCGAACTAACCGAAGTATTTACTTACTTACTAACAAAAGATAAACCGGAGAAAATTGTAAGCAATGAATGCCTAAAATTTGCATTCCGTAAAGTATTATCTTGTTTTTCTGATAACAGCTTACACAATCCCATCCTGAAATTGCCCAATCTCCATTTACCTTTCAGATTGCGTACAGATGCGAGCTCCGTGGCGATTGGGGCAGTCTTGTTGCAAGAGCACAATAACATCCTTCACCCTGTGTACTTCGTATCCAGGAAACTGAAACCCAGAGAACGGGCTTGGTCAATACCTCAGTTGGAAGCCCTAGCTTTAGTGATGGGTATTACAAAATTGTCTAGATTTTTTTCTAGGACGCCATTTCATCGTGGAATCTGACAGCAGTCCATTGCGATTTATAAATTCTGGTGTACCTTCAAACCAGATGGTAGCGCGCTGGTCTCTTAAGCTCCAAGACTACAGCTTCGAGGTTCGACATATCCCAGGCAGAACCAACACGATTGCCGATCTGTTGTCCCGTTGTCCGACCGACCCAGTAAGCAAAGTCTGAGTGCAGTGTGTAAAATACACTCAGATCAACACAGCCATCTATCAGTGAATCATTTTTCCATTCACAAAAGCTGTGTAATGTCTACAATGTGATATGGTTTACTCCCAAAGTATATAATGTTCATATTTTATTACTTGATGTAGTGATTGTCGTGTATAATTGTGTAGTGTGTGGTAGAAAGCGAACTTTATTAATTGTATATATTGCGTAACAAGAACAGTGCCACATTCGCTCAAAACTTACCGTAAGCGAACTATCCAATGTGACAGTGGCATCTCCGTGTGGAACTTTCCAGAGATATTTTAAATCCGTGTGTGAAAGTATGACCTAAACATTGACAGCTACACCACTGCAGTCGAGCGAAATCCAGAAGGTTTTTATAATGAAACATCCAACACATGAACTGTTAGAACATTGTACTTTCCGTAACTACACCAAACCGGAACAAGTGTGTTCTACAAGTCGTAACATCAACTGCTTAGTGTTCGTGTGTACTTCCGGATTAGTTAGAAATTTAGAGCAAAATTAGCAGACGACAAATAAAAGTTTAAAAAGCTATGACGATTCTAAAATCTTTAGGAATCAACAAAGTTGAATACACGAATTGTGTATTTATATATTTATGTAGTGTAATCTTAGAATCATATCTTGATTAATGTATTCATACTACCGACATTTTCTCGTTAGGATGAAGAAACGTCAAGCGATGACGCTAAGAAATAAAATAATTATTGTAAAATATTATGTGTCATAAATGTTGAAATTATTCCCCTTTCATTTATTTGCTATTACATCCGTACACAAAGGGCCATAATTTGAAATGTATACTGTAATGTGTTGTATAAAAATAGCCATGTGTTTTTGCCAGATTGTTAACACACCATGTAGGCATCTACTGGGCATGGCAGAGTGTTGCCGACATTGCAGACCAACACAAGAGCTCCTGGCCAAATGAGGTCAGGGTTTGAGCGTTTAATGTGACTTATCTAAAAGCCACATTTCGGTCTAGCTAGATGGATTTTGTTTCAGAAACCATATTATTACTTTTTTTTCAAAGGCTGCGAGGTAGATGCGTGAAGCTGGTACTACCGATCTGACTGGGTCAATAATGCAATTGAGGTAATGAGCCATCGAGATGATGAAACCTGACAAGTGTTATTGGTTGAACACCACATGTCGTTGAATACAACTTCTATTTATTATATGTTTCTATGGCAGATGTGTATGTCTATGTATTACGATACCAATGTATATAACAACAGAAGGGTTGACTCTGACAAGGTTAAAATATTAACCCAGTATGTACATATATTATACATGAAAGATGACATCTTTCATGAAGTTGCCGGGGGAGCGTGTCAGAGTCTACCGAAGTGCAGTGATGCAGTGACATCGTTACGCCCGCCAGGTTACTTAGTCCCCAGCAGGGATGACGTAACTTCGTTACGCCGCCAGGCGAGTAGTAGTCACCTGCCTGCAAGGTTGCTGGCTGACGAGACGGCCAGCGGTCAGGCAAGGGCGCACGCATGTCTCGTGAAGCCACCTCAGGTGGGGAGGCAAGTTGCGAGCTATAGGCAGACAGCTCTGGGACGTTGACTGGACCGGACGCATGATGAGAGAAAGGCGTTGTGTGGTTTCTGTGCCTGAAAGTCGAGTGTCTGGACATTTTGAGAGTTAGACTATGAGCTGTATTGTGGATGTAAGTGTATTGAAGTATCAAGTATATATTGTTGTGATCATCGTACTGTATATGATCTGTAAATAAATCCATTGAACGTTGTGTCGTTGAGTCTTGAGTCAAATCACGTTGTACTTGTACTGTCTCACATGTGTTAGGTTAGCGAGCCAAGTTTAAGACCCTGACATGTGTATATATCGGAAGCACCTGGTTCTACTGCAGGTGTTGCATTGTGGTCACCAGGAACAGGTTCCGCAGGCTAAGGTAAGGATGCCTGTCTTAAGACATCATCCACATCACATTCGATTGTCAAGACATTTTTATGCGTTCGCTGGCTATGACCTCAAGCGCAGTCCATGAGCGTGCTACTACATCTGGTACACTGGACTGATTTTTGCGTGTGGATTAGCTGTCCCTGTTACCAATTTCCCTGGCCATCAGGTGGACTCTCTCCGAATTCAGATGTACTTGTAATTTACATTCCCAAGTCAAGGACGAGAAGTCAACATTTTAATGCAACTGACCTGTGTAGGGGCTGAACCCGCTACCTTGGTATCGGCACACCTGAAGTTTAATAGCAAGAGTTCTGGTCGATTTGACCATGCTGAACTCTTGTTAGAAGATGGTGCTGCTTTTCTCAGACAGCCGGATGTCATTGGAGACTATCCAGTTGCATGCCGGGAATAGGTTAGATGTGGCGATCGAAAGATGCAAATGTTATGCCCCACACAAAAACACAATACTTGACGAAAGTATGCAAGTAAGAAGAAAAATATGAAGAAGATGAGGAGGAGGAGATGGATTGGAAAGAACATTAAGGAGGGTGTTGAGGGGTAGAAGAAGGATGGGGAAGAAGAAGTAGGAGGAGGAAGAGGAAAGAGAAGAAGATGGAAAAGGGTGAGTAAGAGAAAAATGGAAGAGGTGGGAGAAGAAGAAGAAGAAGAAGAAGAAGAAGAAGAAGAAGAAGAAGAAGAAGAAGAAGAAGAAGAAGAAGAAGAAGAAGAAGAAGAAGAAGAAGAAGAAGAAGAAGAAGAAGAAGAAGAAGAAGAAGAAGAAGAAGAAGAAGAAGAAAAGAAGAGACGGGCGGGCGGGCGGGCGGTCGGGCAGGCAGGCAGACAGACAGACAGACAAACAGGCAGACAGTTAGGCAGGCAGGCAGGCGGGCGAGCGGGCGGGCTGGCGGGCAGGCAGGCAGGCAGGCAGGCAGACAGACAGACAGGCAGGCAGACAGACAGACAGACAGACAGACAGTCAGACAGACAGACAGACAGACAAACAGGCAGACAGACAGGCAGGCGGGCGGAAGGGCGGGCAGGCAGGCAGGCAGGCAGACAGGCAGACAGACAGACAGGCAGACAGACAGACAGACAGTCAGACAGACAGACAGACAGACAGACCGACAGATGTATGGGTGTATGGATGGAGAGAGAGCAAGCGAGCGAGCGAGCGAGAGAGAGAGAGAGAGAGAGAGAGAGAGAGAGAGAGAGAGAGAGAGAGAGAGAGAGAGAAAATCAGACATACCTATTGGACACTGTTGTTTCTCTAGGTTGACTACTCCACTTCTGGATCTGCATCAGCAGAAAGACATCAGCCAGGCCTGTGTCATCAACAAAGGAGACGGCATTTTTGCCTGCCAGGCTCATTTCGCCTTCTTTATCCTCGTTATGATTCGGAATTTTGGGGTACAGAACTGAACCTACTTGAATGAAATGTTCCGAAACATTACGTGTTCTGTTTCCTGATTTAGTGACAATTTTACACGCTTATGTTATAAAAGTAGTTATTCTATTAGTTCTACAAATTAGTGTCCATAGTTCGCCGTCATTTATACAAGTTACTGTCCTATAGTTCACCGTTATTTATACAAGTTACTGTCCTATAGTTCTCCGTTATTTATAAAAGTTACTGTCCTATAGTTCACTGTTATTTATTCAAGTTACTGTCCTATAGTTCACCGTTATTTAAACAAGTTACTGTCCTATAGTTCACCGTTATTTATACAAGTTACTGTCCTATAGTTCAACGTTTTTTATACAAGTTACTGTCCTATAGTTCACCGTTATTTATACAAGTTACTGTCCTATAGTTCACCGTTATTTATAAAAGTTACTGTCCTATAGTTCACCGTTATTTATACAAGTTACTGTCCTATAGTTCACCTTTATTTATACAAGTTACTGTCCTATAGTTCACTGTTATTTATTCAAGTTACTGTCCTATAGTTCACCGTTATTTATACAAGTTACTGTCCTATAGTTCACCGTTATTTATACAAGTTACTGTCCTATAGTTCAACGTTATTTATAAAAGTTACTGTCCTATAGTTCACTGTTATTTATTCAAGTTACTGTCATATAGTTCACTGTTATTTATTCAAGTTACTGTCCTATAGTTCACCGTTATTTATACAAGTTACTGTCCTATAGTTCACCGTTATTTATACAAGTTACTGTCCTATAGTTCAACGTTTTTTATACAAGTTACTGTCCTATAGTTCACCGTTATTTATACAAGTTACTGTCCTATAGTTCACCGTTATTTATAAAAGTTACTGTCCTATAGTTCACCGTTATTTATACAAGTTACTGTCCTATAGTTAAACTTTATTTATACAAGTTATTGTCCTATAGTTCACCGTTATTTATACAAGTTACTGTCCTATAGTTCACCGTTATTTATACAAGTTACTGTCCTATAGTTCACCTTTATTTATACAAGTTACTGTCCTATAGTTCACCTTTATTTATACAAGTTACTGTCCTATAGTACCGTTATTTATACAAGTTACTGACCTATAGTTCACCGTTATTTATAAAAGTTACTGTCCTATAGTTCACCGTTATTTATACAAGTTACTGTCCTTTAGTTCACCTTTATTTATACAAGTTACTGTCCTATAGTTCACCGTTATTTATACAAGTTACTGTCCTATAGTTCACCGTTATTTATACAAGTTACTGTCCTATAGTTCACTGTTATTTATACAAGTTACTGTCCTATAGTTCACTGTTATTTATACAAGTTACTGTCCTATAGTTCACCGTTATTTATACAAGTTACTGTCCTATAGTTCACCGTTATTTATACAAGTTACTGTCCTATAGTTCACCGTTATTTATACAAGTTACTGTCCTATAGTTCACTGTTATTTATATAAGTTACTGTCCTATAGTTCACCGTTATTCACGCAAGTTAATATCCTATTGCCGGTCTCCCTGGTCTAGGAGTTTCGCGACTTTCTCTGTAATCCCGTATACTCTCGCGAGTAACGTGACGTACGCGACAATTGGTAGATGTTCTCTCCGCGTCGGTAACTTACGGGGTATGTGAGCCGGTCGCTCAGAAAGCAATGGCTAACTGCTGAGCGTAATCTTGCCTAGTAATCAACAATCAGCTGAAAGATGCTGATGTTGACAGCGATATCCTGTAAAGTATATGCGAATAAAAATCAAATAAATATCCTATTGTTCACCGTTATTTATACAAGTTAAAATCCTACAGTTCGCTGTTATATATAAAAGTTAATATCCTATAGTTCACCATTATTTATACATATTGCTGTCCTATAGTTCGCCCTCATTTACTCAAATTAATGTCCAATTGTTCTCTATCAGTTCCCCGCCTTATTGTTTCATTGTTCTCTATCAGTTCCCTGCCTTATTATTTCATTGTTCTCTATCAGTTTCTCCAGTTAATTTCCATTAGTTCTCTTGCAGTCGGTACGCTATATTCTCATCATTGGCAACCAGTCCTAATCGTTATTATTCTACCATTCCCTACTAGTCCCACATTTTATTTTTCCACCGTTCCCTAACAGTCCCACACGTTAATGTCCCATAGTTCCCTACCAGTCTCACACGTTAATGTCCCATCGTTATCTACCTGTCCCCCACGTTAATTTTCCATAATCCTCTACCAACCCCATTCTATGATATCTCATGGTAATCTACCAGTCCTACACGTTAATATCCCATCGTGATCTACAAGTCCCATACTTTAACTTCCCATTGTTCGCTGCCAGCCTTGTGCGATTTTGTGATTTCGTCCCACGTATATCTATGTGGCCGTCTCGCTAGCGAAGTTGATAGCGAACCGCGCACCTAATGTCATGAACACGGTCCGATTCGATGGTCGTCGCTGTCAAAATGAGGAAAAGAATGGCCACGTAATCTTCCTTGCTGTCAGTTCTACACAATGTGATGACAGCTATCAAATCACAGACTCGTGGCTGGCAACTGCTTCTGCAAATTAATAAATTATTATTAATTTAAATATATAGAAGACAATAACCAAGACCACGATATCGGAAACTAATGCAAAGTACTCTTCAAGCGCTGTTGGCACTATGTCGGAGGGTTCGAACCTCTCATTGTGGTCGGATGATTAAAGTCCCCAGTCTACGTACTACGCCCTGTTGGTCTCTAAAGGTGTAGCCTGTGATGAACGGCGTATTTAATATATAGAAATTGACAAGTATTGTATGGCGCATATAGAAGTAGAAGAAATTCAATTGAAGTGACGATATTTCATTTTATTGCTTGTGCTGGGATACCATCTGGGCCTGCAGCTTATCCATCTTTCAGTAGTTTCACAGCTTGTCTCATTTATTCTTTAGATAGTTTCTAACAGTTTATATCCTGTTTCACTTCAGCCGGCTGGATATCAGGAGAGTCGTTTCGAATTGGTTTATTCGGAAGATTCTTAAATTGTTTGTAAAGTGTTTGTTTTAGTGTTTTCTTAAAAATTTGTGAATTTGATCATTAATAATTCATCAGATCCGGAGTACGACAAGGTTGTGTCCTGTCATCCCTCTTGTTCATAACTGATTTAGACAGCATCTGTAAAGAAACCAGCCAGATACCGCAAAACACCGCATTACGAACAGAACACAGAAGAATTACCAACGGCAAATTTCACCAATAAAGAACTATTTGCGGACGATCAAGCATTAATAGCAAAATCATAAGCAGAATTACAAGACCACATGAATAATCTAAACGAAGTGTGTAAGGAACATAACATGAAAATTAGCACCTGTAAAACAAAGGTAATGACTATAACTAAAGAAGAAAAGAAACAACAAAGACTCATCTAAAAGAACACCCCTGAAACAAGTAAAGAGCTTCAGGCTCTTAGGAAGTGTAATATCATCAAATGGCAAATCAGAAGACGAGATCGAGAATAGATGCTATAAAGCAAACTAATTCATGGCGCACATGGCATCAATACTAAAGAACAAAGACGTATCAATAGTTACTAAGAAAGCTCTCTACAACACAATCTTCCTATCAACTCGATGCTACTAATGCCAAACCTAGACAATGAGAGAAAAAGAGGTTTAAAAAAAAAAAAAAAAACACAACAACAGAAATGAGATTCCTGAGAAGAATACTCAATGTATCAAGAAAAAAGAAAATTAGAAATTAAGAAATCTGAACTAAAGTGGGGTTTATAGCAGCGCTAAATTTTATTAGAAGTCAACAAGTCAAATGGTTTCGCCATATAAATAGGTTACCAACTACTTATTCCGACTCGACGAGCTATCGAGATCAAGTCGCCTTATAGGATAACGCAGAGGATGCCTCGCGTTAAAAGTGCCGCGCAAAGACATGCGCTATATGCAGCGGGGAAAAAGAAGGCAGAGGCGAGGAAGGCCGCGGCGACTGCCGATACCATATCTACAAACAGCAGTCCTGCTCCTACACCAGCTGAAACCGTTCCCATCGCAGAAACCACAACTGAAGGAGATGCAGCCCAATGTACCAGAGACCTCCACACAGGAGGAAACATCAGCCACTATTGTAGACTTCACCAGCAAACTACTGATTAAACAAACAAGCGTGGGAGAAGCCAAACTGTCGGCGCTACCAATCAGTCTGTTGGAGAACCAGCTGGGAAGACACAGCATCGACCAGCTGCGCAAGACACCCGATGGTGTAGTGGTCTCCATCAAGACAAATCCAAAGACCACAGCCCTGTTACAAAAGATCGCACACGAGGAGAAGAGCATCATACAGCATAGTCTGGAAGCCGCCCGGCACCGCACGATGAAACGATGGGTCATCAGACGAGTCCAAACCCATCACTCAAATGACAAGATCAGGGAGATGCTGTTAAAAGAAAACAAGAAACTAAAGATCACCAGTGCTAAGCGGATCATCGGGAAGAACAACTTACCCTCTACAGTTGTCGTCATCGCATCACAGGACCGAGTGATCCCTCAGTACACTGTATGGGACAGAAAAGACCAAAGACCAGAGAACTACATTCCGAGGGTGCTGCAGTGCTCCAAGTGCCAGAAGTTCTGGCACACCCGTGCCACCTGCAAGAGCGATGTGGAGGTGTGTAGGTACTATTCTGGTCCCCATAAGTATAGTCAGTGCCAGCACGCGAAGAACGACTCGGACTTCAGGAAGCCTATTAACAACAGAAAGTTCGCCAACTGCCTCGGCAACCACGGCGCCAGGTACCTCGGATGCCCCTGCCACCAAGACAGCAAAGAAGCTATGAAGATAGCCATAAAGTCTAACTTGCCATATAAGGAGGCCAGGAGGCAGTACGAGACCACCAACCGACTCATTAAGAGTGATAAAGCACAATTGGAAGGCAACCTGAAGGAGCTGAGAACACAGGTCAAAAACCTAGAAGACAAAAGTGACAAGACGCAAGAAACCAGATAACGGCCGTTCAGCGCATCCTGGACGACCTGAAGCAAGTCCAACAGAAGATAGAGCAGGATGTCGCTCGAATGGCCGCCATAAAAGCTGACACTGACAAAACCCTTTTGAAAATTCAAGAAGTGAGAGCAAAGACAGAAGAAACGCTAAAACAAATCCAGGAAGAAAGCGAACAGATAGAACTGCTAAAATCACATAAATAACCAGAAGATTCAAGAACACAGACAGAAGAAGAAACAACAGAGGAAGCACGATATCGCTCTCCACCAAGATCTAACTGGCGAACAGCTCACAACACACGACCAAGACCAAGACGACGCCCAAACGATAACAATTACTGGAGCATAGAGAACGAGATGTAGAAACTCCCTGAAGGAAACAGCACCATACGACGGGGTGGGTACACAATAACTCCAGGCCTCAGCAAGTGCGCGACTCTGTCCAGACATGTAAAACCTTATCAAGACAGGAACGAATAAAATCAACCAATCAGAAGCTGAACACAAGCAGTACAATTTAGGAAACAGCTCAACACAAGCTACACAATAAAGGGCCCAAATACAACCAAGCCAATATAGTCGACGATTGAACGGGACCACTCGTACATGAGGACGAACGAACGAACGAACGAACGAACGAACAGTATTGTGACGAAACGCCTACAGATCGGCAGATCACTGCATAATATCCCTTTGAAGGGAGTGCGATGCGTTGGTCTCCCTTGAATTTAATATCAATTAATAGGGGATTTCCCTAGAAAAGTAGTGCGGGGCGGCGCTATTCTAGTTATTTATAGAAAAATCTAGAATGTTCCCCCAAGTGCGTACGTGGTCTAGATCTCTAGGTTCACGAGTGCTTCATGCAGCACGGGTTGGAAGAACGTATCGTGACTCTGGTTTTCTCCATGAATCATGGAATTCACGCGGCCCGTGTAGACAAGTTGAAGGCGCACTGAGTTTGTCGTGATGAGTCGCCAGCCGGACCTCAGCGTAGACAGATCACAGCCACAGGGCTGCTGTAATTTTGATGTCAATGTGCGCGGCCAGAGCGGACATCTGCAGTCAAGTTGGTGATTGTTAAATCACAGGTTAGTTGAATACGTATTCTATTGTTTAACTGTTGTCTTTATGCCGTGTCGACCTCCCCGAACGAATTAATTGCCGTCAGAAATGAGTAGTCGCGTAGCGTTACAATTTACAGCAGGCTGTCTGCATATTGAATTAGCCTTTATCTATCGGCGACGTAATGTGTTACCTGACGGAACAAGCCTTATTCCACAGCGAGAAGTGTGTAAATAAAATAGGCCGAACGATGTGCTTTCGAGGACTGGTGAAAATCCCATGTGTTTAGATAGATATATTTGTTAACTGATTGTTTACAAATGAGTGGCAGGGACAGTGATATATATATATATATATATATATATATATATATATATATATATATATATATATATATATATATATATATTATTCCTTCGTTGTGCTAGGGAGATCCCGGTTCTTTACAAGGTGTGTAGTAGTTACTTGTTTGGTTTATTAATTACACATGCAAGGCAGGAAGTTTGTCAGTCATTACAGCGATATGCTAGACGCTGTAAATAATAAGGTAGAACTTATTATTATAGATGTGTAATGTGCTTCGTGACATTAGAATGATAACTTAGTTGTTCTATCAGTGGTGGTGATTTTTCGAGGAATCACGGTGAGATCGGCCGTGGTGTATTTGCTGTGTGAAGATAGCAGTGTTATTCCGCGTAAGCAGAATGGTTTTACATCGGTAGGATAACAGTTGATAGGAAGTATTTATGATACTATTGTTACTGCTGGTTTTCATGTGCGTCCGCTAGAATGACCGTGCGTGTTCCATCTTACGTTTGTCTAGGTAGTCGACTGGGAGGTAGGCCAGTACGCCCAACCCGTTAGGTTACAGGTCCGACCCAAAGCGATCGAGCATATCCGATGGTTGAACATACCCGATCGAGGGTGATGCGGTACTCCGTAATTCGAGGCCGTTGGGTCTAGATAGATCGAGGAGTTGAACCTAACCGTTTCTGTCTCTAATATTCCACTCTTCTGGAACCCTGATTCGGTTCATGGAGTATTGGGAATACTGCCGTGAAGTAGTTGTATATGAGGGGAAACCCCCCCCCCCCCCCCAAAAAAAAAAAAGTGGAGCCAGAGTGTGGTGGTGGAGAGTCTGGAGGCTTGCTACATTGGATGACGTGACTTAATTCGTCACGGGACAAGGTACACGGGACCCACAGTAGCTGTGGGAAAATGTACTGGTGGATGGCCACCAAAGCTGTGCTCGACCGGCACAGGTATGACTGACCTGGAGGATAGTCAGTGAATAAAAGGGCAACTCAGGATCTGGGACAGGGATCCCAGAAATGACACTATGGCTGTGATATGAGTTTGTTATTTAAGTGTAACAATTCATGAGTTCTTCTTGGTTAATACTATAGTAATGAATTATCAGGAGTATAATTTATTATGATCATATAGTTATTAATGTGTGTAATGGATCAGTCCATGGGTTAAGGGATTGGTGAATTGATGAGTCTGTCAGGAAGGAGATGTCCGGCTGGACACCTTCTCGATAAAGTAATCACTACACTGAAAGGGAAGTAGGTGTATATGTTGATTGATGATAGAAGGTGAAACAGGATTGGACTGGCACCAGGTGAAAGATGCTTTGACAGAGTCATACAGTCGACTCTGGTGCTAGGGGTTATTTGTAGCCCAGAAGTGTTACTTGACTGAACAGGTGTGCTATTGCGTTCTCTAATATCATTATGCCTATACATTATGATTACTAGTAGATCTATGATGTGATGATTTCATACTCATGTTGGTAGACATGAGGAATGTCTGAGAGGCAGGTGACATGGTGGAGATGTTGTTAGTCTTTGTTGTAGTTGAGTACTCACACCAACCTCTCCGTGTTTCAGGATCTGTTATTACTATACTGAAGAAGATTCAAGAGCTTCACCATTAGCTCTAAGGGCCCACTCATTCCAGTGCCTATCAAGAAGTTGATTGAGGCCATACTGGGAGTGGTCTTCTGATTCTGCGAGATCAATGTTGGAAGGAGCTGAGTGCTGAAGATGTCGGTAGGTCTAGGTTAGGACCTCCGTCAAGAGTCCGACGAGTGGCATCCGATCCCGAGAGGATCCAACACTGAAACGTCTGGTGATTCTAGCCAGACAAGCACTGGTGAAATTCAAACTCAGTGTAAACCTTGGTGTTTGCAAGGTCATGAACTTTCAAGTTGAGCAAAGTGATCATTGTTACCGGTCATCATGGACTCTGTTATGCTTCCGGCCCGGCTGGGTTGTCATGGGACACCGTGTATCATTTATGCTTGAATAGTGTTTCTACATTGGTTTACCTTTTTGAAGCCAACAGGTGGTCCAGTGACCTAAGACATTGAGTACATACGTGGTGGGAACACCAGAGTGACATGTTTGTGAAGGTAGGGAGCTACCTCATTCCAACGTAGTGAACTATTGACAGTGTATGCTAGGTTGTGATTGATACCCATCGATCAGGGTAGTTACATGATACTGTGTGAAGATCTATTGATCCAAGGACATGGAAATAAGGTGAAGTGTTTAGTCACCTGATAGACTTTGCCAGTGACATTTTGTGTTCATGTGGAGCAGCCGCTCATTTTGTAGGTGACATATCAGTGTGTGGGTCACTTATGAGATAGAAGAGTGACCAGGCTCTTGTGTATTTTGATACGGTGCTACATGTACTTTTTCTGCAAGTGGGAGACCGCTAATGTTCTAGGGTCGGCCCAGACTTCATCAGGAGTGTGACGAGTGAAATAGTACGACAGCAAGGAAGGATCCTTGTTCATCGGTGCAGTGTCAGTCAGGCAGTGGTACTGCGCTTGATCAGCCCGTGCTTGGTTCTCTGTGTGAAGAGGGAACTTTGGAGAGGCAGCAGACCTTGGAGTTCCGGACCACTGGAGAAGCCTGGGTGAGTCGCTACCACGACTGGACAACCGCACGAGCTATCGTCCGCCTCCATGATGAAGAATACTCATCTGCATATCTGCTATTGTACATAGTATCTTCCAGTCTGGCTTTCAGCCATCCTTCTCTGTGTTGTGGTTGACTTAGTTCAGAATTAAATTTTTGTTCTCTTAGCTATGACTTTGTGCAGTGATATGTCTGATGTCTTGTTCGAGCCCCCTTGGGGTAGGGAACCCTAGGTGACGGAGGGGAGGTCCAGCTGTCCCGGCTTGTGTGGGGCCTGGTAGATGTAGAGTGCTATTGAGGTGGTTGGAGCTAAGGCTGGGGATAGTATCTATCGTGGCAAACCAGTCCAAGCCCCGGCGGTCTTGTCACAAGTATATCACAACAAGCAATGTTGTATAGACCACATTGGACGCAGAAGAAGAAGCTGACCAAGTAAACGATGGACAGAAGAAATAATTTAGTTCATGGGAATCTCGGTATATTAAGCATGTAACCAGGCGCTCTCCTGATGATTATACATCACATCGACACAGGTAGCTACCAAGGGAACAAGATGAGATGAGATGATCTTCAATGTTGTTGAGAACTTTCCTTTTACTATTTTTGATGTCCACTTTGTTGATTATATGGTTGAACGGATGGACAAAGTTTTCACCTGTGTATGATGGAGTTCTTTGTTAGGTATGTACATAATGTCTGTGTTTAGTATGTCTCTTCTTTTCGCAGGAGCTAAATATACCTAATTGTTTGCAATTCATATTGTTATATCCTGATGCAGCCGCTGCTTTTTTCTTTTTGTTCCATTAGCCGTAAGGTGCACAACAGAGATAAAGAAAAGAATAGGGCCAGCAAACGCTGCATTTCAGAAAATGAAAAGCATTTTATGCAGTAAGTCAGTATCACTGAATGTAAGAAAGAGAGTGCTGATGTGCTGTGTAGAACATGTTTTGCTGTATGGCTGTGTAGAACATGTATTGCTGTATGGCTGTGTAGAACATGTTTTGCTGTATGGATGTGTAGAACATGTTTTGCTGTATGGCTGTGTAGAACATGTTTTGCTGTATGGCTGTGTAGAACATGTTTTGCTGTATGGCTGTGTAGAATATGTTTTGCTGTATGGCTGTGTAGAACATGTTTTGCTGTATGGCTGTGTAGAACATGTTTTGCTGTATGGCTGTGTAGAACATGTTTTGCTGTATGGCTGTGTAGAACATGTTTTGCTGTAGGGCTGTGTAGAACATGTTTTGCTGTATGGCTGTGTAGAACATGTTTTGCTGTATGGCTGTGTAGAACATGTTTTGCTGTATGGCTGTGTAGAACATGTTTTGCTGTATGGCTGTGTAGAACATGTTTTGCTGTATGGCTGTGTAGAACATGTTTTGCTGTATGGCTGTGTAGAACATGTTTTGCTGTATGGCTGTGAATCTTGGAATGTGAATGAACAAATTAGGCCGAACTTGAAAGCAACAGAGTTGTGGTTCCTGAGATGAATGTTGCGAAATCCTTGGACTGCCAGAGCAACTAACGACGATAGCCTGAAAGAGGCTACTGAAACTAGAACATTATATACAACAATACGAAAGAGTTAAACAGCTTCTTTGGTCATGTGATGAGAAGAGAGACATCGGAGAACATCATGACGACTGAAAAGATCGACGGGAAGAGAGGCAGAGGCAGACCAAGAGATATGATGCTGGATGGATTGAGATGGTGACATGGAGGAATATCATCAGCAGAGTTGATCCAGAACACCAAAGACCGAGATCTGTGGAGAGACATGATCGCATACACCAGCTGGCAGGGCACTTGATGATGATGATGATGATGATGATGATGATGAGTTTCAACAATCCATTTACATAGCAAATTACGTCCACAACAAAAAATAATATCGAAAGAACGAGAAAGACAGAAAGAAAGAAAGAAAGAAAGATATCTGAACTGACCTCTTTCATCTATATTGATTGTTCCTCGACCTATATCTAGAACATGCCTGATAGATACCATCACATCTTCAAGTTTCATAACGGTGCCCACGACATCCTCTTTATACCTGCGTTTATCTGTTACTCCATCGACATTGACACCCTCAGATTGTACTGTTGGACTACATTGGCCGCCCTCAAAGTTAGATTGACAGGCTGCAATCACGTCTCCAAAATAGCCATCACAAACATCATAATTTTCTTCATTATAATCATGGTATTTCTTTGCAGACTCAACCGTTTCAATCTCTGGTTGATCACGACAAGTATGTAATGAAATACGATTTTTCTTAGCATTGGTCCGCCCATTGGCAACTCCATTGGCAACTCCATTGGCAACTTCATTAGCAACTCCATTGGCAACTCCATTGGCAACACTTGCATCCTTGTCTTCCTCATCCACAAGAACCATCTGGCAGCGACTAATCCGAACAGACAGATCGCCATCTTCAGCATCTGTTTCTTTGGGTTCGAGTGTAGTTAAGACTTGCGGTAACGTGAGGACAACTGGTGTTATTCCTGTGCCTTCTGAATCAACAGTGTCTGTCTGCACTTCTTTAGTTGCCTTCACGCAACCTTCATTGCCATCGTTCTGCATCTTGTTTGGGCTCTGATCTGTATATTGTCCATTGAAAAAGTCAGATTCGTTGAACTCAGATGACGATTTTGAATTCCTACCACACTGCGCACCATCATACGACAACCTGTCACCTGTATCTATCTGGATACTGACAAGGACACGATCTCTAGAAATACTAATAGCTACTGAACCTCTATTTGTCCGTATAAACTCATCTTTGTTACCTAGATCTCTTCTGCCAGTGTTGCTGCAATCAACATGGCTGGCGTTTTTCTGAACCACATTCTTGAAATTAATAACTACATGTTTGCAGGATTCTTTCAACGTAAGAGCCACTTGATTCTCACACAACCTGATGGCAACATCAGAGTCCCCCCTTCTTTCCTTGCATCTGTTGCTATCAGGGCAGACATCTTTCAAAGCTGATAATTTCACTCTACCTTTGTGACTTCTTGATTCTGCTGCACTTCTTGTATCCAAATCTCCGAGGTCAAATGGTTGTTCTTTGTAGACTGGCATCTGGTAGCTTTCAGCAGGGCGACGTTTGGTCTTATTCGTCGATATTCTAAAGCAGGCTTCTCCACTTTCAAGAACAGTTATATCATGTTCACGTTGGCCAATCGTATTTGGTAGATCATTCACAAGTCCTCTTGTTGAGTTATCGAATGGAACTAAATATCTAGAGGGACAGGCTAGATCCGATTTTATATTACGAAGTGAGGAAGTAGTTGCATCCATCCTTCTATTGCAACAAGCACGCCCTGGACCTTCTTCATGAAATGCTTGGCTGTCAGAAACATGATCAACATCGTAAGGAGCAACCGTTGCGCAATAAAAGAGTTCCAGCGGTGACATGGCTGTTGACGTCCAGTGATGTAGAGACATAACAGAAGAAGATTTGTGTAGATTGTCTGTGCTGTGGATACCAGCGTGCGGACCCAACTGGCTTGACTTGGATGTTGAAGGACTCAAAACCGATTCTGGGTGGGAGTCGAGAGAATGGGCGTAGTTGAGATGTTGTGGCTCTTCCATCTGTTGGAAGACAAATGAATGTTACAATCAAAACAACGTATTTCCTTAGTGAATTTACACAAAGACGACATAAATAAAATATTGTAGGATTTCTTTCCAGGAATATTTCGCTGCATCTCGTCAATTACATCATCATCATCACCATCATCCAGTGCCGTCTTGAATGGCGTGGGCGATCATGCCTCTCCACAAATTACGATCGCCAGTGTCATGGATCAATTCGTGTGTTGACTCATTTCTGTGCCATGACACACGACTGTCAAGAATCTTCTCACGCTGTCTTCCTTTATCTCTCTTTCCGCAAATCTTTCCGGTTGTAACAATACGTTCCAGTTTTTGTCTTCTCATAACAAGGCCAAAAAATAAAAACGATGACTGTTTCTGTTTGTGAGCTGTCTTTGTGACTCAGCGTCCCTTTAACGTCCTGGTTGCTCTTTTTAGGTGTCCAATTAATTTTCATAATTCTTCTATAAAACCACATCACCAAGGCTTCCATGGATTTTTTCGTCTGTTTACTAATTGTACAGGATTCGCAGCCGTATGTTAAAACTGCTTCTATGTAACCTAGTCTATGTCAGCTGCATACTGAAGAATAAAACCACATCGATACCTACTCCATCTGTGAAAGAATTATTGTCTCCGTACACAAAACCAAATTAAAAGAAAAAAAAACATTTATCAATTCCAGTGTGAGTGTGTAACAATGCGAACTCAGTGAAGACGAACTGACTCAATTGGTTCTTTATAAATAGTTTATTTCTTCTTGATGACACCTGGACCTAATATGGCGTCCTCCCAGTTCTGTCTCTAGATGTAATCTCCCCCTAACAACCAACTACGTCACGACTTGAGCATCCCTCCTCTCATTCCATCTCGATGCTCAATCGTGCTGTAGTCTTTTCCCACCTAACACCAATTACCCAACTACTGTTACACCTCCTTATGTTTTTCTAAAGAATTTTTCCTGTAAAGGAAAAATTCTTTACTCCCAATTCCCTTACTCTATTCCCTCTTTTTCCTTACTTCCCACATTTCCTCTAATCTTCCCCAAACTAACTCAAATTTGAATAAATATTATATCCGTTAACCCTTCTCCCTGTCATATTGTCGTCTAGTAACCCACTATAAACTTCTTCTTCGTTTCTGCCTCTATAAATCTCAACTTTATACAACACATCATACCACATATGGTTACCCTTTTAACTAAACACTCATTCTTCCCTTTCTTTAGTCCTCACAGTTCTCCTAATCTCTCCAAACCACTTTATTTTAAGTAAACCAATCTATTTCCCCAAACCATATAGTAATCCACTATATATATTTCTGGCTCTTTCTTGGCTCCTCAAGTTCCTGTATCAAATATACATATCATAAGAATAATAGCTCGTATAATCGTTATTGTACACATGGTATTATGAAATCCCTCACTCTTTCACAACACAGGACAAATAGAAATAACGTAGAAACAACGTATTTAGAAAAAGTAAAGAAGGGTTGCGCACCCAGTGACAAGCATAAAGGATGAAAAGTCAACATGATCACATTTACATAAAGTAATGCGTAGTCCACACAATCACATTTACCTCCCTTGCCAATAAAAAAAATTTTGTACAACAATTTTTTTTTAAAAATACATCTTATGAAATAGATCTTTGTTCTCTATAAATCAAGTTGACATAAGTTTTCTCAACATTTATATATTCAACATTTATATTGCCATCCACAATCTTGTCTATATTTCCGTTACCTCATCCTTTACCACAAGCCAATGTTCATATTCCATGAACATTTTTAATTCAATAAACGCTGGTATTTCCCAGCTCCTATATCTTTCCCCCTCACATCCCATAATATTTATATAAACACTCCCGCTTATATGCTGCCATTCACAGTCTCCCCCTCCTTTTTCTTCCTATAATGCTGACTTTAATGCAGCTCCTATTTTCTAATACTTCATATCCATAAGAACCTCTTCATGCCGACTATCTATATGTCTCTCTATTAGCCCTCAGTATGTGTCCCTCTGTTAGCCTTCATCTATTTTCCTTATTCCAGCCAACACCATAGCTATTCAAAAAATTAAATTTACTTAATTAAATATATAACGAGGTAATCTAATACACAAAACTACTTAATTAAACAAAATCCAAACCAATTATTATACCCCCCCCCCCCAACTCAATCAAAGAAAAACACATTTTAAAACAATATAACATGTATCTTATTAACTCAAAAGGAAATATCCTAGTCTACCTAACACCACTGGTCTCTTTTATGGACCAATAGTTTGTATTTTATGAACACAACAACCCTAAAATTCCAAAATCAAATTATAAGAATCATTTCAAAGGATTAAATCAAGCAAAAAAACATATTATATATGAGGCATTTCAAACTCAGACTCAATAAAACAAGTGTCTTCTCGCTAAAGAGAAGTTCTTCAAAAAAATTATAATTCACATAGAATTAGCTACTTAAAGTAACCAAGCAAAATTTTCCTCCTATACGAATCAACGTAAGTCATATCTATTCACTCAAGTCACTCCATTGTTTTTATAAGCAAGAAACTGAAACAATTCACCGCCAGGTCTATATATATCTATATCTGTTATTTGCAGACCAAATTCTAACTTAAAACAATATCTGTTCTTTTCATACAAGTCTTTAACTAACAATGGTCGTATTATCTACACCCAAATTGCTTCTCGTGGACATATTCCTATAACTACTTAATCATTACCATACACCACGGTATTCCTAGCACCAATAAAAACTTGTCTATTTACTATATAGTACATCTACCTGCTGTACCATTGACTAACTTATCCATCCAATAAGAAACTAAAACATAATATCAACCAGCAATTCCGTCACTGAGAGAAAAAAAATATATATATATACCTCAGTCGAACCTACATCCATTGCTTGACTACTCCTCCAGATCATTTATAAAAAGTATCAACAGAAGCCTTTTCCATTTCCACCGTCTCACACACTTCATCAAGTATCTCTTTCTTTAAAGCCTGAAACTTACATCTTGCTATCTGCAATATTCTCTATCAATTTATCTCTTACGTTTCCACTTCTTCAACAACTCCAAGTTTCTCTGTATCAATGCTATCTCTACATCAATATCCTCCTCCCCGTATAACCTATCATCTTCCTCCATACTACTAATTGACTCTGACTTCTCATCCATTTCTTCTTCTTCATCTGTATGTCTCTCGTTAGCAGCCGCTAATCTCTTCCGTTCAATATCCCATCTAATTTGTCTATCATTATTTCTTAAGGACCTTTCCAGTAAAGGCATATCTTCACCGCTTGTTGAATACTCTCTAATTCTCCTCTGTCTTTTCACTTCTCTTTCTCTTTGTTTATCCATTCTTCTTTTTGTTGCTTGTCTAGTATTCTTAAATGGAGGACCTATTTCCTCTTCCATAGATTCTATACTATCACAATGACTCTCATTCAACTTTTCTCCTACTATCGTTTTCGGTATTGTCTGTTCTTGAGTATCATCGTAACCTGGAGCCGTTTTTAACTGACTGTGTGTAGGATCTTTTCTAAAAGCTGGGGTTATTGTAGTCCCCCTGATGACTCGTTCATCTAAGTATCCGGTGTCTGAATAATAATTATTATTATAATTATTATTTTCCTTCTCATCATCATCTCTTCTTAAGTGTTCCACGTGTGCCCTTGCCACATGTCCCGTCACCTGGTTCTTGATACTATACGACACATTTCCTAGCCTTTCTATAACATAATAACCTGGGATCCAACGATCATCAAACTTAGAGTTCCTTCTATGCTTTTTGTAATAAACTCTATCTCCTACTTTAAACTCCTGTAACTTTGTATTCAGGTTTTTGTACTTTTTCTGTCTTTCTCTAGCTTTAACTATATTATTCTTCAACCTCACGTGTGCTTTATGCATTTCTTGTATAATGGACTCCTGAAAGTCTTCTCCCATATACTTCCGTCTTGGTTTTAACAGATTATCTATTGGTAGTATTGGTTCTCTCCCGTGTATTAAATAAAATGGTGAAAAGCCTGTGCTCTCATTTTGATTTGTGCGTATGGCGCTAATTGCTGGTCCTAAAAATAAATCCCAGTCTTTTTCATGTTCATCCACAATCTTTGCTATAATATCGTATAATGTCCTATGTTGTCGTTCGTTCCTAGCATTTGAAGAAGGTCTATAGTATGAGGTCTTTACATGTTTTATATTTAAATCTTTCAACAATTTTTCAAATTTCTTATTCACAAATTCTCTACCATTATCCGTGAGTATAACCTGTGGACAACTAAATCTTGGTACGAACTCCTGTAAAAAAATATTAATGACAGTATCAGCGCTCTTATCTGGGATTGCATAAACTTCCGGCCAAAGGCTGTAGACGTCTACTATATGAATTAAATACACGTTCCCTGACAATGTTCTAGGGTGAGGACCCGATATATCTAAACTAATTTTCTGCATAGGAAACTGAGGAATAACTGTATCTTGTAAAGGACACTTAATTGTTTTCATATTCCTTAATCTGCATCTTTCACACGTATCCACATATTTGCAAGCAGATCTAAATAAATTCGGCCAATAATATTTACTCGTAAGTGCTTTCACCAATTTATCACGACCGAGATGACCATTCTCATCATGATATGCTTTTAAAACTTCACTTTCCAAATGTTTTGGAATATATTTCCTTAGCTGTTCATTCCTTTCACACATGTAATATAACTGGTCGTCCTCTTGTAACATTAAATAATTTTTCTTATATTTGTTCTCCTTCGTTTCTTTTAACTTCTGTTTTATTTGTAAGACTTTTGGATCTAATTCTTGTTCTTCTTTCATACTAAATTGTGCTAAATGTGGGTCTTCTTCCACTCTATGTTCAGCCTCATGATCCGATGGTAAACTCTCAAATTCTTCTTTATTTATTATGGCAGAATCTAAAATATTTACTTGCCAGTTTCGGTCGTCGATCTCTGGTTCTCCTTCATCTTCTGTGTCACCTGACGACTGTGGGTAGGGGATCCTAGATAATAAGTCAGCACACGTGTTAATCCTACGTGGAATATATTCCACTCTGGCATTGTACCCCTGTAGATTCAACGCCCAGGTCTGTATTTTCCTGTTCTGCACTGGAGCTTCTAAAAGAGACTTTAAAGGCATATGGTCAGTTCTAATAACAAAATTTGCATTATGTAAGTAATAATCTAGTTTCTGAAGAGCGTAGTGTATTGCATAAGCCTCCTTCTCAATAGTAGTCCATTTTCGTTGTGACCTGCTAAGCTTATGAGACAAGAAATAAATTGGCCTTTCATTTTTAACCCCTGGTATTCCAGACTCTTTTCCTTCATATGGCTGAACCAAACACGCTCCTATAGCATTATCAGAAGCATCTGTATATAGTATTAACTGTTTATTCAAATCTGGATGCGTCAACAGCGGTACCACTGTTAAACTGTTTTTTAAAAAATCGAATGCTTTTTGACACTCATCATCCCACTTAAATCTAGCGTATTTGCCCGTTAAATTAGTAATTGGTTCTGCTATCTTTGAAAACGCTGGAATGAACCGCCTATAAAATCCACAAGTTCCTATAAACGCACGCACTTCTTTCACGTTAGTTGGAGGAGGTAATTCTTTAATAACCTTTATCTTGTCTTGGTCTGGTTTAATTCCGTCTCTATTTATAATATATCCCAAATATTTTGTTTCTGTTTTTAAAAACTCACATTTACTAAGCTTTAATTTAACATCATGTACTCTTAATCTGTCAAAAACTAACCTTACACGTTTTAAGTGATCTTGCACATCGCCTGCGTAAAGATAAGAATATCGTCTATGTATGCTAGGTCAAACTTTTGCATACCCTCTAGTACTTCATTTATTAACAGCATGTAGTGAGATGGAGCCGTCCGAACCCCGAATGGCATTCGTAAAAATTCATAAGAACCCATATGAGTACAGAAAGCACTCTTCTTTTGCGCGTCTGCTGACATCGGGATACACCAGAACCCTGATCTTGCGTCTAGTATTGTAAAAAATGTAGAGCCATTAAGCAACCCTAAAATGTCATCAATCACCGGCAATGGGTACGCTACATTCCTGGTGATTTTGATCAACGCCCGATAGTCGCAGCAGAACCGACTTGAACCATCAGGTTTGGCCACAATTACAATCGGAGATGACCACTCTGACTTTGATCTTGTGATTATTCCTGCTTTCAACATATCTTCTATTGCTTTTTCGACAATTTCTCTATTTCTTAAGGGAGTTCTATATGGTTTTAAACTAATTGGCGGATGGTCTCCCGTATCTATTTCCATTGTAACTGTTTTTGTCCTTCCCAATTCTAAATCATTAATTGCAAATACATCTTGATTTTCTTTTATAAGTTGTTCCAATACTTTTTTATTTTCTGGTGGAGCCTTTAACTGTGCCAACAATTCTTGTTCCCTTGTCTTTTTATCTAGTGAATGTATTTGGGCTGTATTTCTTCTGAATGGATGGATCAATTCATCCATTTGTGCGTTTCCTCTACTTCCGCGTCCGCGTCTGTTATTAACTCTTTCACTAGAAGTTTATGAATAGTTTGCTCCCGGCATTTCTACTCTATCAGTTGCCAATATATCACTAATGTTATGTTCCAGTTTAGCTACTACACATCCTCTGTATAATTTAATTTCTCTACCTGTGTTATTAATAACCATCACTGGAAAAGTTAAATGTTTATCTAACTCTATTATTCCATCCGGAACTTCCAAACCAGGCTCATCAATTTCTTCCTCTTGCAACTCAGTGATTCTGACTGTGTTTCCTGCCACATAATATGGGTTTCTCTTCACCTTTGCTTGTATCAAATTAACCGACTGTGGTTTTAACGTCGTGGACATCTTAACTCTAACTAGTGCTGATATATGCATGTCTTCTTCCATATCCACATAGACGTCCTTGAATTTTAATTTATGTAAATCAAAGAGAAGTCTTACTCCATTCTTTATTAAAAAATCTCTTCCTATCAGCATGTTTCTATTTAAATCCTTCACTACATGAAAAAGATGTCTTACGTTGACCCCTCCTAACTTAAAATTTATCATTGTTTGTCCAATTACTTGTAAATTCTGTCCTGTAACAGAGTGAAGATTATTATGACTCTTAAATATTCTACAATTTCTCACTATTTTGTATAGAAAACTTTCTTTTACCACACTAACCTGAGCTCCCGAATCAATTAATGTACGAATTCTATACTTTCCTATTTCTATTATACATGAGCTATAATCTGTTTTATTTTCTGTAACCTGTTTGACTTCATCTAGTTGAAAGTATTCTTTGTTCGTTATTAACATGTTCTTTAAACCTTGGGACCTTATTATTTTCCCTCCTACTACAGGTCCTATTTAATAGGTAGGGCGCCCGTTTCCCTGCGTTCCTGTGCCTGTAAAATTTCTGTGTCCATCTTCAACATTCCTATTTAACCTGTTATTGCCATTTCTACTTGGTGTATTCGACTGGACACGCCTGTTACCACAAAAGCGAAACCCGTGTCCGCGTTGACCACAAAACCAACAGACTATATTTGTATTATTTGTGTTTCCTACTGTCTCACTGGTAGGATACCTCATTTGTCTCCTTTCATCATAAGCATTTCTATTACTACCTTGTAACGTCTGTACACCTCCTCTCCTATTCCATCCGAACCTTGTTTGTCCTATCTCCATAGGCTCCTCAATTCTATCTTCTCGACTAGTTCCTATTTCTCGTCCTGTTCTCAACCTAAATCTACGTCTCAAATTTTCTTCTTGTACTGCAATATCTACAGCTTGTGACAACCTCTCGGGGTTTTCTCTCATCAACTTAAACTTCAGTCCATCGGATTTTATGCCATCTACAAAAATCCCGACTAACATCCTCTCCACCTCTTCTCCTTGTACATTCTGTCCCAAGAATGCCTCTTCAGTCAGGTTAATCAACCTATCGCTGAACAACTGCACTGTCTCTCCACTATTTTGTTTAGACTGTCTCAATACCGAAAACGCATGTTGTGGATCCGTTATTTCCGCGTATTTGTGTGCCAGGTCGTCTTTAAACTGCTCCCATGTCTCATCTACTCTAGCCTCTAATTTTCTTCTAATATGCTGTGAAACCGGTTCTGTTGCTGCCTGATATGCAAGTCTCATTTTCTCTTCATCTGATGCAGATACCAAATACGCATATTTTTCTATGGAAGTTATCCACTTCTTAAACTCTCTGGCCTGTCCACTAAACTTAACAATTTCAGTTGCCATTCCTTGTTGTTTCATGACCGTATTAAGTCTATCTATCACTGTCCCCACTCCCGTCAACACTTGTGCTAATGAACCCTGTTCCGTCATGCTGAAATATTATTGTATAGGCCAACCAATCACAATTTCAAATAATTTCACACTTATAATCAACCAACACAAGAAATATTACCTTCTACAGCAAGTTCACCTGGTTAATAGGTTTACTGGTTACCCTATTCTCTGCTATTCTCTGTTATCGAGCCAAAAAAAAACGTATTCCCGTATTCCTCTATGTTCGCTGTCAAGTAGAATTTACACGCTAGGAGTCTGCGTTAGCTGAAATCAATCGCGCAGTTCAGGTAGTCTCTTCTTCCAAGAAATCCCGTTTCTTCAGGTAGTTACTCTTCTTAGGATGCCTCCATATCTTCAACCCCTGGTTGGGTCCCTACCAGATTTATGGCTTCTGACTTCGCCCCGGGTGGGGTACATCATCGACGTTTTGAGAAGGACTCAGAGGTAACAGAGCCCAAAAGGATCAGCTAGCGGCCTAGAGATAGTCTGACTGCGTCAAACAAAACATGGGCCAATCAATGAAAGAATGAGCCACTTAGCTGCTGTCCTGATTTGTTAATGGTCTTTTCCATTATTTTGTTTTGATGACATAAGTTGTCCGAACTCAACATGGAAAAATCTTGAATTGTAGTCACGTAAGTCCTAAAGTTTTTGTTTCTTTTGAGTAACCTCTGAAATTTTGGTTGGAGGCGAGTATTCAACTTGATAAAGTTATTAGAAACTTCTTGCTCACCTGAAACAATGCTCAGACTGGATTGACCTTCAGTAGCATGATAACCCGGAATCGATCTTCAGCAGAATTCTTGTTCGTTCGACACTACGACCAAACTGGATCGACTTTCAGCAGGATGATGACACTCGCAGGCACCGCACTCCGTTATAGCAAACTGGTTTTCATGCTTTTCTTGACAAGTACCGCCTGTACAGCTGAAAATTTTGATATCAGGTCCGTACAGCGAAGATCTTAATAACTAATTACAGTCAACCACCCCTAGCCGGCTTTTGGCTGCTGTAATTCTCGCAAACAATATTGGCCATCTTTCTTAACTTCTTTGGTTTACGTTCAACTTGCGTGTAGAATCGTGCTGAAATACCTCTTTCTCCGGACTTGGTTTGAGCAGAACAAGGACCTTTTACATTTTGCAGCTGGCTCTTCGAGTTTCTTCTAATTGTCGACGTAACTAGTGGTTTGTGACTCCCGCCGCGACAATCTCCAACTAAGCATCCTGGTTCTTTGGCAACATTTCGCTTATGTAACAATGCGAACTCAGTGAAGACGAACTGACTCAATTGGTTCTTTATAAATAGTTTATTTCTTCTTGATGACACCTGGACCTAATATGGCGTCCTCCCAGTTCTGTCTCTAGATGTAATCTCCCCCTAACAACCAACTACGTCACGACTTGAGCATCCCTCCTCTCATTCCATCTCGATGCTCAATCGTGCTGTAGTCTTTTCCCACCTAACACCAATTACCCAACTACTGTTACAAGTGCCAAGCGACTTCCATAGGTAGAAAGAAAGACAATTAGTAAATAGAGTGACCAAACATATACCGGTGTGGGTGGAACAAAGTTAATCATTATTTAGGAACCACAGTGCAGTCGGCAGGTCATAAAACGTTGAATTATGTTATCACAAAACATTTGCTGAGTACCAACCACAGAATTAACAATCAGACGGCGTTTCGTATACTGTATTCGACAAACAATAATAAATTTCTCAAATATATCGAAGCATTATATATTCGGAGCGTTATTATGTAAACAAATGAACTTCCTGCTAATTGTTTAACTTCCATGGATATAACGTTTTAGATATTCGCGTAATGTCCGCGACGATGTACATCATATTTCAGCTGAAGTATCACTCACTGTTTCACATTACGTGAAATATCACTCTGCGGTATGCACCTGATGAGATGCAGCGACATATGCTTGGCTGGAATTCGTGCAACATTTTTACGAGTGAGCTTCACATGAAATCCTTAAAAGTGTGATAGAAATTAAAATAGCCATGCCATCATCTTGTGACCTGTCCATATTGTTGTTGTTAAAAATTTCAAGAGTCTTAAGCACGTGTCATCATAGTGCAGACGAACACGATGACGTCATAAGATAGTTTAAAGATGGCCACCCCACTTTTGACTTGCACCATATCCGTTCCCCCCCCCACCCCCACCCCAATTAGTGAAGGCTTAAACCTATATAAATTCATCGGCGAATGAAGGTCCAGTATGGTCATGCATGCGTGTCAGGATAGCAATTGTATGAGTGGAGCAGGAAGTTTCAAAACGGCATGACTTCTGTGACAGACTTTTCGGTCTGGTGAAGAGTACAACAAGTGTTGCGCGAGAGATTATACGCGAGACTAAGAAAATTTATTTTTTTTTCCTACCGGAATCCAAGCATTTTATCGGCGCTAGTGGACTTGCACTGAAGACAGTGGTGACTATATCGAAAATTATACATTTATTCTTTACTTTTTCAGAATATATTCACCCGAAAATATCAAAACATTTAAGGTTTTCATTTGAAGCCCTTCGGGATAACTCTGCAGTATCTACCTGATGAGATGCAGCGAAATATCCCTTTCAAGAAATCATGCAATATTTTATTTATCGCGTCTGTGTCCGCATGAAAGTCAACTGAAATCTTACAGGGTTGCCCGTAAACAAAGAACAAGATTTTACAACATCCAAGAAGACTCTTCACATGGAAGTCTCCAGACAGTTTTACCAAAAATCAGATAGATTATATTTTAATACAAAGAAGATGGAGATCAAGCATAACATCTGCAAAAACCCTACGAAGTGCAGACTGTGATACAGATCATCAGTTATTAGAAGCAGATCTGAAATTAAAACTCAAAAAGCTTACCCGAGGACCAAGGCCACTTCGTTTTGATCTCACACAAATACCGGACGCATACAACATAGAAGTTAGGAATCGCTTTGGGGTCTTGATGTCTGTACAAGAAGAAATGACACCTGATGAACTGGCAGTACAAGCTAGAGATATCTTGATAACTGCAGCCAAAGATTTCATTCCGACCAAGAAAACGCAACGTAAGCCATGGATTACATCAGACACGTTAGAATTAATAAAACAACGAAGGGAGCTGAAACAGAAAGGAGATGAATCCGATAGCAGGATGAAGTATAAATCTTTAACTCGAGAAATAAGAAAGAACACAAGAAAGGACAAAAATCAATATATACAAGATAGCTGTACCAGAATAGAGCAATATCATGAGGCTGGAAGAGATTATGAAATGTTCAAGGAAATGAAGTTATTGACAAGAAATGTTCAACCTCAATTGAATGTTATCTGTGACAAGATGGGAAATACCTTAACAGAATCTAGACAAATTCTAGAAAGATGGCAGGAGTACTGCAGTGGAATGTATGATATGAGTGACAGTGAGGATATGAATGAGATACATGAGCCAATGACAGCAGAGACAGAACCTGAACCCTCATTAGATGAAATTGCTTGGGCTATAAGGAACCTGAAGAATGGTAAATCACCTGGATGTGATGAGATACCAGCTGAACTAATTAAAGCAGGAGGAGAAGAAAGCATACACATATATCATGCATTATGTACAAAGATTTGGAAATATGGTATATGGCCAAAAGATTGGAAGAGAACTATCTTCATTCCAATACCAAAAAAGGGCAACCTGAAATTATGCACCAACTATAGAACTGTTGCCCTGATAAGTCATGCAAGTAAAATTCTACTAAAAGTCATAATGCGACGACTTAGTAAGAAAATGGAAGAAGAGATTAACGTAGTTCAAGCTGGATTTAGACAAGGAAGAGGAACAAGAGATCACATATTCAACATGCGTTTAATAATAGAGAAGTGCAGAGAATTTAATGTAAACCTATTCTCATGTTTTGTGGATTATTCAAAGGCATTTGACTGTGTACAGCATCAGAAACTTTGGGAAATCATGAGAAATATGGGCTTTCCTTCACATGTAGTACATCTCATAAAAATGCTATATCTAGACCAACAAGCAGCAGTTAGAATAGATGGCGAGACATCAGATTGGTTTGACATCAAGCAAGGAGTCCGTCAGGGTTGCGTGCTGTCACCCTATTTGTTTAACCTGTATGCCGAAAATATAATGAGAAATGTAAGAGATGATATAAACAGGGAGCCATATGATGCCCTAAATATCGGCGGTCATGACATACCAGAGATTCGATATGCTGATGATACAGTATTACTATCCACAACACAGAATGGCATAGAAAACCTAATAGCCTCAACACAATTGAATAGTGAAAATCACAACTTATATCTTAACATAGCAAAAACTAAGATAATGCATACAGATAAAACTACTATGGAGAAAGAAATATACATTAATGGGAGAAAATTGGAGGTGGTGGAAAATTTTGAATATCTTGGGTCATTGATTACGAATAATGGTGACACAATGAAAGAAATAAAACAGCGACTATCCATTGCTCTTCAAAGACTAAAACAGATGAATAAATTATGGTATGGGACAGACAGAACTACAAAAATTAGATTTTTAAGAGCATGCATCTTTCCCATTGCAACATACGCCTGTGAGACATGGACACTTACTAAACAAGCTGAACAGCGCATACATGCCTTTGAATATAAATGTTATAGACGAGTTCTAAGAATATCTTGGGTAAAGAAAAGAACAAATGCATCCATACTTCAAGAGTTGAATATTGAGGAGGGATGGCTATTAAAGACGATAAAACAAAGAAAATTGAAGTATTTTGGTCACTTGAAACGTCACGACAGTTTGGAGAGAACAATAATGGAAGGGTATATGCCTGGGAAGAGAGGAAGAGGAAGGCCAAAGAGAAGATGGGTGCAGGATGTGGCGGATGATCTCCAGATGGGTGTATCAGACGCGGGACATCTTGCTTGTGATCGAGAAGTTTTCCGGAGGGTTGTTATGGGAGCGAGGTTCTGTAAAGGACATGCTACTGAATGAATGGGCGACTTACTACACCTCAGTGTGAAAGAAGGACCAGTTCTGTCTTCCTCTTCACCATATACTTCCTCTCCCTCCTTCTCCTCCTCCTCATTTTCTTCTTCTTCTTCTTCTTCTTCTTCTTCTTCTTCTTCTTCTTCTTCTTCTTCTTCTTCTTCTGCAATTATAATAGAAACAATGACAAAAGCAACAATCACACATCAGTAACAGCACAATAGCAACAGAATTACAGACAATAATCACCACAACAACAACAACATAGCAAATGACAATGTTGAAAAAGATGCCACTGATCTCTGACCCATTGCATGTGATCCTGCGGCAGATCCTCAGTGAAGAGACTGATCAATCTGGGCTGACGTCGGATACCAAACATGGCGCAGATTCTGTCTCTTAGGCTCTTTCTACGTGGCTTGTTAGCCATTTGGCCAGTCTGTGGACAAATCATATGTCATTTACGAAACACACAACCGTGATGGCATAGTGATGAGAGTACTTGAATGCCTTACAATTTGGTGCGAGTTCAAGTCTCGCCAGATTCAGGCGATTTCTTCCCGATAAGCAAAGCTCTTAATTGGATCTTGATTTATGCGATATAGACGATAGACAAGTTTAAGAATTTTCTGGAAATTATCTTTTAGAAAAGACGATGAACCAACCTACCAACTAACCAACAAATCATTCGTCTAATCAACCATCCAACAACCCAACTAACTAATGAACTATCAATCTAACCAAACATGTAGCTACCCAAGCAACCAAACAACCTTCTAATAAACCATCCAACAACGCATCAAACATACAACATTAATCTAACGAGCTACACAATCAACCAACCAACTACGTAACCATCAATCAATCAATCAGGTGCCGTCTCCAAAATGAAGGTTGGCTGCAATGGATCTCCAACTCTGTCTGTCTCTCGCTCTGACTGTACATTCTGTCAGATTGATGTTCGTCCATCTCTCGATGTTATCTTCCCACTTGTTTCGTTGCCTACCTCTTGCTCGTTTGCCCTCAACCTTGCCCCCCAGAATGGTTTTTATAAGAATGTTATGCAGGTCCGCATGGTCGAATGGGTAGGAGCGCGAGTTCGTAAACATTCGGTATGCTGATGCCGAGGTTAGTGGTTCAACCCCTACACCGGACATCTGGACTAAACTGTTAACCTGTCATTCTTGACTTGGGAACGTAAACTGCAAGAACCTCTGAAGTCGGAGTTGGTTCGCCTGATGGCGAGGGACACTGCTAATAGAGAAATCTAATCCACACGCAAAATTCAGTCCATCATTACTATAAAGGGTGTGTATGGACGAGAGAGCGCAAAAATTTAAAAAAAAAATGTAAAAAACAATATAAACAAATAAAATAAAACAAATAACAGTGTTTTGTCTTTTAAGTCATCCGAAATATTTCACTTGCCTCTTTATTTTATGTCTTTCATCAACTCTCTTTTTATTCTCAGTTTTTCTAGAAGCTCTGTATTTGATTATGTTTGTTTCCATGAAATACAACATATTCGTCTTGCATATCCACATATCCAGGGCCTCTATTCGACTCTCTAATTGCTTGTTCGATGTCCTGGCTTCCGAGCCATATAATAGTGTTGAATATACGTAATATTTGACAATTCTCATGTATAATGCGTTGCTAATCTCTCTAGATGTTACTACTGATTTCATGCTGCTGAAAGCGTGTTTGGCCATTCCTATTCTCTTTATGATTCATATTTAACTTCTGCCATCATCTATTTGCATGTGCAAGATAGGAGAAACGTGTTACTTGTTCTAGTATCTAACTGTTTACTGTGATGTTCATTGATGGCCTTTTCTATCCAATGCTAATTATAATAGTTTTCGTGCTTGTGTGTGTGTGTGTGTATGTGTGTGTGTGTGTGTGTGTGTGTGTGTGTGTGTGTGTGTGGATGTTAATATCTAAGCCGCATTCTGCACTATTACAACCAACAGTACAGCTACACAATCAATCAACCTTCTAGCCAACATTTCAATCGACAACAATCTATCTAACCAACCATGCAGTTACACTCCACCCATCCAACCTTCTAGTCAACCATTCAATCGACCAACAATTTATATAACCAAACATGCAGCTACACAACCAACCAACCATCTAGCCAACATGTCGATCGACTGACAATCTATCTAATCAACCACGCAGCAACACAACTAACCGACCAACCAAAATTCTAGTCAACTATTCAACTGATCAACAATATATCTACCCAACCATGAAATTGTATAGCCAACCGGCCAACCAACCTTCAAACCAATCATTCACTCAACCCTCTATCTATCTACCAACCACACAACCAACAAACCAACCAACAACTTTATAGACAACCATTAAATCGACCAACAATCTATGCAACCAACCATATAAATACACAGCCAACTAACCAACCTTCCAGCCATTCACTCGACCCACCATCTATCTAGCCAACCATGCAGCTACACAACCAACCAACCAACCAACCTTCTAGCCAACCTTTCAATCGATTACCAATCTATCTAACCAACCATGCAGCTACCAAACCAACTATCTAACAAACCATACAGCTACACAACCAACCAACCATCTAAACAACCAAAGATTCTAAACCCAATCAAACAACCAACATAAACTATACGAAGACATTCAAGCAATACGTTCTCCGTATATTTAGTTGATGGTACCTTGTTATGGCGGGACATGAACACGACAACTCATTTTTATTTTGCATTTCTAAAGTAATGAACCAGGTGATGTCAATATTATTGGCTGCTGTGCCGGGTGACATTACACCTAGCTAACTGACATTTCTAATAACTGAAACTTTTTGTAGTGGAAAATGGAATGGCGTTATTTTTTATTTCCCCAACTGAGTTGAGTAGGTTGAGCTAAGAAACGACATCACTGCACTCAGGACATTCCCAAACGCGCTCTGTCCCCTCGTTCAACAGACAGCGAAGACTAATCGTTCCCACCGCTATCTGATTGAATGTTCTCCTGGTCTTCCCAGTTAGTTTTGAGATTCTTCCAGAAACCCCGCCGATCCTCCGCAATCCCATTTTGTCCACATACGGGTTCTCAATCTGTTCCCCCCGCTTCCTCCACCTGGTCGCACAGGTGAGGGAAAACCTCTCCCTTGTCCACAGGTAATCTACCACCACGAAACAAGAAGTGCTATCCCTGCCAGCAAATCAGCCTGTTCATTCCCCAGCACTCCCGAATGTCCAAGGGAAAAATAAATACCATTCTCATAACCCAATCCATTCCCCAACTAAAATATAGGAGCAGTAGTACCATAGTGGCTGGACGCTCTCTTGACATCCCTGTAGTCTTGGGTTCAAAACCATATCGGGTCGGATTTTACAAAATGAAATTAGCGTACAAGTCGACCCAGCTTAAAATGGGTAGCAGGTGATGTCGTGGAAAGTAAAGGACGCCGGCTTGATCATGGCCACTTCATCAGCCCAGTGTGGATTGGGTCTATAAAATATGTACCTAAAAGTCGCTTAAAAGTCGACAGGGTCGACTTCATTGCACCGGGTGTTTATCCCATAATGCTCAGTCTCTTTCATCATATGCCCTATCCGTCTTAAGAATCGCCAAATGGGTGGAAGCCTTTACTTTATCATCATCATGATCATCATCATCATGTGCCATGCCGATAAGCATCGGCGGCCATGTTTCGCCTTTTCACTCGATCACCAGAGCCGTGGATCAGCTAAGTGTTCTTTTCTTGACCATTTACGTGGCGAAGTGGTCAAGCCATCTGCCTTGGGCTCCGAAGGTTGTGGGTTCGATTCCGGGAGGCATCCTTTGGCTTCACGAGTGCATTTTGTCGGAGACTCCTAAGGGTCGCCGCTGGAGCTACGGAGTTCGTGGTTTGTGCGACGCTTTCCGCGCTGCGGAAAGAGACTGAGCCATATGGGATAAAACCCGGTGCAATGAAGTCAACCCTGTCGACTTTTAAGCGACTTTTTCTCGACCATATCACGTAGCTAAGCCATCCAGGTATTCACTTCGCCGCCCCTTGTCCTCTTCCCCTCAATCTTGCCAGTTGTCACCAAGTTGTTTACTGTATAGAACATAAGATAAAATACACCAACCTTATCTCTCAATGTCAAACTTGGTCATTATTCAAATCACACTTACGCAAAATCAACGCCTGTGAGATGAGATGCTTGAAAATAGCAGCCGACTTAACTATCCAAGACCGAATTAAAAATGATGTTATCAGACAGACAGTAAGATCAACACCTTGTGCCACATAAATTGAAAGACGAAGATCAAATGGTTTGGTCATCTCGTTAAAATGCAATACCATCAAGTACCAGCATTGATCCTAACATTAAAGAAGATCTCCTATGAGAGCAAGAGGACGTCCAATAAGAAAATGGATTGACGACAACAAAGACATTGTACAATCTCACCGAATGACACTATCCAGTGTCACCCATTGGGCGCCGGAACGCCAATTATTCCTTCCCACGGGTATGAACGGCAAAAGTGGACGATGATAATGATAAAAACAGAATTAAGGGAAATAAACTAGCTTTTTGATGAGAAAACAATATACACATTTATGTCCCCTGCACATAATCTTAAATCTGGTCAGAGTATATCTCACTCACATATCTGTAAAAGCACTAGCGAAGTTGAAAGAGAACTGCCTGATGATGTCAATGTCGGAATGGGGTTCTTCTCCTGGACTCGTCAAATGTTAAAGTGAGGGCAAGATTGGCCACCTACCCATCATTTGTTCTCTAGTCTCTGGTCTACAAATGTGATGGCGCTACCACATATGTGTTACTTTATGGGATATAACACACATATCTGTTACTTTATGGGATATAACACACATATCTGTTACTTTATGGGATATAACACACATATCTGTTACTTTATGGGATATAACATACATATCTGTTACTTTATGGGATATAACACACATATGTGTTACTTTATGGGATATAACACACATATCTGTTACTTTATGGGATATAACACACATATCTGTTACTTTATGGGATATAACACACATATCTGTTACTTTATGGGATATAACACACATATCTGTTACTTTATGGGATATAACATACATATCTGTTACTTTATGGGATATAACATACATATCTGTTACTTTATGGGATATAACACACATATCTGTTACTTTATGGGATATAACACACATATCTGTTACTTTATGGGATATAACACACATATCTGTTACTTTATGGGATATAACACACATATCTGTTACTTTATGGGATATAACACACATATCTGTTACTTTATGGGATATAACACACATATGTGTTACTTTATGGGATATAACACACATATCTGTTACTTTATGGGATATAACACACATATGTGTTACTTTATGGGATATAACACACATATCTGTTACTTTATGGGATATAGCACACATATGTGTTACTTTATGGGATATAACACACCTATCTATTACTTTATGGGATATAACACACATATGTGTTACTTTATGGGATATAACACACCTATCTGTTACTTTATGGGATATAACACACATATTTGTTACTTTATGGGATATAACACACATATCTGTTACTTTATGGGATATAGCACACATATGTGTTACTTTATGGGATATAACACACACATCTGTTACTTCATGGGATTGATTGATTGATTGATTTAGGAATCGACATCACAGCATTCGGGGCATTCCCATAAGCGCTCCGTCCCCATCCTCAGCAGCCAGCGAAGAGTTCCAACACTAATAGTACCAGTAGCAATCTGATTATATGTCCGTCTCGCCTTTCCCCTGAGCATTGAGCGTCGGCCATATCCCCTCGTCACTCCTCGCTGTCTCATTCTTGCCAGGCCATGGTAATCCATTTGCTCTTCCGAGGTGTGCACATGCTCCCACAAGGCAGCAACCACGTCTGCCTTGTCATGTATCAATACTCCACCAAGTTCTGCAGAGCCAGCCAATCCGTCCGCCTGTTCATTTCCCAGCACACCGGCATGCCCCGGAGAAAAGATCCAGGCGATGCTTGTCACCCGTGACCTCCGAAACGAAACAAGCCACTCCTCACGAAGCCTGAACGTCCTCACCCTCGTCAGCATGCTTTCTGAGTCAGTTACAATCACGATGTGTGTGTGTGTCGTATTCTCCATCCAGCGGAGAGCCGCAGTGACTTCATGGGATATAACACACCTATCTGTTACTTTATGGGACATAACACACATATCTGTTACTTTATGGAATATAACACACATATCTTTTACTTTATGGGATATAACACACATATCTCTTACTTTATGGGATATAACACACATATCTGTTACTTTATGGGATATAACACACACATCTGTTACTTTATGGGATATAACACACATATCTGTTACTTTATGGGATATAACACACATATCTGTTACTTTATGGAATATAACACACACATCTGTTATTTTATGGGGTAAAACACACACATCTTTTACTTTATGGGATATAACACACACATCTGTTACTTTATGGGATATAACACACATATCTGTTACTTTATGGGATATAACACACGCATGTGTTACTTTATGCGATATAACACACATATGTGTTACTTTATGGGATATAACACACACACATCTGTTACTATATGGGATGTGACACATATATCTGTTACTTTATGGGATATAACACACATATGTGTTACTTTATGGGATATAACACACATATCTGTTACTTTATGGGATATAAAACACATATCTGTTACTTTATGGGATATAACACACATATCTGTTACTTTATGGGATATAACACACATATCTGTTACTTTATGGGATATAACACACATATCTGTTACTTTATGGGATATAACACACATATGTGTTACTTTATGGGATATAACACACATATCTGTTACTTTATGGGATATAACACACATATGTGTTACTTTATGGGATATAACACACATATCTGTTACTTTATGGGATATAGCACACATATGTGTTACTTTATGGGATATAACACACCTATCTATTACTTTATGGGATATAACACACATATGTGTTACTTTATGGGATATAACACACCTATCTGTTACTTTATGGGATATAACACACATATTTGTTACTTTATGGGATATAACACACATATCTGTTACTTTATGGGATATAGCACACATATGTGTTACTTTATGGGATATAACACACACATCTGTTACTTCATGGGATTGATTGATTGATTGATTTAGGAATCGACATCACAGCATTCGGGGCATTCCCATAAGCGCTCCGTCCCCATCCTCAGCAGCCAGCGAAGAGTTCCAACACTAATAGTACCAGTAGCAATCTGATTATATGTCCGTCTCGCCTTTCCCCTGAGCATTGAGCGTCGGCCATATCCCCTCGTCACTCCTCGCTGTCTCATTCTTGCCAGGCCATGGTAATCCATTTGCTCTTCCGAGGTGTGCACATGCTCCCACAAGGCAGCAACCACGTCTGCCTTGTCATGTATCAATACTCCACCAAGTTCTGCAGAGCCAGCCAATCTGTCCGCCTGTTCATTTCCCAGCACACCGGCATGCCCCGGAGAAAAGATCCAGGCGATGCTTGTCACCCGTGACCTCCGAAACGAAACAAGCCACTCCTCACGAAGCCTGAACGTCCTCACCCTCGTCAGCATGCTTTCTGAGTCAGTTACAATCACGATGTGTGTGTGTGTCGTATTCTCCATCCAGCGGAGAGCCGCAGTGACTTCATGGGATATAACACACCTATCTGTTACTTTATGGGACATAACACACATATCTGTTACTTTATGGAATATAACACACATATCTTTTACTTTATGGGATATAACACACATATCTCTTACTTTATGGGATATAACACACATATCTGTTACTTTATGGGATATAACACACACATCTGTTACTTTATGGGATATAACACACATATCTGTTACTTTATGGGATATAACACACATATCTGTTACTTTATGGAATATAACACACACATCTGTTATTTTATGGGGTAAAACACACACATCTTTTACTTTATGGGATATAACACACACATCTGTTACTTTATGGGATATAACACACATATCTGTTACTTTATGGGATATAACACACGCATGTGTTACTTTATGCGATATAACACACATATGTGTTACTTTATGGGATATAACACACACACATCTGTTACTATATGGGATGTGACACATATATCTGTTACTTTATGGGATATAACACACATATGTGTTACTTTATGGGATATAACACACATATCTGTTACTTTATGGGATATAACACACATATCTGTTACTTTATGGGATATAACACACACATCTGTTACTTTATGGGATATAACACACCTATCTGTTACTTTATGGGATATAACACACATATGTGTTACTTTATGGGATATAACACACATATCTGTTACTTTATGGGATATAACACACACAAATGTTACTTTATGGGATATAACACACATATGTGTTACTTTATGGGATATGACACACATATCTGTTACTTTATGGGATATAACACACATATCTGTTACTTTATGGGATATAAAACACATATCTGTTACTTTATGGGATATAATACACATACATGTTACTTTATGGGATGTAACACAGAAATCAATCCATTGCACAAGAAGTAGTAACACGTGTATGGACTACGCTTGAGTTGAAAGCGAGCGAGCCAACCCAACAACAACAACAACAACAACAGATTAGTTACCTTGTTGAGGACCACAGAGACAGATGAGAAGACAGAGTGGTGACATATGCTGAGACAGACGGACAGACCTGCAGAAAGACCGAGATAGAGACATACTGACTAACACACAAATAGACTGATCGACCGAGCGAGCAGCTTGGGTCTCGACTGAACAGCCCATAGAGCTACAGTTGTAGTGAGGGAAGAACGGACGGACGGACAGATCGACAGACCGATCGATCAACCAACCTAACTATCGATCGACCGACAGTTCGAGTGACGACAGACAGACAGACAGACAGACAGACAGACAGACAGACAGACAGACAGACAGACAGACAGACTGGCAGGCAGGCAGGCAGACAGACAGACAGACAGATCAACCTACCTACTGATCGACCGACCGACCTTCTGACCGACTAACAGTTCGTGCGACAGCAGATGGACTGACAGAAAAACCAACAGATAGACAGGCAGGCTGATTTATGACGGACGAACAGATAGACGGATAGATATACTGCTGGCTGCTGGGGATGGGGACGGAGCGCTTATGGGAATGTCCCGAATGCTGTGATGTCGGTTCCTAAATCAATCAATCAATCAATCAATCATATACTGATGAATAGAAGGATGGATGGATGGATGGATGGATGGATGGATAGATGGATGGATGGATGGATGGATGGATACATAACTGTTCTGCGCGAACGGCAGAGTCTTATCCTTGCTACTGAAATAAACCTGCTTGTAACATCCAGTATTCAAAGACGCGCTCTTGCTCCGACCAACAGACTACATCAATGTTTTCGTTGCCACTTCCGTAGTGAGAGAAGTACGCCACAAACTGCGATGACGTCATGAAATGTGCTGTAATATTTGAGCAATTGCTGAAAACACATCCCTTCAACAAGGCGCTGTTATCGTTATAAGGAGTTTGGTTATAATCTAGATGTGATCACTTTAGCTTTCAGTGTTTATATTGTCTAGTTTGCCTTCTAATATGTACTTCTTTATCTCTACTTTTATGAGAGTCGAGATCTCATCTTATCTTGCTCCTCTTGTACTTTCATGTCTGTGGGACCAGGTGGAGAATGCAGGGGAATAGAGTGAGAACCCGTATGTGAAAAGAATGATATTGATGGGGGGGGGATTAACAGGCGTTCCTCAAAACTGAGAGGGAAGGCCAGGAGAACTTTTAAAGAGATAGTGCAGGGAACGATTCAGGATTGTTCGCTAGATTTTCTCAGTATGATGCAAGTCTTCGAAATGCCGCCTTTTACGTGTTCTTTATTTCTGTAAAAATACCGCCCCTTTATGAAACCCTCTTACGGTGCAGCCCAATAAGGCCACCTCTCTCTCTCTCTCTCTCTCTCTCTCTCTCTCTCTCTCTCTCTCTCTCTCTCTCTCTCTCTCTCTCTCTATCATACCACGCACGGCCCTGGTACGATTACCAGTATGACTCTTCACTAGCTGTTGAACGAGGGGAGAGAGCTCGCATGGGACTGTCCTGAGTGCAGTGATGTCGGTTCTTAACTCAACATTGTACATTCCGGTGTCGATGTGAAGCATAAACAGCGGGAGAGTGCCCGTTTATGGGCTTCGTGTATTGTGATTCCCATGGACACTGCTAGTCCCTTTGTCCTTTGTTCAAATGGTCGGCCTTGTCTTCTGATTCAATGTGGTCTGTACATCATTGCTTGTTGGGGTATACTGTTAGTAGTACCGAGATATATGTATGGATTTGTGTCTTATGGTATTATGTGCGTGCCCTTGTACGAGGAAGCCTCAAATGAAAACCTTAAAAGTGTGATAGAATTTACAATAACCTTACTATTGCCTTGTAACCTGTCAATATTGTTGTAAAATATGTAAAGAGTATTAAGCATGTGACATCACGGTGCAGTCGAACATAAGGACAGTTTAAAGATGGCCGCCCACTTTTGATATGCACCAACGAGGAGCAGCGTTCTTTTATCCGTGTTTTGATCAGTGAAGGTGTGAAACCTGTAAAAAACAAATCGGTGAATGAAGGTCCAGTATGGTGATGCCTGCCTGTCAGTCCAGCAAGTGTATGAGTGGAGTAGGAAGTTTCAAAATGGCGTGACTTCTGTGACAAACTGTTCACGATCAGGCCAGACACACAGAGTAGTGACCTCAGGGTGGTTACACACGCGTCCCATGGAATTCTTATCAACAGGAATCCAAGCACTTTATCAGCGAAGGAGGATTTGCAATGAACACAGTGGTGACTACAACGAAAATTGATACATTTGTTCTTTACTTATTCTTTAACGACCAATCCATACTCCCGGTGGTTATATGGCGAGTATCGCTAACGACCAATCCATACGCCCTGGGTTATATGGCGAGTATCGCTAACGACCAATCCGTACTCCCGTAGTGTTATGTCCAATATCGCAACGCCCGCCTTCACTTTCTCGAACATTTGCTGGTACACATGCTAGGCTTGGTCGACCCAGGTAAATTATTTACATATCCTTTACAGGACGTCGCAGTCAACTCCAGCATTGTTTGGCTGTTTGTGATCCCTGGGCAAGTTTACATTTCATTGTTTGCCATTGCTTCTTGAACGGCCGGCACTCATATCTTTGTATTGAAACCAACGCAAGGCGGTCGTCTTCCAAATCATCCGCAGCTGTGTTTCGAACGCGGTATGCGGGATTACAAATTGCGACTGTAACACCTTAGCCACAGATCCGGCTTCTTCTCAAAACAAAACAAAATTAACACAGACAGACAAGGCATTTAGAATCATTTTACTGGTCTCAGTTGCCACAGACACAATCTCAATGATGACACTATCCATCGGTTCTTGGCTGTTCTCTTTCTGTTCTTTACGCTTTGCTTTTAGCACTTTGTGCGTGGACATACCGTCTCGCTGAAATTAACATACATAGGTATTTTTTATTTATGTTTGTCTCCACTATTGTCACGCAGCTTAAAAAGAACTTAGGAGAAGCGGTACATGCCGAGAAAATGGAGGCGTGGAGAATGAGAAGAAGAAGAATTGTTGCTTGAAAGAAACAGGTTCGCTCCTACAATTCTTCCTCTCTCCCTTCTTCCTCCAGCTCTATCCTTCTCCTATTCCTACTCCCCCCTCCTCTTTCTTCTTCATTCTTCCTCCCGTCCCATCCTTCTCCCAATCCTCATCATCCCCCTACCACTCTTCCTCATCTTTCTTCATTTTCTTCTTCCTCCTTCTTTCCCATTTTCCTCCTTTTCTTCCTCCTCTTTCTTCTCCATCCTCTCCCTCTTATTTTCGCATCCTACTCCTAGTCCTCCTCCATCTTTCTCCTTCTCCCCCTTTTTCTTCTTCTTCTTCTTCTTCTTCTTCTTCTTCTTCTTCTTCTTCTTCTTCTTCTTCTTCTTCTTCTTCTTCTTCTTCTTCTTCTTCTTCTTCTTCTTCTTCTTCTTCTTCTTCTTCTTCTTCTCTTACTTCCTCTTCTCCACATTCTCCCCTTTCTTATTCTCTTTCCTCTTCCTCCTACTTCTTCTTCCCCCTCCTTCTTCTACTTCTTATATCTCCTTATTGTTCTTTCCAATCCTTCTCCTCCTCATCATCTTCTTCATATTTTTCTTCTTACTTGCATACTTTCGTCAGGTATTGTGTTTTTGAGTGCGGCATAATTCGTTTTGCTTGTCTACACCAGAGCTTCAACATTTGCATCTTTCGATCGACACATCTAACCTATTCCCGGCATGCAACTGGATAGTCTCCAATGACATCCGGCTGTCTGAGAAAAGCAGCACCATCTTCTAACAGGAGTTCAGCATGGTCAAATGGACCAGAACTCTTGCTATTAAACTTCAGGTGTGCCGATACCTAGGTAGCGGGTTCAGCCCCATCACCGGTCAGTTGCATTAAAATGTTGACTTCTCGTCCTTGCCTTGGGGATGTAAATTACAAGTACATCTGAATTCGGAGAGGGTCCACCTGATGGCCAGGGAAATTGGTAACAGGGACAGCTAACCCACACGCAAAAATCAGTCCAGTGTACCAGAAGTAGTAGCAAGCTCATGGACTGCGCTTGAGGTCATAGCGAGCGAACGCATACAAATGTCTTGACAATCGAATGTGATGTGGATGATGTCTTAAGACAGGCATCCTTACCTTAGCCTGCGGAACCTGTTCCTGGTGACCACAATGCAACACCTGTAGTAGAACCAGGTGCTTCCGATATATGAGAACTTCAAGGTCATTCAGAGCTTTAATATGATTCCTTTCGTGGGGAGGTTCCACAAAATTACATTAATTTAAAAAAAAAAAAAAAAAAAAAAAAAAAAAAAAAAAAAAAAACGATTGTTACATCAATTTTGAATACAATTTTCAACAATACACCAATTTTACAACAACCGAAGCCATGGAAGCACAGTGGATGGCGCGAGTGAATGCAAACTCTAATTATGTGTTCGAATCTTCGTGGTTAACCGTCAACGGTCAATCACATTAAAATGAGTACCAGAGATTATTTTGGAAAATAAAGGTGCTCAGCGTTATATTGACCACAGCACACAACAAGCACATATTTAAAAAAAAAATGTTTGCATATTCTTTACAGGACATTGCTGTCAACATCAGCATCTTTCAGCTGATTGTTGATTTCTTGGCAAGATTACCCTCAGTAGTTTGCCATTGCTTTCTGAGCAGCTGGCTCACATACCACGTAAGTTACCGACGCGATTCGAACCACTGCTGATTCTCACCGACGTCACGCTACCTACGAGAGTATACGATATTACGGAGAAAAGTCGCTATCCTCTAGGCCAGGAAGCCGGCAGGCACATATTAGTCTATACAATTATAGGGCTTAGACAAGGCGCAATAGGGTTCGTTAGCTTTGACTTGTACGTGACCTACCTAGAAAAAAATACATTCAAAAATATAGGACCAGTGACCATCCACGCTTATCGGCACGGCGCATGATGATGACATAGAAACGTGACCGTTACATGTTGACTTTACCATCTATGGAATACTGCTCCAGGCACGGTGAAAGGTACTTTACTTGCACTTAAGACAATATTACAAATATATTACAACAATAATGAAAGTATACTTGATCAGTAGATAGAACCAGGAGAAAGGGATTCGGATATAGACTGACCACCTCTCACTCAAACATACCAGGTTCGATTTGTGATGAAGATATTACATAGCTGGGAATCCCAACAAAGTAAAGACACGGACAGTCAAACGTTTCACCAAAATCTTTATCGAGGAAGATTACAATTGACATCATGAATCGTTATTATCATGTTCAAAATGGTTTATAAATTTAATTGATATACCACCATAGGCACTAACTAAAGAACAAGAGATAAGACTCACTATTTGTGGAAAATTGTCTGAGAAAAGCAGCGCACAAGTCAAGAAGAGACCATAATAGAAACGAGGACATCTATAAAATAGTTACAACAACACCAGTTGATAAATTCACTGATAGACACAGACTTAACTGGTTCGGCCTACTAATGTGAATGAACCAAATGTCGTAAGCGGCCATCCCACTGTGGAATAATTAGCCAAACGACAGAGCTGATCGATTGGCTAAGGGAGGAGCAAAAGAATAACAGTCTGATGTGCCCGTTACATGTCACCAAAAGAAAAGAATGATCAAATCAGTCAGAAAGCCAAAAAAAAAAAAAAAAACTGCTCAAGACGACTACACATTATGGACAGATCAGAACAAGTCATTATTCTGCACCTCAGAACAGGACACAATAGATTACGCAACCACATGTATAAACAGTTCCGGATTGGTGAATCAACCATGTGCACATGTGGGTTGGGGTCGCAGACAGCAGCGCACATACTCCAAGACTCCCCAAATTACAACATATCTAGGCAAACCTTCTGGCCTAGAGAGACGACATTGGAAGATAAACTCTATGGACCGCTGAGTGAACTAAAAAGACAGTTAAATTCATACAAGAAAAAACTGCAGTTATAGATACATTTCAAGCGAATGAAAGAAGAAGCAGAAGAAGTCGCAAGCGGCAAGAGCATACAACATGAAAATTGAAACACCAAGAGGCAGGGGAAGGCAACAAACAAACTGGATCGACGGAGTATTCAACACCTTAACCCACAACATTTAAGCATACACTTTACAAATATGGTGATTTTCTACATGATGTCTGTTGAAGATATGTCTCCATGCCATGGTTTTGTGTCATCAAGTATAATTTCGTTCCGTCAGCCACTCTCTCGTCAACCACAATTATTTCCATTCGTCACGTGATGTGCTCGAGTGCAGCGCTTCTCCATTTGTGTTTGTCGTTTTCTCATAGTTGTAATTACTGTTCTGTATGCCAGCCTTAGTCATGCGTGATTGAGCTACCGTATGTAGGCGGTGCCACCTCCTTTCTGTTAGAATGTTGGGCGGCGCTTATCAAACCCGACACCCCACAATATGTCAATGGCTTTGAGTGGAGGAGCGCAAATGGGAGGGCACAAGTCATATTATGGTGCGAGAGATTGCAGCCTAAGGACTAAATGACATGGCAGGCCAGACCTGGCCTTAAGCCTTGCTTGGCAACAGGTCTAGGATCGAAGCTCCGACAAGCGGACAGTTAGAGCATTGCTTTGCTAATCCGGCAGCTTCTGCAGCTGGTCTTGTTCCAGACGTATTGGTGTTACCTTTCCTCTGAAGAAAACTAGGCAGGCCGAGAGAAGGATCATACTGCATGGACAACACGGTAAATTACCATTTATGATTACTTGTTGCTTGTGCCTTAAAACAATAGGAATTTCGTCAGATTCTCATTATTGTTTCACACACACACACACACACACACTGAATCTCTCTCTCTCTCTCTCTCTCTCTCTCTCTCTCTCTCTCTCTCTCTCTCTCTCTCTCTCTCTCTCTCTCTATCTATCTCTCTCTCACACACACACACACTGACTCTCTCTCTCTCTCTCTGACTCTCTCTCACATACACACACAAACATTGACACACTCTCTCTCTCTCTCTCTCTCTCTCTCTCTCTCTCTCTCACACACACACACTGACTCTCTCTCTCTCTCTGACTCTCTCTCACATACACACACAAACATTGACACACTCTCTCTCTCTCTCACACACACACTGACTCTCTATCTCTCTCACACACACACTGACTCTCTCTCTCTCTCTCTCTCTCTCTCCCTCTCTCACACACACCGACACAATCACACTACCTGACAAGGTCCAGTGTGTACTTGGCGTCGGCCTGTGTGTGTATGTGTTGGTATTTCTTGTAGCATGTTGGTTCTAGG
>OY992888.1:73581638-73649138 GCA_963921405.1 Cepaea hortensis | reverse complement strand
CAGGCATTCCTTTTGCCCCCCCCCCCCCCCAAAAAAAAAAAAACGCACAACAGCACGTTGCTCTTTGGTTGTACACCCCGTAAGTACAGTCGCCATTTTGTTTATGCGCTGCGCATGAGACACCTAGCCCCACCTGACGAACGGGAATATAAAGTTCGATGTTGCTGTCATCTAATGACACCTGTAGAAAACACCAACTACATTTATCTGCCATCCCACAGAACTGTGTGACTTACCTATTAACTCGTCCTCGTATTATTATGTTATGTACATGATTTACATCCTTGACCAGTTTATGTTAGAAATTGATATACAGTATTAAACTGTGTACAACAATCCGTTGTAACTAATCACACTATTCTAAATAAACGGTGGGAGTATTATAAACTCTTACACTATTGCTATCTTAGCAAGAACATTATTTCTCAACATAATTGCCACCAACATTGTTGACTCTAATAAAACAATGAAGCATATGGCATTAGGGTAGGCAGGTAGGTAGGTAGGTAGGCAGGTATGTAGGTAGGTAGGTATGTAGGTAAGTAGGTAGGTAGGTATGAAGGTAGGAAGGTAGGAAGGTAGGAAGGTAGATAGTTAGGTAGGTAAGTAGGTAGGTAGGTAGGTAGGTAGGTAGGTAGGAAGGTAGGTAGGTAGGTAGGAAGGTAGGAAGGTAGAAAGGTAGGCAGGTAGTTAGGTAGGTAGGTAGGTAGGTAGGTAGGTAGGAAGGTAGGAAGGTAGGTAGTTAGGTAGGTAGGTAGGTAGGTAGGAAGGTAGGAAGGTAGGTAGTTAGGTAGGTAGGTAGTTAGGTAGGTAGGTAGGTAGGTAGGTAGGTAGGTAGGTAGGTAGGTAGGAAGGTAGGAAGGTAGAAAAGTAGGTAGTTAGGTAGGTAGGTAGGAAGGTAGGAAGGTAGGTAGTTAGGTAGGTAGGTAGGTAGGTAGGCAGGTATGTAGGTAGGTAGGTAGGAAGGTAGGAAGGTAGGAAAGTAGGTAGTTAGGTAGGTAGGTAGGTAGGTAGGAAGGTAGGAAGGTAGGTAGTTAGGTAGGTAGGTAGGTAGGTAGGTGGGTATGTAGGTAGGTATGTAGGTAGATAGACAGGCAAGTAGGTAGGTAGACAGGTAGCATGTAGATAGAGAGACACTGGGAGTCAAGGACCCAGTACGTGAAATTATATCACATTCATATCGTCTTTAAACACAAATGACTTCCAGCAACATATTTTGGCAATGGATATTTTTGTTAATTACCGTGTTATATAAATGATTTTTCACCTCTTTGTTCATCATCTGTATGGATATTACCAGTGATTACTATACATTACTTAAATGATTGATCACCTTTTTGCTATGGATATTACCATTCGTTCGGCCAGTGGAAGTCAATAAGTAAGTTAAAATTGACTGTAGGAAAATAACTAACTATGATAACAACTTGAAACCAGTTTATTTTTGTACATACATCGTCCCTTTATTTCTCAACATAATTGCCACCAACATTGATGACTCTAATAAAACAATGAAGCATATGACATTAGGGTAGGTAGGTAGGTAGGTAGGTAGGTAGGCAGGTATGTATGTAGGTAGGTATGTAGGTAGGTAGGAAGGTATGTAGGTAGGTAGGTAGGTAGCTAGCTAGTTAGGTAGGTAGGTAGGAAGGGTAGGTAGGTATGTAGGTAGGTAAGTAGGTAGGTAGACTAATCATTTACCAATACAACGACAACAAGGGACATAACACAACAATTCATTAGAGCAATGGACGATACCCAAGCAAAAAAAATAGAATAAAATCATAGTGACATAAAATTGAACAATAAAGTAGCATTATAAGCAGCTTAAATATTTTACTACAAGAACATTTGGTGCAAATGAATCCGTCGTAAGATATTATCGAGTGCAAAATATTAACAAAAATTGAAGTGCAGGTTTAGGAATATTTTTATTTTATAAACCTAAATGTGAATTATTTATATTTATTAATAAGTCATAACCTTGTAATACTTTCTGCATATAATATGATTTTTCATTACAATTTTTGAAGGGTACATTGCCTTGTAAATATACATTGCTTTGTATGAAATAAACTTTGGGGGAAAAAATCTATTTTTTTTTACAGAAATTCCCCAAATCCGTTGTAATGGGGTTCCTATACGTTCCAGATAGTGTAAGGCACCATTAATAGACTGCATGTTGATGATTGTAAGGGCGACTAGCTCATTACCCCATGTGAACATGTAGGATAGTCGTGGTTGTTGAGGGGCGGCAGCGTGGTACCAGGTGTTTGGTGGACTGGAGGCGTCGTGCTCTCACCGTCAGACAGGCTCTTGGTTGAGCGTCCCCTTTTCCTACTGACCAGCTGGAAACCGTCTTCATCCTCCTTACTATGTTGATCTGTCTGGGAGATCGAGGTGACTTTTTGTGCCAGTCTAGGTCCCTTCTGGGTTTGTATTATTCCAGTGGGAGTCTTTCCCACAGGTTGATTTTATAAGCAATTTTACATTCTGTAGTTTGCCACTGCTTTCTGAACGAGACGTCAACATTTCAGTACAACTTAAATGCTAGTGTAGGGATTGAATGCCCTGCCTCGCCATCAGCGCACTACAAGTGTAAGAGCGATCACTTTTATCCTGTCGACCATGTAGAATTCTGTGTCAAACCTGGGGCAACCTGTATTTGTAAATAATTATTTTATCATTCAAGCATGACATTATGTATTGAAGCTCTTCTGCCAACATCATCGTGTGCCATGCTGTTAGGTGGTAATGTTTTGAAACATGTGCCATGCTGACAGACAATGATGGTTCGCAAACTCACACGATCACCAGCGGCTTGGATTACATCAAGTTTGCCCGCTGTCACTAAGTTTTCAAGTTATCATGCACAAAATATTACTAATTAATTAATAATATTCACTGCTACTGAATTTATTATTACTTGATTTCTTTCTTATACAAATAAAAAGTTTATTACTAACTGATCAGTACCATATGTATGTATACACATAAGTTATAAATTTGTTAATATGTTCAATTACTTTAGCTGTTATTCTACTAATTCTTGTCTTGTATACAGAATGGCTAAATTTATTAAAAATTCATCAATAACATTGTTAAGTTTATGAGCTATTGCAAATTTATAACAAATGCGGAATTAACTTGCTACTAATTTAATTGTATATGTTATGTAAATTTAATCCTGTTTGTCAAAAGCCATAATTAAGATGATAATATTTTTCTGAACTAATATATTAAAAAAATACCCACACACAAAACTACACGCCAACCAAAAATCACACCCACCCACTGAGAAATTGAAAAGATCACAAACTGTGAACATCTTGGCTGCACATTCAACAACCATGGGGACTGTTCACAAGAAGTCATACATAAATTGGCCATAGCCATACAGGGATAAACGATAATAAGAGCCTATGGCACAAAACCAGCAAACACATGCAAGTAAACTGTGTTAGAACAAGCACAGAGCTTGACATCTGACAATCGTTACATGGCTTGTCAAGGCTTTCTTTTCTCAAAGTGATTTTGATGTTTTCAAAATTGTGTTGGGCATATACCACAATTCACATATAGACATACAGTACACGAACACACAATTTTAAATATTTGCAGACAGTAGTAGACAGTGTGTGCTCCCCCCCCCCCCTTGCTATTCAATATCTACATGGACAGAATTTCCAAAGAAGCAAGTCTCGACAGAACAGATTACGGAATCTTAGAACTCTTTACTCCAGATGAAACAACTGACCCACAGGGAATAAATGAACTTCTATTTGCAGACGATCAGTGCCTGTTTTACAGCGATGAGGGCAGACTACAAAATCATATTACTAATCCGAGTTCAACCTGCAGCAGATACAATATGAGCATAAACACAGCCAAAACCGAAGTAATGCACGTTAGCAGATCACCTGGTCCACTAAGTATACAGATAAATAACACAACTCTGAAACAAGTTAAAGAATTCAAATACCTTGGAAGTATAATCACAGAAGATGGCAGATTGGACACAGAAATTGAAATCAGATGTCAAAAAGCTAGTGCACTTACATATCAACTATCACCCTTACTGAAAAATCCAAACATACCCATGTTCGCAAAACGACAGATAATAAACAGCATATTCACACCAACCCTATGCTACCAATCTCAAACCTGGACTTTATCCAAATTACACCTTCGCAAAATCAACACATGTGAAATGAGATGCTTGAGGAGAGCTGCCAACTTAACAATCCGAGACCGAGTAAGAAATGCTACTATCAGACAGACTATGGGATCAACACCTTGTGCCACATTTATTGAAAGACAGAAGATCAAGTGGTTTGGCCATGTCGTTAGAATGCAACACCAGCAGCTACCATCACTGGCCTTACATAAAAGATCATCTGCGACGAGACCACGAGGACGTCCAAGAAGAAAATGGATTGACGACATCAGAGACATTGTACAACCACACGGAATGACACTATCCAGTGCCGCCCACCGGGCGCTGGAACGCAAATTATCCCCCCCCCCCCCACGACACTTGACGGCAGAAGTGGAAGATGATGATGATGATGATGATGAGTAGACAGTAGTTGCTGTTGTAGACATAGTGGTAACTGTAGTAGTAGCAGTTGTAAAGGTAAAAAGTGAAGTACCCTGATTTTCCATTTCTTTAGGCACTGAGTATATGGTGAAAGAAAACATCACATTTTTGTAAAACAATTGGCATTCAATGGGTGATGTGGTCAATAGCGCACACTTCGCCTTTACTTTCCAGAACATTTCATGGTGCTTAGTTTCTGCTGAGTCAACCCGGGAGCAATAGTGGGGACTCAATTACATGATCTACGGGCTAATCATTCGCTATCAACGGCCAGTGCACTTGGTAAGCGAAATTTAAGGGGAAACAAATACCTCTTTTTCAAGGGAACATAATATTCATTTTATAGTTTGCAAGGGACATAACTCGCCATCGTTTTTCTAAAGAAGCAATTAGTTATATTAATTATTAAATTTTTAATATAATGACACCACCTAATCACAGTAAACACAAAAATGTGACTTCCTAAAGATTAAAAGACCTTTAATGCTAAAGTGAATAAAATGTACTTGCTAATGCAATATATACAATGTGTCAACACTGCAGGCTCCATGCACGATGTTAACGACCATTTCCGAATGGACGCCTTGCATTTTTACTCTGGTTTCTCTTCACAACGTATATCATCATCATCATCATCGTGTTTCATCAACAACAAGAACATCAACAGCACAGATATCTCGGTGCTCTTCTTAGAACAAAACTAAACACAATTACACAAGAGGCACCGAGTCGACAGTACATGGCACTAGAACAGAACATTCAGAGAAACAGACAAATCAGCAAAATATTAGACATGCAGGGAAACATCCAGACAGAAACACCACACATAGGGACTGCTTTCGAGCAACGCTACACACATCTATTCACAGCAGAGGCAGTCGACACACAGATACAAGACAACTTCCTACAGTACACAAAGAAATTACCCAACACAGACAGAGACACACTGGACTCAGAACTGACACTAACAGACATAACACAGGCACTGAGCACACTGAACAAAGACAAAACACCAGGACCAGACGGTTTGACAGTAGAATTCTACCAACATTTCTTTCCTATCCTAGGCAATCTTCTCCTCAAGGTTTATCAGGAAGCCTTTGACAAACAACATCTTCCTGATAGCTGCAACATGTCTTACATCACACTCATACCCAAAGACAACACTGACAAAACACAACTGAAGAACTACAGACCAATTTCCTTACTTAACACAGACTACAAGATACTTGCCAAAGCACTCACCAACAAACTTAAACCCTTCATGCCAACACTCATACACCCAGACCAACAGTGCAGTGTCAAACAAAGAAACATACATAATCACACCCATCTCATTAGAGACATTATCACCTACACCCACGGGAAAGACTGTCCATCCTCCCTCTTGTCCTTGGATCAAGAGAAGGCCTTCGACAGAATTTCCCACACTTACCTGCACAGGACACTAGAACACTGCAACATAGGGCAGTACTACCGGCAGTGGATACAGATCTTGTATAAAAATCCTGAGAGTAAAGTGTTGGTGAACCATTCACTGACAGCAAGCTTCAGGCTCACAAGATCTGTAAGGCAGGGATGCCCCTTATCACCACTACTGTATGTGCTGACCCTAGAGCCACTATTAGAAAAGATAAGACAAGACACTAGTATTAAGGGAACCTTCTTGCATGGGATAGGAGAGCAGAAGCTCATCGCTTATGCAGATGACACTGCTTTCTTTCCCACCAGCAACACATCAATAAGGAACATACTCCACACCTTTACCCATTTTGGAAAAGGCAGTGGAGCCAAAGTAAATGTACAGAAGTCACAGATAATGGGTCTGGGAAAGTGGAAACAGAAATCTGATTTCCCTCCAGATCTGAGACACACAGACACCATGAAACTGTATGGGATCACATTTCCATGTGATCCCACAGAAACACACAGACAGACATGGCATGCACTGACCCAACAGATCACAGACATGTTACATAGGTATAGGTACAAGACATCCACAATATTTGGTAGAAGCACAATAGTCAACACATACATAATACCTAAAATAATATACTTAGCGACAGTACTGGACCCTCCCAAACAGACCATCACAGACATAAACAAACAAATCAGACGCTTCATCTTCACCAACACAATATACAGCATCAAGCACAAAACTCTCATACAAGACAAACAGCAAGGAGGAATTGGATTACAAGACGTCCACACAAAAATACTGTCACTTAGAATTAGTTACATAGGCAAAATCATCAGACATCCAGAACAGCATAGATTAGCTTTATATTATATAGCACACAACATTAAACACCTCACACCTCTTAACAATGCAACTGCACATTACCAGGGAACACTGCCAACATTCTATCAGACATGCATACAGGCAATACAAAGACATGAACACTTAATACAGCAAACAACACACAAAATATACAAACAGTTAGTTAGAGAGCAAGCACCACCACTCAAACTTAGGATCAAAAGAGGACACAAATACTTCATGTCTGACTTCACATGCACCTTTTCAAACCTACACAACAAACACATAACACCAAAAGCCAGAGAGATAACATATAGATTGTTATACAATATGACGCCGACAACACAGGTAGAAGCACACAGATCTAAACAAACATCACAATGCCAATTATGTAGGAATAACACACAAGAGACAGAGGAACACATTTATTATACTTGTCCAACAATTACAGCCATACGCGCAACACTCAAACACCTCACACAAACACACACAGGCAAACAAACCGACATATATAAAGCAATTTTTCTCAATACTATACCAAAATCAGCAAAACACATACATACAAAACTACTGACAGCTCTTTCTTACTACAGACATCTCATATGGACATGTAGAAACTCAGCCAGATACAAACACCGCACATATAACACACACTTAATATCATTTATGTACACGCACAAAATAACACAACTGTTTCCTGAGTAAATCATATGTACTCTTCATTATTGAATTACAAAGTTGGTATACATGAGTGCGAGAAAGAATCTGGGAAATGTGAATGAATGCGGATTGAATGAATATACAATCACATATGGTTTACCAAACCAACGATATTGTAAAATGTGTGAAAACACAAATGCTTGTTTTATTCTTACAAAAAAAAAAAAAAGGAAAAAATGAATGAACCCTTACAAAAGAAAACAAAAAAAAAAAAAAAAACAAAAAAAAAAAATGCAAGGAGAAAAGAAAATAACTCCTTTACTCCTACTATTATTAAAAAATAGTAGGTTGCACTTCTATGTGTCATTATTATTACTATTATTATCTTTCCTGACATTATTCTTAGAAATTAATTTTCTATCATTATCATCGTTATAAATATTTAACTCATCTCGCATGTACCCCCCCCCCCCCCTTCTTAGCCTTGTTGCTTTTGCTGATGCCCTCACCGTTTGGTTCAAATAGTCACCCTGCCTCTACCTTTATTACCAGAGAGTGGTGATAATTTGATTGGTGAGGTGGGGCCAATGAGGAGAGCGGCAGCAAGGGAAACAATAATGGGGAGTTTTTTCTTTCTCTTCGTTGCCCCCCTTCCACATGGTAATATGGTCAATGAATAAATTATGCATTTGTCACATACACGCCCACATGCAACGCTCTGTAAATACACGCACACAAATACTGAACACACAGGACGCATGTAACAACACTAACAATTCAAATCCATTTGTACTGCTATTACGATGCTCTCCTATTGAGATTGGTAGGTAAATCTGTATTACTATATGATTATTATGGTTTGATTGCTATTAAATTTAATTTATGATCACTATTATTATTAGTATCCTCCCTCATCTCCGCCTTCTCCCCGCTTATTACTGTTGCTGTTGATGCTGATGCCGCCCTCACTGGTTGGCTCCAAAATGTTTACTGCCTTTATCAACATTACCGAAGAGGTGGTTATGGTGTTGGCGGTTTTGGAGCCGGCTGCTGGTGAGAGTGGAGACAGGGGAAACAAATATGGTAAAATAACATACATTTTGGGTTTCCCCACTTTCATATGTAATTATGCCAAATGAATTATTGTTGTAATATTACACATATGTCACCTACACGCCCACATGCAACGCTCTGTAGATACACGCACACAAATATTGAACACACAGGACGCATGTAACAATACGAACAACACAAATGCAATTGAACTATTATTATCATGCCTCTTACGGCGATAGTTACCCTTGTGCATCACCTTTCTATTATTAAGGGTTATTGCTATCAATTTTACTGTCGTAAATTTGTATGGATGTTTACTATTACTATTATGCTCCCTCATTTCCCCCACCCTTTCGATACTGTTGGTTTTGAGGCTGCTGCCGCCTTCACCGGTTGGTTCTAACAAGTTTTACTGCCATTTTCCTCATTACCAAGTTGTAATGATGGTATTGGTGGGGTTGGAGCCGACAGGTGAGAGGGTGGCAGAGGAAAAACAATGGTATCCTATCGTCTTGTTGTTGTTTGTAATCGTTTTTCGTTACCCCCCCCCCCCCCCATTTCAAATGTAAAAATGTTGTAAAAAATGTTGTACAATTTTGCGCATATGTCACCAACACTTCCACATGCAACGCTCTGTAACAACACAAACAATACATCTTGCAATAACTTTAACACTCAATAAACGTTTTAAAAAAAAAAAAAAAAAAAATCATCGTATTTAAGAAACTCATGTTTCAGTTTGGCGAAACATAACGTAGGGTGCCCCCTTTTGCTTATGGTTTGTTGCCTTTGCTACCACCCCCACTGGTCGGCTCAAACACTTGTCCTGCCTGTACCATCATTAAGAGTGGTCATGAGGGCATTTGGTGGAGTGGAACTGATTGGTGAGAGTGAGGCAAAGTAAACAAAAATGTAAAGATTTCCCTGTCTCTTTGTCACCCCCTTTGAATCATGTGAGTGAGTGTTGAATGAATGAATACAAAATCACATATGGTTACCAAACAAATGATACTGTAAACATTTGTGTAAATACAGATGCTTGGGGAAATGAGAAAAAAAACCAACTCCCTTTACTCCAACTATTATTAAAAACTGCAGTTTGCATTTGTATGTACCTGCTATGCTGTGTTAACACCATTCCAAAGAAAATCACCCTAGCAAATGGAATCACAATTTGTAAAAAGGTTATCATTTCCATAACTATTATTACCATTGCTGGTTTTTATATTGCTGTTATTACCCTCAGTATGTCTCTTCTTGTCATTATTATTATTGTCATCATTAGTAATAAACAAAAAACCCTTTCCCATGTGCCCCCCTCCACTTGCTCATGGTTTGTGTTTGCCTTTGCTGATACCCACACCAGTTTGGTTCAAATAATTATCCTGCCTTTACCATCATTGCCCGGATAAGGTTGATGAAGGCATTGGTGGAATGAAACGAATTGGTGAGGAGATGGCAAGGGAAACAAAAATGTAAAGATTGTAAAAAGGTTTGTGCTAATACTGATGCTTGTTTTACTTTTTACAAAAGGAAAAAAAAAAAAGAAAAAAAAAAGAGGAAGGGAAAACATGAATGAACCCTTACAAATATGACCAAAAAATAAGCAAGGAGAAAAAGAAAACCAACTCCTTTTACTTCTACAATTATTGAACATTGCATGCATATGTAAAAAAAAAAAAAAAAAAAAAAAAAAATAAGCAAGGAGAAAAAAGATAACCAACTCCTTTCTACACCTACTATATTATTTAACAGTGCAGGATGCAATTGTTATTATATGTACCTGCCATGTTTTAACACCATTCCTAAGAAAATCGTGTAGCCAATGGAATCACATGTTTGGAAAATGTGATCATTATCAAAACAAATCCTACCATTGTGTTTATAAATATTAGCATTGCTGTCATCACCCTTAGTAGTCTTTTATTCCTTGTCTTTATTATTATAAGATGTATTTCATGTAAACACCATTCCTAAGGAAATCAATTTAGCACATAAAATCACATGTTAAAACTATTATTTATTATCATTGAGTCTATCACTAGTCTCAGCACTGTTATTCCTTGTCACTAGGATATTTATTTATGTATTTGGTTGTTACTTTGCATTATTATCATTGTAATCACTATTAATATATATGGCTTTGTAAACGCGTATACTATCACATCCCCATTTCCCACCCTTTTGATACTGTGATTGTTGTCTCTGCTGCCACCCTCACCGTTTTGTTTCAGTTCTGCACCGCCATGTTTATCATCACCGAGGGTGATGGTACTTGGTAGGAGTTTTTGGAGCTGACAGGAGAGCGGGGCGGAAGAGGAAATAATAACAGCCCGCTACCATCATGCTTTTGATTTAAAATATTTCCTTACAACAATGTCAATGGAGAAATGTTTAAATGTATAAAATATTTGAAATTTTTGCGCATATGTCACCTACACGCCCACATGCAACGCTCTGTAAAAACAAGCACACAAATACTGAACACACAGTACGCATGTAACAACACAAACAATACAAATGCAACAACTACCCCTCCTGCATTGTAAACTAGGATACTCCTTGACAACCCCCCCCCCCCACCTTTTCGATACTGTTGTTTTTGATGCTGCTGCTGCCTTCACCAGTCGGTTCTAACAAGTTTTACTGCCATCTTCCTCATTACCAAGTGGTGATGATGGTATTGGTGGGGTTGGAGCTGACAGGTGAAAGGGTGGCAAAGGGAAAATAATGGTATACTACCGTCTTGTTGTCGTTTGTACTCGTTTTTCGCTACCCCTCATTTCAAATGTATAAAGGTTGAAACAAATGTTGTAAAAATTTGCGCATATGTCACCTACACTTCCACATGCAACGCTCTGTAACAAAACGAACAATACAAATGCAAAGTTTTCTTTCACACTCAATAAAAGTTTTAAAAAAAAAAAAAAAAAAAAAAAAAAATCATCGTATTTTTGTTCAATTGCAGTTGCTTGTGTAGAAATATTTTTATTTTCTAAACCTAAATTTGATTTATCTATGGTTATTGATATGTCATTACCGTGTAATATGCGTATACCTTATTTTTCATTTCAATATTTGACGGGTTTCTCTTCACAAACGAACAAATCTTTCGCCTTCGTGTTTTAGATTTTTCATTGTGGTGTTATTTCCGGATTTCTTCACAGCAGCCATGGCACCAGTCAAGAGCATGGATTCAATCGACATCGACCATTTTCTCGAAGGAAGACCACTACATAATTAAGGTACGTTGATAATCACAGTTACCGGCCCTGGCGCTGCGGCCAAGGCCACACCTTCGTTAATCTCAAGCACGCTGCTGGGCCCATGTGGTTTACCACATGGCGGCATTGCCGACGTGTACCGGTATAAAACACCTACTCGGTGCTATGTTAACCTAACACAGGCGGCCCATGTGGCAGTGTACAGAGGCCTGCATGGCAAAACAATAAAACTGCCGGCGGAGGGATTAGAGCTATCGATACAGCACCTGGAACGAGAAAGGGAATGAGTGACAATTCATTGGCTTCCCAATACGATTTCTCCACAGGGAGTTAAGTACATAGTCGAAAAGACAATTGGTGATGTGAATGCAGAAGTATTCAGAATCCAGTAAGGTGGCGGCAAATGGGGCGTGCTGTGTACCCCCTCAAAACCGGTGCCGCACTACGCAAATATCACGGCGCCAGGAAAAATAACAGGCGATCACCGCATACTGTTTACTATGCCTGGTCGCCGGACCGAATGTCCATTTTGCAGTCTAGACGATCACTGGTCTAATAAATGCCCGACAAGGTGGCAGAAGAAAGACAATAACAAGAAAACCTCTGAACTAGCACAAGAGGAATTCCCGGTAATCAAGGGGAAGGCCCACACACAGCAAAACAACGCCGTCCAAGATGACGTCGAGGTAGCTAGCAGACCGGTGACAACGGAGACAGCCGTAGAAATTCAAGCAAACACAATTTCACAAGAAGCCAACGACGACGGTTTCGAAACCGTCCACTACGGCAGAAAAAGACAGTGGGCAAAGTGAAGGAACTCCTCAAGCAACAAAGACATAAGAGAAGAGGAGGGAATATCTTCCCCTACTCCTTCCAAACCATGCAAGAAAGCTGCTACAAAACAAAATGAAAACAGCGACAATGAAGGACCACTTTTTATCAACACTAACGAAGACACCGACGAAGACCACGAGGATAACAAAGACCACAAAAATATTATCACAACCGAAGACACAACCCAGAATTGAATTACCACAGAAAAGATAAAGGTAATCACTTAAATTTAACCACCATGTTGTTTAATTTTTATTTTAAAAATGGCAGACAACTTATGTTTAATTAGCTTGAATATTCGTGATATGAGAATGAAATTAAAACAAATAGTCACACTCATACACAAACACAAGCCAGATGTTCTTTTACTACATGAAACAAATATCCGAACAGACTTTGAAGCGGCCGAATTAGTAACACGGCTAGGATTAAAAAATTCGTCTTTCAGTTTGGCGGAAAATAACACAGGGCCAGGAACAGCGATCTTACCAATTTCCGACACATGGACTATTTTTAGGTCACACAGATACCCACATGGTCGGATTTCTACAGTTGAGGTGAAAAAACGAGGCACACACGTACGCTATTGTTAACATACATGCACCACCAAACTACAATTATCAACCTCTATTTTATGAACAGTTAGACGATTTATTAACACAGATATACAGGGGACAAAATATTGTTCTTGCCGGTGATTTCAACTGTGTTCTTGAAGGAGTGGATGTGGTAGGAGGTGAAGTAAGAACACAGCTGAGAAGGACCGGCAAGGACAGCATACATCAACTAGACACACTACTAAACATCGACACACACAACCTCACAGACACATTCAGGCAAACACACCCCGACAGCAGAGAAACTACATACACAAAAAATGCACACAACAGATCATCCAGATTAGACAGATTCTACACACCCGCAACACACCACATCATAAAAACCCAACACCTACGAGAAACACTAGACTTCACAGACAACAAAGGTATACTAGTACACATTAGCCCAAACAGCACAGACACGCAGCCACACAAGCGGTCACCACACTGGAAGTTCAATTGTACACTTCTGAAACACGCAGGATATGTACAATATATGACAAAGCTCATACACACATACACAGAAAATATACCGACTGAGAACATCACACAATACTGGGACTTGCTAAAAAGCACGATACAAAGCAGAACACAACACTTAGCAACCATGATTCACAAAGACAGACTAAGACAGGAGCGTATTATACAGACAGCCGTACGACTAACAAAACAGACAGACAGAGATGCACTTCATTTACACACACTTGAAGCACAGCTAGAACACCAACAACACAGATATATGGATGCTCTTCTCAGAACAAAGCTCAACACAATTACACAAGAGACAGTCAGTAGACAATACATTGTAATAGAGCAGAACGTACAGCATATGAGACAAGTAAGCCAAATATCAGACTAAATTTGCAGGGAAACATGCAGACATAAACACCCCACAAAGGGACTGCTTTCCAACAACACTACACACATATATTCACAGCAGAGGCGGCCGACACACAGATACAAGACAACTGCTTGCAGTACACAAAGAAATTGCCTGACACAGACAGAGACACACTGGACACATAACTGACACTGACAGACATAACACAGGCACTAAGCACACTAAACAAAGACAAAACTCCAGGACCAGACGGTTTGGCAGTAGAATTCTACCAACATTTCTTTCCTATCCTAGGCAATATTCTCCTCAAAGTTTATCAGGAAGCCTTTGGCAATCAGCAACTCCCCGAAAATTGGAATATGTCCTATATCACATTCATACACAAAGACAACACCGACAAAACACAACTGAAGAACTACAGACCAATTTCCTTACTCAACACAGACTACAAGATACTTGCCAAATCACTCACCAATAAACTTAAACCTTTCATGCCAACACTCATACACCCCGACCAACAGTGCAGTGTCAAAGACAGAAATATACACAACCACAACCACCTCATTAGAGACATAATCAACTACACACATTGGAAAGACTGTCCATCCTCCATCTTGTCCTTGGATCAAGAGAAGGCCTTTGACAGAATTTCCCACACTTACCTACATAAGACACTAGAACACTGTAATATAGGAGCTTACTACAGGCAGTGGATACAGATCTTGTATAAAAATCCTGAGAGCAAAGTGTTGGTGAACCATTCACTGACAGCCAGCTTCAGGCTCACGAGATCTGTAAGACAGGGATGTCCTTTATCACCACTTCTGTATGTGCATACCCTAGAACCTTTACTAGAGAAGATACGACAAGACACTAGTATTAAAGGAACCTTCCTGCATGAAATAGGAGAGCAGAAGCTCATCGCTTATGCAGATGACACTGCCTTCTTTCCCACTAAGAACACCTCACTAAGGAACATACTCCCCACCTTTACCCATTTTGGAAAAGGCAGTGGAGCCAAAGTAAATATACAGAAATCACAGATAATGGGTCTGGGAAAGTGAAAACAAAAGTCTGATTTCCCTCCGGACCTGAGACACACAGACAGACATGGCAAGTACTGACCCAACAGATAGCAGACATGTTACGCAGGTAAGACATCCACAATATTTGGTAGAAGCACAATAGTCAACACATACATAATACCTAAAATAATATACTTAGCGACAGTCCTGGACCCTCCCAAAACAGACCATCACAAACATAAATAAACTAATCAGACGCTTCATCTTCACCAACAGAATACACAGCATGCAACACAAAACTTTCATACAAGACCAGAAACAAAGGGGTATTGCACTACAGGACATCCAGATAAAAATACTGTCACTTAGAATCAGTCACATAGGTAAAATCCTCAGGTACCCAGAACAGAACAGACTAGCACTATACTACATAGGCCACAACATCAAACACCTCACACCACTTAACAATGCAACTGCACACTACCAGGGAACACTGCCAACATTCTATCAGACATGCATACAGGCAATAAAAGGACATGAACACAGCAAACAACACACACAATATACAAACATTTAGTTAGAGAACAAGCATCATCACTAAGACTTAGGATTAAAAGAGGACACAAATACTTCATGACTGACTTCACATGCGCCTTTTCAAACCTACACAACAAACACATAACTCCAAAAGCTAAGGAAATCACATATAGACTGTTATACAGTATGACCCCCACAACACAGGTAGAAGCATACATATCCAAACAAAGTCAATTATGTAGAAACAACACACAAGAGACGGAGGAACACATTTATTATACATGTCCAACAATTACTGCCACAGCCGCAACACTCAAACACCTCATACAAACGCACACAGGCAAACAAACCGACATATATAAAGCAATTTTTCTCAATACTATACCAAAGGCAGCTAAGGACATACATACAAAACTACTTGTAGCACTTTCTTACTACAGACAACTTATATGGACCTGTAGAAACTGTGCCAGATACAAAAACCACACATATAACACACACTTAATTTCCTTTATGTACACACACAAAATATCACAACTATTTCCAGAGTAAATCATGTGTATTCTTCCTTATTGTATTACAAATTTGGTATACATGAGTGCGAGAAATAAGAAGAAACTGCGAGTGAATGATTAAAAAGATCACATATGGTCAAAAGACCAATGAAAAATCCCTTATGTAAAGAATAGTGAAAATATAAATGCTTGTTTTATTTGTTTCAAAATGATGGTTTCAACCCTTAAAGATAAGGAGAAAAAGAAAAAAGGAGAAAAGAAAATCAACTCCTCCCATTCCAAATTACTATTTATGGAATGTTTGCTTTAAATGCACTTGTTGTGCTATACTACCATCACTACTAAGATTATCACTTTAGTAAATAGAATCACATATCTGTTATACTATTATTATTATTATTATTATTATTATTATTAATTATTATTATTTTTACTATTATTATTATCATTATTATTATTACTATCATTATCTTACCCTTATTATCTTTAGTATCATTAATTTTATAAGTATTAATGATATCATCATTATTAATTTACAACTTCATCTCCCATGTTCCCCCCTTTGCTTAAGGTTTGTTGCTTTTGCTACTACCCCCACTGGTTGTTTCAAACATTTATCCTGCCTGTACCATCATTAGTGGTCATGAAAGGCATTGGTGGAGTGGAACCAACTGGTGGGAGTGTAGTGAGGGAAACAAAAATGTAAAGATTTCTATTTTTCCTTGTATTCAGTATTTACCTTATTATCCTTAGTATCATTAATTTTATAAGTATTATCGATATCATCATTATTATTTTAGAACTTCATCTCTCCTGTGCCCCCTTTGCTTATGGTTTGTTTCCCTTGCTGCTACCCCAACTGGTTAGTTCAAATATTTGTCCTGCCTGTACCATCATTAAGAGTGGTCATGAGGGCTTTGGTGGAGTGGAACCAATTGGGGATAGTGTAGCGAGGGAGACAAAAATGTAAAGATTTCCCTTTTCTTTGTATTCAGTATTTACCTTATTATCCTTAGTATCATTAATGTTATAAGTATTAGTGATATCATCATTATTATTTAACAACTTCAACTCCCCTGGTGCCCCCTTTTGCTTATGGTTTGTTGTCTTTGCTACCACCCCGACTGGTTGGTTCAAATATTTGCCCTGCCTGTACCATCATTAAGAGTGGTCATGAGGGCATTGGTGGAGTGGAACCGATTGGTGGGAGTGTGGAAAAGTAAACAAAAATGTAAAGATTTCCCTTTCTCTTTGTCACCCCCTTTGAATCATGTGAGTGAGTGTTGAATGAATGAATACAAAATCACATATGGTTACCAAACCAATGATACTGTATCAATTTGTGTAAATACAAATGCTTGAGGAAATGAGGGGGGAAAAACCAACTCCTTTTACTCCAACTATTATTAAAAACTGCAGTTTGCATTTGTATGTACCTGCTATGCTATGTTAACACCATTCCAAAGAAAATCATCATAGCAAATGGAATCACAATTTGTAAAAATTTTATCATTTTCATAACTATTATTACCATTGCTGGTTTTTATATTAGCTGTTATTACCCTCAGTATGTCTCTTCTTGACATTATTATTATTGTCATCATTAGTAATAAAACAAAAACCCTTTTCCCATGTGCCCCCCTCCCCTCGCTCATGGTTGTTGTTGCCTTTGCTGATACCCACACCGGTTTGGTTCAAATATTTATCCTGCCTTTACCATCATTGCCCAGATCGTGGTGATGAAGGCATTGGTGGAGTGGAACAAATTGGTGAGAGGATGGCAAGGGAAACAAAAATGTAAAGATTTCCCCTTTTCCTTATTTAACCCCCATTCACATGTAAATGTGTTCAAGGAATGGGATATGCTAATGGCAAATTGCCTATGTTGTAAACACAAAATATCACAGATATCTCCAGAGTAAACACAAGTCCTCTTCTTTCTGATTTTAAAATTTAGTACACATGAGTGCGAGGAAGAAACAAGAAGATGTGAGTGAATAATGAATGAATGAATACAAAACCACATATGTTTACCAAACCAATGAGATTGTAAAAATGTGTGCTAATACAGATGCTTGTTTACTTGTTACAAAAAAAGGGGGGGGGGATGAATGAACCCTTACAAATAAGACAAAAATAAAAAATAAGCAAGGAGAAAAAGATAACCAACTCCTTTTACTTCTACTATTATTGAACATTGCAATTATATGTACCTGCTATGGTATGCAAACACCATTCCTATTAAAATCATTCTAGCAAATGGAATCACAGTTTTGGAAAGTGGGATAATTATCATAACTATTATTAATATTATTATCATTGCTGTTACTATCAGTACTGTTATCACCCTTAGAAGGTTAATGTTTGTCATCATTATTATTAATGTATTTGGTTTTATTTGCGTTATTATTAAAGTTACCTTTATTAATATATAACCTCATCTCCCATGTGCCCCCCACCCCCTTTCCCTTGCTCATGGTTTGTTTGTTGCCTTTGCTGACACCCTCACCTTTTGGTTCCAAAAATTATCCTGCCTTTACCATCATTACCCATTAGTGTGGTGGGTCAAATGGGTGAGAGTGTGACAATGGAAACAAAAATGGAAAGGTTTATGAAGTTTATCCTTCTCCCTATCTACTCCCCCTCACATGTAAATATGCCCAATGAATAAAATATGCACACGTCACATACACGCCCACATGCAACGCGCCGTAAACACACCTACACAAATACTAAATACACAGAACGCATGTAACAACACAAACATTATAAATGCAACCACTACCCTTTCTACCTTGTAAACCCCGATACTGTTTACACCTCCCATTCCCACCATCTCGATACTGTTTGTTTGTTGAATCTGCTGCCGCCATCTCCGATCGTTTCAGACATTTTATACTGCCAGATTCATCATTACCGAGTGGTGGTGAAAATTTTTGGAGTTTTAGAGCTGATAGGAGAGGGAGGCGGCAGGAGAAATAATATCGGTGCACTATCATCATGCTGTTGTTTCTGTAAGGTTTTACCCTACAACAAATTCAAGGTAGAAATGTTAAAATGTATCAAATATTTGTATTTTTTACGCCCACATGCATCGCTCTGTAAAAACACAAAGAATACACTTTGCAACGATTTTAACACTCAATAAAAGTTAAAAAAAAAAAAAAAATACACTGCCTTGCTCTCGACAAACGACAAACATATTAAGCAACTCCACTGGGGCGAAATATTTTACAGTTATTTACACGCGGCATTGTCCGGGTTTCCTTCTAATAAAATAAAATTTAAAAAAATGTTTGCATATACTTTACAGGACACTGCTGTCAATGCTGTCAACATCAGCATCTGTCAGCTGATTGTTCATTTCTTTGCAAGATTACGCTCAGTAATTTGCCATTGCTTTCTAAGCGGCTGGCTCACATACCCCGTAAGTTACCGACGCGATTCGAACCACTGCTGATTCTCACCGTCGTCACGTTACTTACGAGAGTATACGAGATTACGGAGAAAATTTGCTAACCTCTAGGCCAGGAAGCCAGCACATAACAATTACTGTGACATAATTATATCAATGTTAGAGACACATAAGTACGATAATGATTACGGATTACAATTTATTGTTAGTTTTTGGTGGTTCGCATATCCTTTTACAGGACATCGCTGTCAACATCAGCATCTTTCAGCTGATTGTTCATTTCTAGGCAAGAATACGCTCGGTAGATTTCCATCGCTTTCTGAGAGACCGGCTCACATATCCCGTAAGTTACCGACGCAGCGAGAACCGCCAGCGTGTCAAAGATCTGAATAAGAGTTTAGAGAGTTAAGAATATAAGAAATAGAGCTAAGACAGAGACCATTACAGAACACCAGACAGAAGAGACACAAGTGCTATAAATAGCTTTACAACGGGACACATTTGTGTCAACCAAGAGGGTATTGAGTGTAATTGAGCGAGGGTTTCCCAAGACACTAGGAAACTCGCCTCGACGAGTAACCACGGAGTACAGGTTACTCTAGTTAACTGACCAGCGTGCTGGGACACCACGCACGCAAGACTCGCCAGCGCACGGAGGATCCAACGTCCGTGTTTGAACACGCAACTAGAAGCGTGGCTCAGACTGCGACTGAGACGGCTAGAGAGTAGACGTGTTCCTTATGAATACTATAAGTTTATAGACAATAGTGATTGTTAGGCGTTAGATTCCATTCAGTGATTAATAGTATCATTATCACCTCTTCATTGCATCTGTGTAACGTACTATGATGTTTATTGTCAATGAAGTATTCCGCTCGCGGAGCTTGTTTGTAATCAGCTCTAAATAAATTGTATCCCTTTTGCAAATGACATGAGTTATTATTTCGTGTGGTGCAAAAGTAGGGGAGTCCTGAAATACCTGTCGCAAGTAAGTCGCTGACAGGCAGGACCCCATTTAGTGTCAGAAGTGCCTGAACCAACGTCAACAGGCACCATTTGGCATTATTTTGTGTTAAAAGTACCTAAAACTAACGTGAATTAATTACCATACAATGTCAGAAATAATTTTGTTTTGTGAGTGAACGTTAGTGATCAACACCAGTACTACTTGATACTTAATATATTACCATTCGTGGAGCTTTAACCACAATGAAGAAAGATTAATTTACAAGTTGTGTTATTCTACGAAAATTAGTAGGAAATGTGTATGAATTTGTGGTAATGAAAATGTATACAAATATGTATTTAAATTGTCAAGCAAACCATCGTGTACATTTCATTTTCTGTGATACAGCCATTAATGTCAACATTCATCACATTAATTTAGATATTTGTGCAAAATAAGTTCTCTTTGCACAAAGAAAGTAAATTAGCTACTGAACGGAAGCCATAGAACGTAGTTATACCAAACAAGATAGAAAGTGAAGACAAGACGACATTGACATTCATATGACGAATCATCTTACTAATCATGACGATCATTTATACTATCATAACATTCATTCATTAACATCATTTATCATTATCTAGATCACATTTATGATTCATCAGCCGCATGAAATATGAACATGTATTTATATCATATGCATGTTTCTAAAGTATTGATGCTCTACTAAACAGAAGCATCCGTTCTGTTGTCAAGTCGATCATTTTTGTGTGTCCGGAAGACAGCGGTGGAACATCCCAAGGGCAGTATTTTCCGACAAATTAGATGAGTATATTTTTGAATTATTTTGATATTCCCTATGTTAACCATACATCTTTATTTTCAGTGAGAATGTAAATAACTAACACATAACTATAAACCATTGTGTAAAACTACAGTGATATCATTGTGAAGTAACATAAAACCACAGAATGGCATCATTAAGTGATTGCATCCAGGCGGGCAAAGAACTAGGCCATACTTGGGATAAATTAGAGAAATGGGCAGATCAAAAATACAAAGAAGAAACTGCTCGACAGAGAGAAGATACAGAGACAAAAGCTGCTCTAGAGAGAGACGAAAGAGCACTGGAAAGGCAACATCAAAAAGAGATGAAGCAAGTAGAGGAAGCCACTAAACAAAGACAGATAGAGGTAGAGTCACAAACTAAATTAAAGATGAAAGAAATGGAGATAGATTCAAACATCCAGATAGCCTCTAGCAAACAAAAGAGCCAGGAAGAACAAAATAAGTTTAGTAAATATAAAGGCCTTATCAAACCATATAGCGTAGGCGATTCAATCTCAGCATGGACTGAGAATATAGAGTTTCAACTTAAGACTCAAAAAATACCATTAGAAGATTGGGCAATGATCTACATGAGAAATCTCAGTGGGGAGCCATTAAAGGTTATAGAATCAATACCTACAGAACTAAGGAGTAATTATCAGTACATCCACGACAGGATTATGCAGCATTTCCTGCTGGATGCCACTGGGTATCAGATTCAGTTTTCCCAAATAAAACCAAAGCCAACTGAAACCTTTCTAGATTACATCTCAAACGTTCAAAGTACATTTAATAAATGGATTAAAGCAGCGAAAGTGGGCAAAAACTTTGATAAATTACAAGATCTCATGGTAATGGATAAGGTTATATCCACAGTCCCTACCCCTTTTACGAAGTTTCTCCAACAAGCAGATATCGAATCCATTGAGCAACTAGAAAAACGGGGGTCAGCATATTTTTCTTCTAATCGTGACATATTTAAGACCACCACACATGATACAGAGATCACGGCTTTTGTGAAGAACGTACCTAGTAGATCTTATAATCAGAAAGAGTATCATAAGAAAGACAAACCTTACCAGAAGCCACCACAATGTGGATATTGTAAATTTTTTCATCCTAGCTACTCTATGTGCGACGAGAACCCGGAATATCCCTCACACTTAGAAACCATAATAAAGAAGCAAGAAAGTAGACGAAATTCATTTAAACGTGCTGTTAAATGCTACTTTTGTTCTAGCTATGGCCATTATAGCTCTAAGTGCCTTGGTAGGCAACGAATGAAGGCAAATAATGCTGTGCTCATCGATACGTCATCTGACGATGATAGTGTAATTGACTCTGAACTTGTAAATGTATTACCAGAGAGTGAATGTGAAATTGTGGCAGTAGTTACTGATATATTAGACTTTAAGAGATGTGACACATATCACCAGTTTCATGCGGATGGGAAATTGAAATGTGGTCATGTTATACCATTTTCCAACGAAGATGCTAATGCAGCAAGTGCTTCCAGGGGTAAGCTGAAGTTCTACGATGCACTGGTCAATAATCAACCATGCCATTGTTTACTGGATAGCGGCAGCACTTTACTTGGTTTAAGAAAAGAGCTGGTTAGACCAGAAGATTACACGGGTGAATTTGTCAAATGCCGTACTTTCTCTGGAACCATTGAGAAATACCCACTGGCAAAAGCGCATATTAATACCCCGTTCCTTACCGGCACATTTACTTGCGCAATCCTGCAAGATCCCTTCACGGATCTGATTTTAGGCTGTTTAGCTTCATTGAAGCAATGTACTGACGACGACATATTAGCCTGGAAACAAACAAACATGGCTAATGCTGTAACAAGGTCAGATACTCAAACACACTATACTGACCTACAAAATGAGATGTTACAGCTGTTAACACCCAGCGGTGCCTATAACAACACTACTCGACAATAATTTATCGAGGCACAACGCACCGATCAAACTATCGCACCTTATTTTAAATTGTTAGGTGAGCGAGCGAAAGTGACTAAAAATGCATCTTGGTATTTTAGAATACACAACGGAATTCTCATGCGTTATTACACAAATAATAACCATGAAATTCAGCAAACGGTGTTACCTGTAACATACCGACAAAATGTGCTAAAGATCGCACATGAGTCACCGTTTGCTGAACATTTGGCCTATGACAAAACCAGAGCCAGAATTTTGTCACACTTCTACTGGCCTAAATTCTGTACTGATATAAAATTTTGCTGTCGTTCATGTACTATTTGTCAACATCTTGTAAGAAAGGGAAAGCATGTGACGGCCGAAGTTCAACGGTCATTATTAGCATCTAGACCATTTGAGTGTGTAGCGGTCGATATTGTTGGACCCCTAAATCAGGTGTCGAGCAAAGGAAACCGATTCATACTTACTCTCGTGGATCTATGTACCAGGTGGATCGAAGTTATTCCACTAAAATACATCACCTCCAAAGATGTGGCAAATGTATTTTTGCACTTATTTTGTCGTTGTGGCTTTCCACGAACTATTCTATCAGATAGTGGAACGCAGTTTATTTCGGCTGCTACGCAAGCCTTAACAAAATTGTTAGGAATAGAACAGCATTTCTGTACCCAGTACCACCCAATGAGCAACGGGATCATAGAAAAAATTAACGGGGATCTAAAACACATGCTGGCGAAGGTAACAGCAGAAAACCCATCTGATTGGGACACGCTATTACCAGCAGTGCTATTTGCCCATAGAGAAATTCCGCACTCGAGTACGGGTTTCTCACCTTTTGAATTAGTGTATGGGGCGAACCCTCGAGGACCCCTAACCATTTACCATCAGCTAATTACTAGCTTACCAGAAAACCCAACATCAGTAACACCGTATGAGATGGTAACAGAGACACGCGATAGAATAATGAAAGCGTGTGTAATAGCCAAATCATCTTTGGAGAAGAAAGGACAGATGTACCGCGACTATGCAAATAAGGGTGCTAAAACAATACACCTTGAACCTAATCAGAAGGTTCTGCTTTTACTACCAGATAAACGTAATTTGTTACTAACATCGTGGCAAGGGCCATTCAACGTTGAACGGAAAATATCAGATGTCGATTATGAAATATCGATAAAGGGAAAATTAAAGATATTTCATATCAACTTGCTGAAACCATACTTCTCACGACTGAGACGGCTAGAGAGTAGACGTGTTCCTTATGAATACTATAAGTTTATAGACAATAGTGATTGTTAGGTGTTAGATTCCATTCAGTGATTAATAGTATCATTATCACCTCTTCATTGCATCTGTGTAACGTACTATGATGTTTATTGTCAATGAAGTATTCCGCTCGCGGAGCTTGTTTGTAATCAGCTCTAAATAAATTGTATCCCTTTTGCAAATGACACGAGTTATTATTTCATGTGGTGTAAAAGTAGGGGAGTCCTGAAATACCTGTCGCAAGTAAGTCGCTGACACAGCGATTCTCGGGAACGTCACGTTACTCACGTGAGTATACCGGATTACAGAGAAAGTCGCTAACTCATAGGCCAGGGAGGGCGGCACAATCAAATTACAAAGAACTATAATGTCTAAAGGACAAAACAATACAAAGAATTAGGGATGATATTTACAGAGACGTGACAACTATATTGCCCAGTGGACATAGACAATAGATAAGGACCAGTAGACCAAGATGATTCCTAACGGGACAAACCATTGATTGACTTCAATAAAACAATGAAGCATATGACATTATTGTCATTAGGGATGTGACAAATCATTTACGACAACAACGATAACAAGGGAAATAACACGACTATTAATTATTGCAAGGGACAATACTCAAAGAATAATTAGAATAAAATCATAGTGACATAAAATTGAATAATCAAGCAGCATTATAAGCCGCTTAGTTATTTAACTACATAGACATATGTTAAAAATGAATTCTTTGTAAGTTGTTATCTATTACAGGATAGCAAGAAAATTTCACTTAGATGTTAAAAATATCTTTATTTTCTAAACCTAAATTTGAGTTATCTATGGTTATTAATATTTCTACCGTGTAATATGCGTATACCTTATTTTTCATTTCAATTTTTGAAGGGTACATTGCCTTGTACTCGATAAACAACAAACATATTGAGCAACACCACATATTTTCATGTTATTTTACGCGCGGCACTGTCCGGGTTTCCTTCCAATAGCGCGACTATATTCAAAACATCAACTTTATGTGCAACAAATATTGTGGTGCGTTATTCTTTGGGATTGATTTTCTAAAGGATACTATGAATTTTTCTTTGGAATTATTATCACGGAAAACAACAAGTTATCGCCATGTAATCCAATATGACTACATTTACAGTTCCAAGAGAAAACTATGAAGTCCAACTACTTCACCAGTCTGATTGGACAGGCAGGCAGGCAGGCAGGCAGGCAGGCAGGCAGGCAGGCAGACAGACAGACAGACAGACAGACAGACAGACAGACAGATGTATGGGTGTATGGATGGAGAGAGAGCAAGCGAGCGAGCGAGAGCGAGAGAGAGAGAGAGAGAGAGAGAGAGAGAGAGAGAGAGAGAGAGAGAGAGAGAAGATCAGACATACCTATTGGACACTGTTGTTTCTCTAGGTTGACTACTCCACTTTTGGATCTGCATCAGCAGAAAGACATCAACCAGACCTGTGTCATCAACAAAGGAGACGGCATTTTTGTCCGCCAGGCTCATTTCGCCTTCTTTATCCTCGTTATGATTCAGAATTTTGGTGTACAGAACTGAACCTATTTGAATGAAATGTTCCGAAACATTACGTGTTCTGTTTCTTGATTTAGTGACAGTTTTACACGTTAATGTTATAAAAGTAGTTATTCTATTAGTTTTACAAATTAGTGTCCATAGTTCGCCGTCATTTATACAAGTTACTGCCCTATAGTTCACCGTTATTTATACAAGTTACTGTCCTATAGTTCACCGTTATTTATAAAAGTTACTGTCCTATAGTTCACCGTTATTTATACAAGTTACTGTCCTATAGTTCGCCGTTATTTATACAAGTTACTGTCCTATAGTTCACCGTTATTTATACAAGTTACTGTCCTATAGTTCACCGTTATTTATACAAGTTACTGTCCTATAGTTCGCCGTCATTTATACAAGTTACTGTCCTATAGTTCACCGTTATTTATACAAGTTACTGTCCTATAGTTCACCGTTATTTATACAAGTTACTGTCCTATAGTTCACCGTTATTTATACAAGTTACTGTCCTATAGTTCACCGTTATTTATACAAGTTACTGTCCTATAGTTCACCTTTATTTATACAAGTTACTGTCCTATAGTTCACCGTTATTTATACAAGTTACTGTCCTATAGTTCACCGTTATTTACACAAGTTAATATCCTATTGCCGGGCTCCCTGGTCTAGGAGTTTCGCGACTTTCTCCGTAATCCCGTATACTCTCGTGAGTAACGTGACGTGCGCGAGAATTGGTAGCGGTTCTCTCCGCGTCGGTAACTTACGGGGTATGTGAGCTGGTCGCTCAGAAAGCAATGGCAAACTGCTGAGCGTAATCTTGCTTAGTAATCAACAATCAGCTGAAAGATGCTGATGTTGACAGCGATATCCTCTAAAGTATATGCGAATAAAAAGCAAATAAATATCCTATTGTTCACCGTTATTTATACAAGTTAAAATCCTACAGTTCGCTGTTATATATAAAAGTTAATATCCTATAGTTCAACATTATTTATACATGTTGCTGTCCTATAGTTCGCCCTCTTTTACTCAATTTAATGTCCAATTGTTCTCTATCAGTTCCCCGCCTTATTGTTTCATTGTTCTCTATCAGTTCCCCGCCTTATTGTTTCATTGTTCTCTATCAGTTCCCCGCCTTATTGTTTCATTGTTCTCTATCAGTTCCCCGCCTTATTGTTTCATTGTTCTCTATCAGTTCCCCGCCTTATTGTTTCATTGTTCTCTATCAGTTCCCCGCCTTATTGTTTCATTGTTCTCTATCAGTTCCCCGCCTTATTGTTTCATTGTTCTCTATCAGTTCTCCGCCTTATTGTTTCATTGTTCTCTATCAATTCCCCGCCTTATTGTTTCATTGTTCTCTATCAGTTCCCCGCCTTATTGTTTCATTGTTCTCTATCAGTTCCCAGCCTTATTGTTTCATTGTTCTCTATCAGTTCCCCGCCTTATTGTTTCATTATTCTCTATCAGTTCCCCGCCTTATTGTTTCATTGTTCTCTATCAGTTCTCCGCCTTATTGTTTCATTGTTCTCTATCAGTTCCCCGTCTTATTGTTTTATTGTTCTCTATCAGTTCCCCGCCTTATTGTTTCATTGTTCTCTATCAGTTCCCCGCCTTATTGTTTCATTGTTCTCTATCAGTTCCCCGCCTTATTGTTTCATTGTTCTCTATCAGTTCTCCGCCTTATTGTTTCATTGTTCTCTATCAATTCCCCGCCTTATTGTTTCATTGTTCTCTATCAGTTCCCTGCCTTATTGTTTCATTGTTCTCTATCAGTTTCTCTAGTTAATTTCCATTAGTTCTCTTGCAGTCGGTACGCTATATTCTCATCATTGGCAACCAGTCCTAAACGTTATTATTCCACCATTCCCTACTAGTCCCACACTTTATTTTTCCATCGTTCCCTACCAGTCCCACACGTTAATGTCCCATAGTTCCCTACCAGTCTCACATGTTAATGTCCCATAGTTCTCTACCAGTCCCACGCGTTAATGTCCCATCGTTATCTACCTGTCCCCCTCGTTAATTCCCCATAATCCTCTACCAACCCCATTCGATGATATCTCATGGTAATCTACCAGTCCTACACGTTAATGTCCCATCGGTATCTACAAGTCCCATACTTTAACTTCCCATTGTTCGCTGCCAGCCTTGTGCGATTTTGTCCCACGTAAATCTATGTGGCCGTCTCGCAAGCGAAGTTTATATCGAACCGCGCACCTAATGTCATGAACACGGTCTGATTCGATGTTCGTCGCTGTCAAAATGAGGAAGAGAATGGCCACGTAATCTTCCTTGCTGTCAGTTCTACACAATGTGATGACGCTATCAAATCACAGACTCGTGGCTGGCAACTGCTTCTGCACAATTAAATTATTATTAATTTAAATATATAGAAGACAATAACCAAGACCACGATACCGGAAACTAATGCAAAGTACTCTTCAAGCGCTGTTGGCACTATGTCGGAGGGTTCGAACCTCTCATTGTGTTCGAATGATTAACGTCCCCAGTCTACGTACTACGCCCTGTTGGTCTCTAAAGGTGTAGCCTGTGATGAACGGCGTATTTAATATATAGCAATTGACAAGTATTGTATGGCGCATATAGAAGTAGAAGAAATTCAATTGAAGTGACAATATTTCATTTTATTGCTTGTGCTGGGATACCATCTGGGCCTGCAGCATACCCATCTTTCAGTAGTTTCACAGCTTGTCTCATTTATTCTTTAGATAGTTTCTAACAGTTGATATCCTGTTTCACTTCAGCCGGCTGGGTATCAGGAGAGTCGTTTCGAATTGGTTTATTCGGAAGATTCTTAAAGTGTTCAACCAATTTGTGAATTTGATCATTAATAATTCATCAGATCCGGAGTACGACAAGGTTGTGTCCTTTCATCCCTCTTGTTCATAACTGATTTAGACAGCATCTGTAGAGAAACCAGCCAGAGATCGCAAACCACCGCATTTCGAACAGAGCACAGAAGAATTACCAACAGCAAATTACACCAATAAAGAACTCCTATTTGCGGACGATCAAGCATTAATAGCACAATCAAAAGCAGAATTACAAGTCCACACGAATAATCTAAACGAAGTGTGTAAGGAATATAACATGAAAATTAGCACCTGTAAAACAAAGGTAATGACTATAACTAAAGAAGAAAAGAAACAACAAAGACTCATCTAAAAGAACACCCCTGAAACAAGTAAAGAGCTTCAGGCACTTAGGAAGTGTAATATCATCAAATGGCAAATCAGAAGACGAGATCGAGAATAGATGCTATAAAGCAAACTAATTCATGGCTCACATGGCATCAATACTAAAGAACAAAGACGTATCAATTGTTACTAAGAAAGCTCTCTACAACACAATCTTTCTATCAACTCTATGATACTAATGCCGAACCTAGACAATGAGAGAAAAAGAGGTTTTCAAAAAAAAAACAACAACAACCACAACAGAAATGAGATTCCTGAGAAGAATACTCAATGTATCAAGAAAAGAGAAAATTAGAAATTAAGAAATCTGAACTAAAGTTTGGAGGAACATCCAAGCTGCTTGGTTATGCAGATGATATAGATATTATAGGGCAAAGTGAACAAAAGACATTGGAAATATTGACTCGCTTAAAGGAAAAAGCCCAACAGATGGGGCTGGTTATCAACCAAGATAAGACAGAATATATAGTAATTTCAAGAGACGGAATGGCTAAAAACTCTGGAAATAAGATATACTATGCACTACAACATCTGCTAAAATCAACTGCGCTATCTCGTAACACCAAAATCACAACATACAAAACACTGATCAGACCAATTGTGCTGTATGGCTCTGAAACCTGGAGTACAACGAAATGAGACGAAGCCTTGTTACAAACCTTTGAGAACAAAATTTTAAGACGCATCTTTGGACCCATTAGGGATACACAAAGTGGAGAGTGGAAAAGAAGAAGTAATAAAGACATTTATGTTCTGTTTAAGTCCCCGCTAATCACTAGTATCATGAAGGCTAATAGACCACAATGGCTGGGGCAAATAGAAAGAATGGAAGATAATAGGGAAACAAAACTCGCTTACACTCAGGAAATAAATGACCGTAGACCCTGAGGTAGACCAAGAAGGCGGTGGAGAGATAATACATATACAGACCTACAAGCACTTGGAATCATAGACTGGCAAGAGAAGGTCCAACATAGAGACGAATGGAGACGGATTGTATCTGCAGCAAAGAACCTCAATGGCTAGGAACGCTGAAGAAGAAGAAGAAGAAGAAGAAGAAGAAGAAGAAGAAGAAGAAGAAGAAGAAGAAGAAGAAGAAGAAGAAGAAGAAGAAGAAGAAGAAGAAGAAGAAGAAGAAGAAGAAGAAGAAGAAGAAGAAGAAGAAGAAGAAGAAGAGAACTAAAGTGGGGTTTATAGCTGCGCTAAATTTTATTAAAAGTCAACAAGTCAAATGGTTTCGCCGTATAAATAGGTTACCAACTATTTATTCCGACTCGACGTGCTATCGAGATCAAGTCGCCTTATCGGATAACGCAGAGGATGCCTCGCGTTAAAAGTGCCGCACAAAGACATGCGCTATATGCAGCGGGGGGAAAGAAGGCAGAGGCGAGGAAGGCCGCAGCGACTGCCGATGCCATATCTACAAACAGCAGTCCGGCTCTTACACCAGCTGAAACCTGTCCCGTCGCTGAAACCACAACTGAAGCCAGCAGCCGGGAAGTTATCAACACCAAGGCGATGCAGCCAAATATACCAGAGACCTCCACACAGGAGGAAACATCAACCAATATTGTAGACTTCACCAGCAAACTACTGCTTAAACAAACAAGCGTGGGAGAAGCCAAACTGTCGGCGCTACCAACAGACAAGATAATCAGTCTGTTGGAGAACGAGCTGGGAAGACACAGCATCAACCAGCTGCGCAAAACACCCGATGGAGTAGTGGTCTCCATCACGAAAAATCCAAAGAAAACAGCCGTGTTACAGAAGATCGCAAAAGAGGAGAAGAGCATCATACAGCTTCACCACGGCATAGTTCTGGAAGCCGCCCGGCACCGCACGATGAAACGATGGGTCATCAGACGAGTCCAGATCCATCACTCAAATGACCAGATCCGGGAGATGCTGTTAAAAGAACACAAGAAGCTAAAGATCACCAGTGCTGAGCGGATCATCGGGAAGAACAACTTACCCTTTACAGTTGTCGTCGTCACATCAGAGGACCGAGTGATCCCTCAGTACATTGTATGGGACTGAAAATACCAAAGACCAGAGAACTACATTTCGAGGGTGCTGCAGTGCTCCAAGAGACAGAATTTCTGGCACACCCGTGCCACCTGCAAGAGCGATGTGGAGGTGTGTAGGTACTGTTCTGTTCCCCATAAGTATAGTCAGTGCCAGCACGCGAAGAACGACTCGGACTTCAGGAGGCCTAATAACAACAGAAAGTGCGCCAACTGTCTCGGCAACCACGGCGCCAGATACCTCGGCTGCCCCTGCCACCAAGACAGCAAAGAAGCTATGAATATAGCCATCAAGTCTAACTTGCCATATAAGGAGGCCAGGAGGCAGTACGAGACCACCAACCGACTCACTAAGAGTGATAAAGCACAATTGGAAGGCAACCTGAAGGGACTGAGAACACAGGTCAAAAACCTAGAAGACAAAAGTGACAAGACGCAAGAAACCCAGATAACGGCCTTTCAGTGCATCCTGGACGACCTGAAGCAAGTCCAGCCGAAGATAGAGCAGGATGTCGCTCGAATGGCCGCCATAAAAGCTGACACTGACAAAACCCGTTTGAAAATTCAAGAAGTGAGAGCAAACACAGAAGAAACGCTGAAACAAATCCAAGAAGAAAGAGAACAGATAGAACTTCAAAACAATATTTTCCTGTGATGAATTTGAATAACGAAGACACAAACAATAGATTGCACGATTTATTGCCTGGCGTATTTCTCTGCATCTCGTCAGGTACATACTGCAGAAATCACACAACTTACGTGAATTAATTAGATAAATCCTTCAAACTGAAATATACACATGTTCGCACAGTAATGTCGATTGTCTACCACGGTAATTTTAAACAGACTAACATGTCTTTCTGACTGCACAAGGACGGCTTACGAAGGTTGATTATTATAGCTTCAGCAAACTTTAACAATCGACTACATTGTGTGTTGAAAAACACACGGAAGACACTGTTTCTTTCAACCACGTGACCGCTCTCGAGCACATGTCTCGCCACCGATTAAGCTGGGCTGTTTCGGTGTGTCGGCCTGCCTAGGCTACCATCTTCTGTGTGTAGTATCTTGTCCAACCAATTCGGAATGTGTTCCGAAACCCTGCAATGTAACTGTCGCTCAGTTCTACCTATGTAGATGGCCTCGCATCTGCATATAAATTGGTAAATACAATTTGATTTGGCGTACAAAGCTACAGGTTCTTTTACTGCTGGGATGGGGATCAGTGTGTTTCCGTACCTGATGACTAGAGTTGCAGCACAGAATGTTCGCCCGACTGCTGTGGTGAGCCTATCCCGCAGACGTTGCATTACGTCATCTCCTCGGAAGGTTAGCTGGATGAATACCTTGAGTTTAGGTACTGTAGTTACTTCAGGTTTCGGTTTGGGCTGTTGGCAGTGGCGCTTTATGAATCCTGTGGAGTACCCATTCAGATTTAAGGCATTCTTTTGAGTTTCAAATTCCTCTGTCAGTGTGACCGGGGTGCATATCTTCCTAGCACGGTCAAACAGGGTCCGTACTAAGCCTCGTTTGTACTGGACAGGTGCGAAGCTCTGAAAATTTAAGTATTGGCCAGTCCATGTTTCTTTGCGGTACACCGATCTTTGAATTGTGCCGTCTGCTCTGCGTCTCATTAGGATATCTAGAAACGGCAACGCTTCGTTGTGTTCGTGTTCCATAGATAGAGAGATGTTTTTATGTGTCTCGTTCATTGTGGCCTGGAACGAAGTTGCTTGTAGCTCGTCTGTGGTGATAATTAGTATATCGTCCACGTAACGACGGTAAAAGGCAAAGTTATTGATGTCCGAGGATCTCTTTTCTTCTAAGTGTGCCATGAAGATGTCCGCTAGAATAGGTCCAAGCTTGCTCCCCATGGCCACTCCGTCAATTTGGCGATATGACTTGTTTAGAAAGTTGAATTGTATGTTGGCGGTACATAATTTTAATAGCCTCTCTTGAATAGCTGATGGTATGCCTAGTTTTAGTTATTTGTCTCTAATGCGTTCACTTATTATATTCACGGTCTCATCTAATAGAATGGGTTTCGGAACACATTCCGAATTGGTTGGACAAGATACTACACACAGAAGATGGTAGCCTAGGCAGACCGACACACCGGAACAGTCCAGCTTCATCGATCGCGAGACATGTGCTCGAGAGCGGTCACGTGGTTGAAAGAAACAGTGCCTTCCGTGTGTTGTTCAACACACAAAGTAGTCGATTGTTAAAGTTTGCTGAAGCTATAATAATCAACCTTCGTAAGCCGTCCTTGTGCAAGCAGAAAGACATGTTAGTCAGTTTAAAATTACCGTGGTAGACAATCGACATTACTGTGCGAACATGTGTATATTTCAGTTTGAAGGATTTATCTAGTTAATTCACGTAAGTTGTGTGATTTCTGCAGTATGTACCTGACGAGATGCAGCGAAATATGCCAGGTAATAAATCGTGCAATCTATTGTTTGTGTCTTCGTTATTCAAAAACAGATAGAACTGCTAAAATTACAGAAAGAACCAGAAGATTCAAGAACACAGACAGAAGAAGAAACAACAGAGGAAGCACGATATTGCTCTCCACCAAGATCTAACTGGCGAACAGCTCACAACACACGACCAAGACCAAGACGACGCCCAAACGATAACAATTACTGGAGCATAGAGAACGAGATGTAGAAGCTCCCTGAAGGAAACAGCACCATACGACGGTGTGGGTACACAATAACTCCAGGCCTCAGCAAGTGCGCGACTCTGTCCAGACATGTAAAACCTTATCAAGACAGGAACGAACAAAATCAACCAACCAGAAGCTGAAAACAAGCAGTACAATTTACGAAACAGCTCAACACAAACTACACAATAAAGGGCCCAAATACAACCAAGCCGATATAGTCGACGGTTGAACGGGACCACTCGTACATGAGGACGAACGAACGAACGAACGAACGAACAGTATATCACAACAAGCAATGTTGTATAGATCAAATGGACGCAGAAGAAGAAGCTGACCAAGTAATAGATGGACAGAAGAAATAATTTAGTTTATGGGAATCTCGGTATATTAAGCATATAACCAGGCGCTCTCCTGATGTTTATACATCACATCGACACTGGTAGATACAAGGGGACAAGATGAGATGAGATGATCTTCAATGTTGTTGAGAACTTTCCTTTTACTATTTTTGATAAGCCCACTTTGTTGATTATTGTTTTGAACGGACGGACAAAGTTTTCACCTGTGTATGATGGAGTTCTTTGTTATGTATGTACATCGTGTCTGTGTTTAGTATGTCTCTTCTTTTCGCAGGAGCTAAATATACCTAATTGTTTGCGATTCATATTGTTATATCCTGCTGCAGCCGCTGCTTTTTTCTTTTTGTTCCATTAGCCGGAAGGTGCACAACAGGGATAAAGAAAAGAATAGGGCAAGGAAAGGCTGCATTTCAGAAAATGAAAAGCATTTTATGCAGTAAGTCAGTATCACTGAATGTAAGAAAGAGAGTGCTTATGTGCTGTGTAGAAAATGTTGTGCTGTATGGCTGTGAATCTTGGAATGTGAATGAATAAATTAGGCCGAACTTGAAAGCAACAGAGATGTGGTTCCTGAGATGAATGTTCCGAATTTCTTGAACTGCTAGAGTAACTAACGACGATAGCCTGAAAGAGGCTACTGAAACTAGAACATTATATACAACAATAAGAAAGAGTTAAACAGCTTCTTTGGTCATGTAATGAGAAGAGAGACATCGGAGAACATCATGACGACTGAAAAGATGGACGGGAAGAGAAATCAAATCAAATCAAATCAAATCAACTTTATTAGGGTCACAAATTGGGTTCGCAGGCCCGTCTTACATTCGGCCCTTCCAATCACTCGTCTTTCGTTCATCAAGAGCATTATACATTTACAAAGGAAGAAAAATAAACATTGTGAAATGAATGTTGTAAACATAAACAAGGCTAATTACCATGTTATGAGGCCCATCTCCCACCTATCCATACATCACCCCACCCACACAACACCCCCACCTACCCACACACACGCGCACCAAGGGACACATACACACCCCACCTACCCACAAACACGCACACCAAGGGACACATACATACCCCACCAACCGACCCATCCACCTCCCGCACATCCCCCACCCACACACACTGCCCTCACCTGATCCCCCAACCAAAACACACTCGCCACCCACAAACATTCCCCCACCAACCCACACATCTCACGCATATCCACATACACATCCTAACCCACACATCCTCTCCCCACCCACACCTCAAACCACCCATCCCCCAGCCACATCTCCATCGACAACATATTCCCCACCCATGCACACAATCCCCCACCAACCCACACATCGCACATCCACTCACACATCCCCAAACCATACACACACATCCCCACCAACTAACATGTCCCTACCCCCCACCCCCCACACACACACACACATCTCCCTAACCACCCATACATCCCCAATCCACTCACACACACCCCACCACCCACACATACAACTTCCACCCACCCACACATGCCATAACCTAATCCCCCACCACACAATCCCCCACCCGCACATCACATACACCCTCTACCACGCACTATTCCCAACCCACGCACCACACACACATCCCTCACCAACACATCCCCACTTACACACCACACACATATTCCCCACCCAGATACCACACAATATTCCCACCCACACCCACACAGATACCCTTCCCCATCCACCCCACATACCCCCACTCACACACCACAAAAATCCCCCACCCACACACACATACCTCACCCACACAATATCCCCAACCAACACACCACACACCTCTCCCCACCCACACACGCATTCCCTACCCGTCCACCAACAGACACTCACTCACGCAAACATCCTCCACTACGCACCCACACACCCCCACCCACCCCCAACCAAACATCTCTCGATTACAATACCCCTACCCACACACATCCTCCACCCACTCACACATCCCACCCGACACATACAACTCCCTCACCCACCTACACATCTATAAGCCACTCACACACCCCCACCCACACATTCCCCATCCACACACACACATCTCCCACCCACACACCCCCACATACTTCCCCCAACCACCACAATCCCCTACTCACCCACACATATACCCCACCCATACGCACATTCCCCGCACCCATCACACACATCCCCCACACCACACACTATCCTCCACCCATACTACCACAAACATACCCTCCACCCACACATCATTCACACATCCTCCACCAACACACCGCACACATATCTCAAACCCACACACCATACACTTCTCCCCACCCGCCCTTGCATCCCCAATCCACCCAACACAATCCCCTACCCACACAAATCCGCCTCCAACACATACTTCCTCAAACCATCCACACATCTCCACCCACATAAACACACATCCCCCGCATCCGTCCCATACACATATCCTCCACCCATACACACATCCCCCACACCCATTCCAACCCCCCTACTTTCACCCCCACACATCCATTCACACATCCCACCAACACCCACAAATACCACTACCCACCAAAACCCTCACACCCCAACCCATCCAAACGCATACCCACACCCACACAACCCCCACCCACACATATCCCCACACTTACACACATCCTGATATAGAGAGGCAGAGGCAGACCAAAAGAAATGATGCTGGATGGATTGGGACGGAGGCATGAAGGAATATCATCAGCAGAGTTGATCCAGAACACCAAAGACCGGGATCTGTGGAGAGACATGAACGCATATACCAACTGACAGGGCACTTGATGATGATGATGATGAATTTCAACATTCCATTTACATAGCAAATTACGTCCACAACAAAAAATAATATCGAAAGAACGAGAAAGAAAGAAAGAGAGAAATAAAGAAAGAAAGAAAGAAAGAAATCTGAACTGACCTCTTTCATCTATATTGATTGTTCCTCGACCTATATCTGGAACATGCCTGATAGATACCATCATATCTTCAAGTTTCATAACGTTGCCCACCACATCCTCTTTATACCTGCGTTTATCTGTTACTCCATCGACACTGACACCCTCAGATTGTACTGTTGGACTGCATTGACCGCCCTCAAAGTTAGCTTGACAGGCTGCAATCACGTAAAAGAGCCATCACAAACATCATCATTTTCTTCATCATAATCATCGTATTTCTTTGCAGACTCAACCGTTTCAATCTCCGGTTGATCACGACAAGTATGAAATGAAATACGCTTTTTCTTAGCATTGGTCCGCCCATTGGCAACTCCATTGGCAACTCCTTTGACAACTCCATTGGCAACTCCATTGGCATTTCCATTGGCAACTCTATTGGCAACTCCATTGGCAACACTTGCATCCTTGTCTTCCTCATCCACAAGAACCATCTGGCAGCGACTAATCCGAACAGACAGATCGCCATCTTCAGCATCTGTTTCTTTGGGTTCGAGTGTAGTTAAGACTTGTGGAAACATGAGGACAACTGGTGTTATTCCTGTGCCTTCTGAATCAACAGTGTTTGCCTGCACTTCTTTAGTTGCCTTCTCGCAACCTTCATTGCCATCGCTCTGCATCTTGTTTGGACTCTGATCTGTATATTGTCCATTGAAAACGTCAGATTCGTTGACCTCAGAAGACAATTTTGAATTCCTACCACACTGCGCACCATCATACAACAACCTGTCACCTGTATCTATCTGGATACTGACAAGGACACGATCTCTAGAAATACTAATAGCTACTGGACCTCTATTTGTCCGTATAAACTCATCTTTGTTACCTAGATCTCTTCTGCCAGTGTTGCTGCAATCAACATGGCTGGCGTTTTTCTGAATCACGTTCTTGAAATTAATAACTACATGTTTGCAGGATTCTTTCAACGTAAGAGCCACTTGATTGTCACACAATTTGATGGCAACATCAGAGTCCTTCCTTCTTTCCTTGCATCTGTTGCTATCAGGGCAGACATCTTTCAAAGCTGATAATTTCACTCTACCTTTGTGACTTCTTGATTCTGCTGCACTTCTTGTATCCACATCTCCGAGGTCAAATGGTTGTTCTTTGTAGACTGGCATCCGGTAGCTTTCAGCAGAGCTACGTTTGGTCTTATACGTCGATTTTCTAAAGCAGGCTTCTCCACTTTCAAGAAAAGTTATATCATGTTCGCGTTGGCCAATCGTATTTGGTAGATCATTCACAAGTCCTCTTGTTGAGTTATCGAATGGAACTAAATATCTAGAGGGACAGGCTAGATCCGATTTTATATTACGAAGTGAGGAAGTAGTTGCATCCATCCTTCTATTGCAACAAGCACGCCCTGGACGTTCTTCATGAAATGCTTTGCTGTCAGAAACATGATCCACATCGTAAGGAGCAACCGTTGCGGAATAAAAGAGTTCCAGCGGTGACATGGCTGTTGACGTCCAGTGATGTAGAGACATAACAGAAGAAGATTTTTGTAGATTGTCTGTCCTGTGGATACCAGCATGCGGTCCCAACTGGCTTGACTTGGATGTTGAAGGGCTCAAAACCGATTCTGGGTGGGAGTCGAGAGAATGGGCGTAGTTGAGATGTTGTGGCTCTTCCATCTGTTGGAAGACAAATGAATGTTACAATCAAATCAATGTATTTCTTTAGTGAATTTACACAAAGACGACATAAATAACATATTGTAGGATTTCATTCCAGGAATATTTCGCTGCATCTCGTCAATTACATCGTCATCATCACCATCATCCAGTGCCGCCTTGAATGCCGTGGGGGATCATGCCTCTCCACAAATTACGATCGCCAGTATCATGGATCAATTTGTGTGTTGACTCATTTCTATGCCATGACACACGACTGTCAAGAATCTTCTCACGCTGTCTTCCTTGATCTCTCTTTCCGCAAATCTTTCCGGTTGTAACAATAAGTTCAAGTTTTTGTCTTCTCATAACAAGGCGAAAAGAAAAAAAAAACGATGACTGTTTCTGTTTGTGAGCTGTCTTTGCGACTCAGCTTCCCTTTAACGTCCTGATTGCTCTTTTTAGGTGTCCAATTAATTTTCATAATTCTTCTACAAAACCACATCACCAAGGCTTCCATGGATTTTTTCGTCTGTTTACTGATTGTACAGGATTCACAGCCGTATGTTAAAACTGGTTCTTTGTAACCTAGTCTATGTCAGCTGCATACTGAAGATTAAAACCAAATCGATACCTACTCCATCTGTGAAAGAATTATTGTCTACGTACACAAAACCAAATTAAAAAAAAAAAAAAAAACCTTTATCAATTTCAGTGTCAGAGCCAAGCGACTTACATAGGTAGAACAAAAAGGCAATTAGTAAATTGAGTGGCCAAACATAAACCGGCGTGGGTGAAACAGAGAGTTAATAATTATTTAGGAACCGCGGTGCAGTCGGCAGATCATAAAACGGTGAATTATGTCATCACAAAGCATTTGCTGAGTACCAACCACAACATTAACAATCAGACGGCATTTTGTATACTGTAGTCGACAAACAATAATCCATTTCTCAAATATATCGAAGCATTATATATTAGTCGATTCGAGCCGTTATTATGTAAACAAAAAGACTTCCTGCTAATTGTTTAACTTCCATGGATATAACGTTCTACATATCCGCATAATATCCGCCACGATGTACATCATATTTCAGCCGAAGTATCACTCATTGTTTCACATTTCGTGATATATCACTCTGCGGTCTGCACCTGATGAGATGCAGCGAAATATGCCTGGCTGGAAATCGTGCAACATTTTACAAGTGAGCTTCATATGAAGTCCTTAAAAGTGTGACAAAAAATAAAATAGCCATGCCATCGTCTTGTGACCTGTCCATATTGTTCTTAAGAATGTCAAGAGTGTTAACTACGTGTCATCATAGTGCAGACGAGCATGTTGACGTCATAAGGAGTTTAAAAATGACCGCCCCACTTTTGACATGCACCACATCCGTTTTTTCATTAGTGAATGCTGAAACCTATATAGATTCATCGGCGAATGACGGTCTAGTATGGTAAAGCATGCGTGTCAGGATAGCTAGTGTATGAGTGGAGTAGGAAGTTTAAAAACGGCGTGACTTCTGTGACAGACTTTTCGGTCTGATTGTGACAGGTTGGCCCAACTCTCAGATCGTTTTTTATTAGATGGAGATAGCCCTCAGTAAACCCCTCTATGTATCCTGTATTATTTTTCATTGTTGTCTATATTTTCATATATTAGCTAAGATCATCTGTGTTTAGTGTATTTATATACATACCACTATAGAGAAAGCTAAAATACGATTTCTTCTAATAGTTAGAAGTAGAGGTAGTGTAGAGTTTGTTTACACGCCAATAAATCACGTCAGGCTGAATCTAATATTCAGTTTGGCTGTGAATTTAATTTGGCCACAGGAAGTCTAGAACTCTCCTTAGGGGAAGATAATTCTGTTCAAAACCCTAACTGCTGCCATTTGGATCTCAGTACTATACGGTGAAGGATGTGGAAAGTCCCTGGCAAAAATAGAACACATGTCTGTGTCTTAGACCTTTTTCTGGCTCTTGTTAAGCCGTACAATTTCTAATCACAATAGAAATGCCAATGCCACTTCTCACCAGATAGGTACGATCAAAACAAGTTGCAGGGTGAGTTGATAATAATTTTGTTAATAATTTTTCTGTGTGTGTATATATGCCGGCTAAATCTAAAGGCCATGCCGATCGATAATAGATACTAGTAATTAAAACTAGTGTTAGTTAACTAATACTAGAATTAGTTCCATGTTTGTGCCATGTGGCTTGCCGACAAGAGGAAATCAAAGCTCGTCACATGTGGCATTAAAAGCAGGGCTAAATTACATTACTTGGTTCTCGAAATTAGGTATCCGCCTGCGGAAGGATACCTGAGTTAGTCAGTAGACGATTAGAGTTAAGATATATTAATTATGTGATTAACTTCGGAACTAACGTATTTCTCTAGATAATATACTTATTAGTTGACGGAATTAGTTCAGACAGTAAATAAGTTACAATTAATTATTCTTTATTAATCTCTATCTTGCCCATAGTCAGATTACTACCATGTGGTCCAAGATGGCCCACTTAACAAAGTTCAAACCTTGGGGGAATTCTCCAACCCTAATATTGTTCTTGTGTATAGTGAAAGTAATCTTAAACCTAGCCAGAAATCTTCTAGATAATTAATTATGTTTAATAAAATATAAGGAAGACTATTGCAAGTAGTACAACTCATAACTCTTTAAGTGAACGTCTGTTGTTTCATCGATTTAATGGTTTGTTAATGCATATGGTGACGTCGGAGTTGTGGCGTCTGAGTTTCATTCCATTGAAGCCATCCAATGATATGTATTGTTAATTCATTATGTGAATTGTGGTTCATGTTTCCATGATTTATCATGACTTAGAATATATATATATATATATATATATATATATATATATATATATATATATATATATATATATATATATATATATATATATCTTATATATAAATTAGGATCTCCGTCTGTCTGTCTGTATGTCTGTATGTCCGTCTGTCCTTTGTGCGCTCGCGAACGGCCCATCCGATTGAGATGAAATTTTCTACACGCCTTTCTTTCATTCCAGTGCAGCCTACTGTCATATTTTTTTAGTGTGAAATCGCATGCTTACCCAGTATTATTTCATTTTTCACTTTTCATCATAATTTAATATATCTCAGGGGACCTAACTCTATAAAAGTTATTTCAAGGGGCATAACTTTTCTGTATAACTTATAGTCATATTGTGGCATCGTTTTCAAAGATTTATAAACTCTTTGTCCATAGTTATGTACCGGCATATGAGCTATAATAAATAATGATACAATCTGTAAGGCATTTTCAAAGTTTTCATAAAAATAATGCACAATGCATAACATTGTAACTCATCTTTTTTTGCTTAAGAAGTTACTGTAGTCATGCAGGTGATTAGAAAGCGTTTTCATTAAAAATAATGGATGGTGTGTAGAAGGGCATTTTTTTAAGTTACTTTTTTTGTTGTATGAATTTAATGAGACGCTACACTCCAGGAGCTGGGCGAAGTCACGCCGGGTCAGATAGATAGACAGACCCACCTTTTCGCTGCAGTTGTCTACTCCTCCTTTTCCTTCTTCTGCTGATGCTGCTGCCGCCGCTCCATTTACCCAAGTTAATTGTTGGGGGAAGATGTAAAGATCTTTCAAGTGCTCTTTCAAATGCTTTTTGTAAGTTGGTCTTCGTTTATCTAAGGTTGTTCTAACTGCAACCAATAAATGATTAGACAGACAGGCAGACAGACAGACAGAGAGGGAGGGACGGACAGACAGACAGACAGACAGACAGACAGACAGACAGACAGACAGACAGACAGATAGTCGGTAACGGGAACGGGAACTTATATGACTACTTATATGAATTAAATGAGATGCTCCCCACCAAGGACTGGGCGATGCCGAGTCAGATAGACAGACAGACAGACAGACAGACAGACAGACAGACAGACAGATAGTCGGTAACGGGAACGGGAGCTTATATGACTAATTATATGAATTAAATGAGATGCTCCCCACCAAGGACTGGGCGAAGCCGGGCCGGGTCAGCTAGTATCTTATATATAAAAGGCGATCTTCGTCCGTATTTATGTATCTATGTATGTCCTTTATACGTTCGCGAACGGCCCATCCGATTGAGATGAAATTTTCTACACGCCTTCCTTTCATTCCAGAGCTGCCAACTGTGATATTTTTTTAGTGTGAAATCGCATGCTTACTCAGTATTATTTCATTTTTCATTTTTCATCATAATTTCATATATCTCAGGGGACCTAACTCTGTAAAAGTTATTTCAAGGGGCATAACTTTTCTGTATAACTTATAGTCATATTGTGCCATCGTTTTCAAAGATTTATAAACTCTTTTTCCATAGTTATGTACCGGCATATGAGTTATAATAAATAATGATACAATCTGTAAGGCATTTTCAAAGTTTTCATAAAAATGATGCACAATGCATAACATTGTAATTCATCTTTTTTTGCTTAAGAAGTTACTGTAGTCATGCAGGTGATTAGAAAGAGTTTTCATTAACAATAATGGATGGTGTGTGGAAGAACGTTCTTTTAAGTTACTTTTTTTGTTGTATGAATTTAATGAAGCCGGACAGGGTCAGGCAGACAGATAGACAGACAGATAGTCGGTAACGGGAACAGGAACTTATATGACTACTTATATGAATTAAATGAGATGCTTCCCACCAGGGACTGGGAGAAGCCGGGCAGGGTCAGGCAGACAGATTGACAGACAGATAGACAGATAGATAGTCGGGAACGGGAACGGGAACTTATATGACTACTTATATGAATTAAATGAGATGCTCCACACCAGGAGCTGGGCAATGCCGGGCCGGGTCAGACAGACAGACAGACAGACATACAGACAGACAGACATACAGACAGACAGACAGACAGACAGACAGACAGACAGTCAGTCGGTAACGGGAACGAGAACTTATATGACTACTTATATGAATTAAATGAGATGCTCCCCACCAGGGTCTGGGCGAAGCCGGGCAGGGTCAGCTAGTATATATATATATATATATATATATATATATATATATATATATATATATATATATATATATATATATATATATATATATATATATACATTCATTGGCACCTTGCCGTCTTGACAGACGATAGTTTGTGCTTTAAAAAGGCATAATAACTTTTAACTATGGCGGTAGCGAGTGTGACTGATAAGGCCAATTTGCGCTGTAAATGTCGGTTCACAGTGGGTGCATGTGAACACGTGGTCATTTCCACCATCATGCACCATCTTACGTCTCAAACGCTTGGTGTGTGACTTTTCTGCAATAATTTTCTCCTTTGACTTTATTCCATTTCTGATAGTTGCCCTCCATGCAACACGTTCAGCGGCGACTTGCTCCCAATGTGCATTATCAATGCCTGTATCAATCATGTCCCGCTTACACACATCTTTGTATCGTAGTAGAGGCCGACCCTGAGATCTCTTACCCATCTGTAATTCACCAAAAAAGATATCCTTTGGTATTCTACCATCATCCATCCTCCTAAGATGTCCTATCCATCTAAGTTTACGAAGACTGAGCATGGAATAAACTGTCACACAACCTGATCTTTCCAATACTTCAGTATTTGTGATTTTGTCTTGCCACTTAATACCAAGAATTCTTCGCAGACACCGCATATGAAAGCTGTTTAAATTGTTCTCTTGGTGTGAGTAAGTTGTCCAGGTTTCACTGCCATAGAGAAGAGTACTAAGGACACAGGCTTGATAGACAAGGACTTTTGTTTTGGCATTAAGCTTCCTGTTCTCCCAGACTCTTTTACTTAACCTGTTCATTGTTGCTGCTGCCTTACCAATCCGGATGTTGATTTCCTGATCTAGGGATAATTTGCTATATACCACTGATCCTAGATATGTAAAATGGTCTACTATCTCTAGTTCGGCGTCGTCAATAAAGATTGATGGTACCCCATGTGGTGCACATAATCTGTGTCTTCTTTTTACTAATTGTTAAACCAAATTCAGAACAAGCATTGGAGAATGCAGATAGTAGACATTGCAATTCTTCCTCAGAGTGGGTCGTAACTTCAGCATCATCTGCAAAAAGCAACTCTCTGATCAGTACCCTCCTAATTTTGGTCTTGGCCTTCAATCTCTGAGCATTGTAGAGGCCGCCATCTGAGCGTGAGTGAATGTATATACCACCATCCTGATCACGAAATGCATATTTCAGTAGAAGTGAAAAGTATATTCCAAAGAGGGTGGGAGCTAGTACACAACCTTGCTTAACTCCACTCTTGATTTCAAATTCTTCAGAAGTTGCACCATCAAACTTGATTATACCCTTCATGCCTGTGTGGAACGATTCCACAATGGACAGAAGAGTTGGTGGGCAGCCAACCTTCTTTAGTGCCTTGAACAGACCCTCACGACTGACCAAATCAAATGCCTTTGTGAGGTCGATGAAGGCAATAAACAGTGGTTGATTCTGTTCACGGCATTTTTCTTGCATTTGTCGCAATGAGAATATCATATCAGTGGTAGACCGGTTCTGTCGAAAGCCACACTGTGATTCGGGGTAGACTTGATCTCCTAGGACTTGAAGTCTGCGCAGAACAATTCTGGCAAATACTTTTCCAACAATACACAGAAGTGAGATACCCCTATAGTTGTTGCAGTCGCTCCGATCGCCCTTGTTCTTGTACAGTGTTATGATGCTTGAATCTTTGAAATCCTGTGGGACTTGTCCTTCACGCCAGCATAGCTCTATTAGCTGGTGGATCTGTATAGTGAGTGTGTCTTGCCCACTCCTGATAACCTCTATTGGAATCCCATCCTTACCTGGAGCCTTGCCAGATGCAAGTTCATTTATAGCACACTTAACTTCTGTTATGGTGGGAAGTGTGTCCAGGTGGTCAAGAGTTGGTAGAGCCTCTGTGGCGTTGAGGTCATTATCCGCTAGTTTGGTCTCACTTGAGTAAAGCTCCAAATAGTGCTCTACCCATCTGTCCATCTGCTGTTTCTTATCAGTGATGACTTCTCCAGTCAACGTTTTCAATGGTGCACTTCTTTTGATCACTGGACCACAGGCTTTCTTTATTCCTTCATACATGCGTCTTATGTCTCCCTTATCACTTGCGATTTGAATGGACTCACATAACTTGATCCAATAATCATTTGCACACTGCCTGGCAGCCTTTTGCACATCCTTCCTAGCTTGCCTTAGCTCACCCAGAGTGTTACGCGTTGGTCTTTCCTTGTTTCTTAAGAGAGCTTTCTTCTTCTTATCAAACAAGGGCTGCAGAGTCTCGCTGTTGGCCTTGATTGATAAGAAGAAGAAAGCTCTCTTAAGAAACAAGGAAAGACCAACGCGTAACACTCTGAATATATATATATATATATATATATATATATATATATATATATATATATATATATATATATATTATATATATATATATATATATATATATATATATATATATATATATATATATATATATATATATATATATATATTGGAATGTGGTCTTTGAAGTAGAGCATTGTGATTGTACATGTTTGATCTAAATATCAGCAGAGAGAATAGAATATCATTTGTGTGCTGATTCCATTAGATCAGTGTGCTGTTGTAGATTTCAGATAAGGAATCAAAATATGTAAATTAAGATAGTACATGCTATCAAAAATTATATGAGACAGGCAGGCCATGCAGGACTATGACATGACCAAAAGAATGTACAACTCTAGAAGGATTATTCACCCCTTCTCACTGTCATTCACAGAGCCTACACCTGATCAACAGTAGCCGTAGTTACGACCGGTGATTGAGCTACGAACCACTCACTTGATGCAGCAGAGAGTGGAGTCCATACCACTATCCAGTCAGCCCTTTCAGCTTACCATCCAGGAGGCCAAGAATAATCAGATGAGTGGCTAACCACCCGTTTGCCACTGCACAACAATCACCAATTTATGTCCGCTATTGGCTATGATACTGTCTGTGATTACATCCTCTAGCTGAATATCTAACCTTGTAGAAATTTAGTCTATCCAGGGATCTGCGTATCTCTTATGTGTCAGTGGGTTCCCCGTGGGGGTTCACGTAGTGTTCTCTAGAATTAAACAAGCTATGTTATATTTGTAATTTTAACAAACTGCGTCTGTCATTATAGAATTAGATTATAGCATCATCAGATTGTGTGACGAGTGAAAGGACTATATCTATACGTATAAATCTGTCTTATCTCCTGTTGTGTGAGAATACATTAGGCAGTGGGGGCTCATTATTCATCCAGACACAGTAGCAGGAATCACTTGACATACTGTCTTCGTTTGTTAGTACAGTTAGTCGTCATAACTTTCCGCCTGGCACTGTTTAGAAGTAGTGATCCATTCTGGGACTTTGAAAATCATTCTTCTAGAATTGCGAGCCATTTGATCGCTTCTTCAGCAGTGGCTAGATTCTCTATTCGCAGAAGTCTATTTAGTATCTACTTTGATCCATTTCCATCCTAGTAGTATACGCTACGCTACACTGATGAAGAGTAAAACAAGTGTTGCACGAGTGATTATACGCGAGACTAAGAAATTTTTGTTTTCCACATGAATCCAAGCATTTTATCGGCACTGGAGGACTTGCACTGAAGACAGTGGTGACTATATCGAAAATTATACATTTATTCTTTACGTTTTCAGAATATATTCACCCGAAAAGATAAAAACATTTAAGGTTTTCATTTGAAGCCCTTCGGGATAACTCTGCAGTATCTACCTGATGAGATGCAGCGAAATATCCCTTTCAAGAAATCATGCAATATTTTATTTATCGCGTCTGTGTCCGCATGAAAGTCAACTGAAATCTTACAGGGTTGCCCGTAAACAAAGAACAAGATTTTACATCCACAGTTTCTTCTACTAATACGTTCTCGCTTCTGACAAGGATTTATATTGCCTTGTGTTTGCCAATAGCGAAACTGAGATTGTGAGCCTTGTGGGCGGCTTACTACACCTCAGTGTGAAAGAAAGACCAGGTCTGTCTTTCCTCTTCACCATATACTTCCTCTCCCTCCTTCTCCTACTCCTCCTCATTTTCTTCTTCTTCTTCTTCTTCTTCTTCTTCTTCTTCTTCTTCTTCTTCTTCTTCTTCTTCTTCTTCTTCTTCAGCAATTATAACAGAAACAATGAATCAAGCAAAAATCACACACCAGTAACAGCATAACAGCAGCAGCAACAACAGCACAACAGCAACAGAATTACAGACATTAATCACGACAACAACAACATAACAAATGATAATGTTGAAAAAGATGCCACTGATCTCTGACCCATTGCATGTGATCCTGCGGCAGGTCCTCAGTGAAGAGACTGATCAATCTGGGCTGACGTCGGATACCAAACATGGCGCAAATTCTATCTCTTAGGCTCTTTCTACGCGGCTTGTTAGCCATCTGGCCAGTCTGTGGACAAATCATGTGACATTTATGAAACACACAACCGTGATTGCATAGTGATGTGAGTCCTTCTCTGCCTTATAATTTTTGTGCGAGTTCACATCTCGCCAGTTTCAGGAGATTTCTTAACTATAAGCACGGCGCTTAATTGGATCTTGATTTATGCGACATAGACGATAGACAAGTTTAAGAATTTTCTTGAAATATCTGTTAGAAAAGACGATGAAACAACCTACCAACCAACCAACAAATCATTCGTCTAATCAAACATCCAACAACCCAACTAACCAATGAACTATCTATCTAACCAAACATATAGCTACCCAAGCAACCAAGCAACCTTCTAATAAACCATCCAACAACGAACCAACAAATACAACATTAATCTAACGAGCTACGCAATCAACCACCCAACTAAGCAACCATCAATTAATCAATCAGGCGTCTAATCAAACATCCAACAACCCAACTAACCAATGAACTATCTATCTAACCAAACATATAGCTACCCAAGCAACCAATCAACCTTCTAATAAACCATCCAACAACGAACCAACAAATACAACATTAATCTAACGAGCTACGCAATCAACCACCCAACTAAGCAACCATCAATTAATCAATCAGGTGCCGTCTCCACAATGGATCTCCAACACTGTCTGTCTCTCGCCCTGACTGTATATTCTGTCAGATTGATGTTCATCCATCTCTTGATGTTATCTTTCCACTTGTATCGTTGTCTACCTCTTGCTCGCTTGCCATCAACCCCCTCCAGAATGGTTTTTATAAGAGTATTACGCAGATCCGCATTGTCGAATCGGTAAGAGCGCGTGTTCTTAAACATCCGTTGTGCTGATGCCGAGGTTAGCGGTTCAGCCCCTACACAGGACAGCTGGACTAAAATGTTGACCTGTCATCCTTGACTTGGGGGCGTAAATTATAAGTACCTCTGAACTCAGAGTGGGTTCGCCTGATGGCGAGGGACACTGCTAATAGGGAAAGCTAATCCACACGCAAAATTCAGTCCATCACTACTATAAAGGGTGTGTATGGACTACGCTTGAGATCAAAGCGAGCGTCCGCAAAAATAAAAATAAATTTAAAAAACAAAAACAAAAACAAAAACAAATAAGAGTGTTATGTCTTTTAAGTTATCCGAAATATTTCACTTGCCTCTTTTTTTTTTTATTTCTTTCATCAACTCTCCTTTTATTCCCAGTTTTTCTAGAACCTCTGTATTTGATTATTTGTTTTTCCCCATTCGTCAGTATATCCACACATCCAGGACCTCTATTCGACTTTCTAGTTGCTTGTTCAGTGTCCTGGCTTTCGCGCCATATAGTAGTTTTGAATATACGTAATAGTTGACAATTCTCATTTATAATGCGTTGCTAATCTCTCTAGATGTTACTACTGATTTCATGCTGCTGAAAGCGTGTTTGGCCATTCCTATTCTCTTTGTGATTTATGTTTCACTTCTGCCATCATCTATTTGCATGTGCAAGATAGGAGAAACGTGTTACTAGTATCTAACTGTTTTCTGTGATGTTCATTGATGGCTGCAATGGTTGGTTAGATAGACGGAGGGTTGAGTGAATGGTTGGTTTGAAGGTTGGTTGGCCGGTTATCTCTATAGTTTCTTGGTTGGGTAGATGGATTGTTGATCAGTTGACTAGAAGGTTGGTTGTGACAAAACCGCGATCATCTGTCTGTGGTCGTCGGGATCCCGCACTATTGTGGCGCGTCATTGGGGACTTTCCCAGTTATAAATAGACTGAGGGAAGCCGAGAGGGTATTTTCCATCGAAAATCATCTCGAATTACCGGTATTTGACTGTACCGGGTTGCCGGGTGCTTCACCAAATTCCCGTGCAGAGAGATGTAGAAATTCTAGGCGTGTATTGAATGTTATCCGAGAAGTTGACTTTTCTCCAGAAGCACTCGATCCTCGTGCGCATGAGTTGGCACGTTGGTGGAATGCGGCTAGAATACTCATTCACTTCCAAACTCTCACGGAGAGAAGACGCAGGGCTTTGTTAAGCCATTTGTACAGCGTCTACACTCAACCATGTTGCGGCTAACTGTTATTACAATGCGGCAGATGGGCCCTTGAACAGTATTGGAAGCTGACTGGAGGCTGGTTCGAATTATTCAGGTATTTACTTGGTTAATAAATTTACCTTTGTAATTGTTCACATAATCGCAATCGTTTTAACCTCATTAAATATGCGAGTGTCTTTGCATTACTAATGCGGAAGCGATCGATAACGCCGCTGAAATCTAGGCCGTGTTACATTTGTTTACAAACGTGTGTAGTGAACTACCGGCTGAAAATTTAGGCCTGTGATATTGGCGATTTGTGTTCAAATAGTATTTACCATGTGTAGCAAATTGGTGCATATACTATGTGACTGTGTTAGGAATAGAACATAGTTAATTGTGCATGAGATGAACCTAGACTTAGGTCAGTCAATAACTGAAGCAAGAAAGAACTGTTAGATTGCAAGGTGGGTTGATAGGTGGAGATTCAGACGGTGTTGTGCTTAGCTGCTAAGTAAGGAGAGAACTTAGTTCTATACCACAGTGAATGATGTAACTATTGTGTAATAACTTAATAGTGAATTCATTGTGTGGGACACTGGAATTCTGTGAGAAGGTAAGTCTTCATTGATGATATATATATATATATATATATATATATATATATATATATATATATATATATATATATATATATATATATATATGATGTGGCATTATGTATATATATATATATTAAGTCATGTTATGTGATACTTCTTGGAGCGATACCGAACGCCGAGTGGGTCGACGCGGGATAACCATGCGTATCGTCGGGATGTACCTTTGCGTTCTGGATTCTTATCTTAACTATCCTGTTCTTTCATACTTACACAAGTACGAGTGAGTGCTGATGTGCTAGTGGTATGGAAGGACAAAATGAGGTTGCATGAGACACGGGGATATATGGGATATGGGGGATTTGAAAGCAAGTTATGAAAGTATGGTGCTGGCAGACCAGGCCAGCTATGAAGTTCGGTCCAGGCCAAGCCTAATCCACTTGGAAGGGCAGAGCTGGAACATAACCCTTGGAACATGTGGGGAACATGTTTTACCAAGAATGCTTCTTGACTCTAGGGAGGAGTCTGATAAGAAGAGTTTTGCTGTAAGGTGGGCAGGACGTCCCACCAGCAGAACGGTGTGTGTATATACTGGTTGTGATCATGTATTATCCCTATATCCCGAGGGATGGTACAGTGATCTATATTATGTTTACTATTGAATATGTCCAATGTAAGGAAGGAGTCCAGGGACTCTTCACCTTAATATTTAGTTCTGTTAATTTTAGAACTATGATAACTGAGTACTATAGCTAGTGACGTTAGCGACAACTGGTAGATGATTAGGGATAGGTGAAACCTACGATCAGACTCGTCATTCTGATTTCTTACTATGTTTGACGGGCTGTTCTATGAGGCCAGCTGACATTGATAGAAACCCATGCTTGACTACTCTCAATATAGAGATAATGCTTTAGTTATTTGCATAACTAAGTAGCATGACTGAAGGTTGAATAGTCAGTGGTAGGATGCATGTGGACCAATGTTTGGGCCAGTATACTCTCACCGGTCGATCTTCCTTTCAGGAGTTTGCCTGTTGAGGAACCAGACAACTACACTTGTCGTTTGCCGGAAACCACTTCGTGTAACACAGCGAAGGGTTGAATTCTTTACTTACCTCGCCTGACTACACCACACTATGTGCCAGGGTGAATCATCATGAGTGAATGTTATCATCAATTGATTCCGGTGCCCTGAAGGTGCACGTGTGGGATGTGATGGTTTGTGTTGTTTTTCTGACTTAGAAGATACTCTGTTTCAGCAAGGAGAAGTTCAGTCACCTGAGCAATCATGCTCTATGATCAGAGACACCAGACGGTATACGTCTAGTAAGGTTCCGCCTAAACGTGGAAAAGATTAATTTATAAACTGGGACTGTTCCTACTACAGCTTTAGTGGCAGGTCATGATGAGACCTACACCAGCTACCGTATAGAGACTGAATACCAGTGTTATAAGGTAATGGACAACTAATTCCTGTCCAGACTGAACAATGTTATCTCCGGATGAAATATAAGTGTGATCCAACTGGTGGACTTAGTTTAGAAAACAGAACTGTGTTTTCTCGAAGGACTCAGTGACTTATCGGCAGAACTATCTGATTACCCGACCAGGGGTAATGTACTATGATTGAGGGACCATTAGATTGGTCAGTGACTTATTATCCAACCAGGGTAATGTACAACTGAGGGACCATTAGATTGGTCAATGGCTACATACATTCATTGAATTCAAGAGTAACTGGGGTCAAGTCCAGGAGGATTGTCTCCCAGCTAGGCTGTTTACCAAGAACTGTTTATTAATTTAGCAGTGACTCCGTAGGAGGTGATGAAGGTGCAGTTGGTCCAGTTGAGTGAGGTCCAGCGGTGACTCTCTTGTTGTCGATCACAGCTATGAGGACGGAGTGGTCTCCAAGGTTCTAGTCATCTCACTGGAAGGAAGCCGGGTGAGTGGCGGACCTACTGGACGGGACATCTGCATCCAATCTACTTCTCAGCCTGATGATGAATGTAGCAATATCTCTGATTCTGTCTCTACTCTATCCTCTATTTGTGTAAATAGATTATTCTATGAGGATGGTCATTTCAGTTCTATATTCCCAAGGGTAGAATAAACTTTATGTATGTTGAATTACTCTTTGTATACTTATTGAGTGTGGTCTCGGACGATGCCTCAGTGTTCATTGTTCCACAGGAGTAGGTAGTTAGTGGGGGTCTAGAATCTGGAGGGGCTTGTAGACATATTTAACTAATACGAGGTCAACCACAGAGTAAATTTGTGTATCTACCTGTCCAACCCCTGGGGTTAGAATACACGGGAGTGCTAGAGACATCTCGGGTGTGGTTAACTCTCACTACCCAAGGCGATCTTGTCACAGTTGGTTGGTTTGTTGGTTGGTTGGTTGTGTAGCTGCGTGGTTGGCTAGATAGATTGTTAGTCGATTTACATGTTGGCTAGAAGATTGGTTGGTTGGACTTTAACTAGAAGGTTGGTTGGTTGTGTAGCTGCATGTTGGTTGTGTCTGCCTTGGGCTCTGAAGGTTGTGGGTTCGATTCCGGGAGGCATCCTTTGGCTTTACGAATGCATTTTGTCGGAGACTCCTGAGGGTCGCCGCTGGAGCTACGGAGTTCGTGGTTTGTGCGACGCTTTCCGCGCTGCGGAAAGAGACTGAGCCATATGGGATAAAAACCCGGTGCAATGAAGTCGACCCTGTCGACTTTTAAGCGACTTTTTCTCGACCATATCACGTGGCTAAGCCATCCAGGTATTCACTTCGCCGCCCGCTTGTCCTCTTCCCCTCAATCTTGCCAGTTGTCACCAAGTTGTTTACTGTATAGAACATAAGATAGAATACACCAACCTTATCTCTCAATGTCAAACATGGTCATTATCAAAATCACACTTACCCGTGAGATGAAATGCTTAAGGAGAGCTGCCGACTTAACTATCCGAACTAACGAATGAAAAATGATGTTATCAGACAGACAGTAAGATCAACACCGTGTGCCACATAAATTGAAAGACAGAAGATCAAATGGTTTGGTCATCTCGTTAAAATGCAATACCATCAAGTACCAGCATTGATCCTAACATTAAAGAAGATCTCCTATGAGAGCAAGAGGACGCCCGATTGATTGATTGATTGATTGATTTAGGAACCGACATCACAGCATTCGGGACATTCCCATAAGCGCTCCGTCCCCATCCTCAGCAGCCAGCGAAGAGTTCCAACAATAATAGTTCCAGTAGCCATCTGATTATATGTCCGTCTCGCCTTTCCTCTGAGCGTCGAGCATCGGCCAGATCACCTCGTCACACCTCGCTGTCTCATTCTTACCAGACTATGGTGATCCATTTGCTCCTCCGAGGTGTACACGTGCTCTCACAAGGCCGCAACCACATCTGTTTTGTCATACATCAATACTCCACCAAGTTTTGCCGAGCCAGCCAATCTGTCCGCCTGTTCATTCCCCAGCACACCGGCATGCCCAGGAGAAAAGATCCAGGTGATGCTTGCTACACGTGACCTCCGAAGCGAAGCAAGCCACTCTGCACGAAGCTTGCCTGTTCTCACCCTCCTCAGCATGCTTTCTTAGTCAGTAACAATCAAAATATGTGTATGTATCGTGTTCTCTATCCAGCGGAAAGCTGCACTACGGCCTCCACCTCCATTCTTAAGCTAGATGTAGTATCATCATACGCCAGGCTCTCCTGCACCAAACGCCGACCATTAGTCTTTGCCAAGAATCTCCAGGCACTTCTCATACCCTTTCACACCGAACCATCCGTGTAGATAATCACATCACCCGGGCGAGAATTTTCCTGAATTATTTGCTGAATTTCCACTTCCGTGGCCCCTGCTGGCCACTCCCTGCACTCCCGGCTCAATGTGATTAAAACCCTGCACAAGTCTGACTGCTCGGCTGGCACTCTGACCCACTCCTCTCCTCGCCTGATGTTCTCCAAGGGGCACACCTGTCTGATCGTATCCTCCGCCTGAGCCATCCATGATTTCCCTCTTATCAGCCTCTGACCCTTAACTACGTCCAACGCCTCATGCAACGGGTGATCTGTGTCTGCAGCTACTCTGAGGTATGCCTTCGCTTGCATCACCTTATGCCTACCAGCAACAGTAGGCAGACCAAGGATGTAACGCATACACACTACTGGAGTGTCTCTGGTGCATCCCAGAATGACCCGCATAGCTTCATTCTGTATGCGCTCTAATTTCACCAGCTGACTCTTTGATACAGTGAGCAGTCCTAGTCCATAATCAATCACTGAAAGGATCAAGTGCTGGTATAGTGTGAAGAGCATTCTCTGCTCTGTGTCCATTGCAGCCATAGTTTTAAGTGCATTGAGTCCCTTTTGAGATCTTGTCACAACCGTCTCCACGTGGTCCTTGAAGGACAGACTCCTGTCAAATGTTATTCCCAGATACTTCAGTTTGTTCTCTCTGTTGACGCTTCTGCCATCTATCATGAGGCTTGGGGTATCATCTCTCACAATCCTGTTGTCCAGAGAGCACCATAACACAGCCGCCTTTTCCGGGTTGATAACGCCCGATGAGAAAGTGGATTGACGACACCAAAGACATTGTACCATCTCACGGAATGACACTATCCAGTGTTACCCATCGGGCGCCGGGACGCCAATTATTCCTTCCCACGAGGCTAGCGGCAAAAGTGGAAGATAATAATTAAAAAAAAAATGAAGTAAGGGAGATAAACTAACTTTTTGGTGATGAAAACAATATACACAGTTATGTCCCCTGTACATAATCTTAAATCTGGTTAGAGTATATTTCACTCACATATCTGTAAAAGCACTAGCGAAGTTGAAAGAGAACTGCCTGATAATGTCAATGTCGGAATGGGGTTCTTCTCCTGGACTCGTCAAAGATTAAAGTGAGGGCAAGATTGGCCACCATTTGTTCTCTAGCCTCTGGTCTACAAATGTGATGGCGCTACCACAGATCCCTACCATGAAACTTATTCGGGACCATTTATTTTAAAATTGTTATTATAGGTCTGTAGTCGAGGGTAAAAGACAAATGGAGACAATCATAAAGACTTATGCTTCCTTCACTACGGTGCTAAGAGGTAAAGAGTAGTTCTGACTTCGTTACGGCCAAAGGAGTAAAATAGTGAAAAGAGAGAGAACCTCACACCGCCTCAACCGACAAAAAAAAGATGATAGTAATTAGATAAGAAGATATACGAGATCTCAGACAGAGGCAGAAACTATTTTATAGATGTTCACACACGAAACACCATGTTTGAGCCCAAGCGATGAATTAAGGTGTTAGATTGTGGTATAAATAGTGGTTGTAAAAACTAAAAGAGACAAACAAACAAATCAAAAACAGTACAAAAATAGCTCTTTATTTATCAACTGCTACAAATTTTTGTGACAATTTGTGCTCGAACACATTGAACAAAGCATTCAATAAGGGATGTTCAATTACAAATACAACAGACAACTGTATATCTCAAACAACAACAGTGGGTAACCCCCAACCAATAAACAGCACTTAAGACAACAGGGTACACAAAGTACCACAACACAGGTGCTCCAAGCAATAGCTGGTTAGACTGACACAATAAAGAACCTTGACACAAGCAACACTGCACAGACAATAAGGCACTAAAAAAACATAGGTTACACAACATAAACCCCAAGACACGACATAAACAAAGAGTTGTGACACAATTTACTATCCCACCAAGAACCCAGGCCTGCTGACACTAACTAGTCAGCCGCTCGGCTTTCTCCTCTGACATATGTTGTTCACTGATGAACAGATGGGAAACCCCACATATCTTGTCTCAAGGCGGGCGGGCCACAAAACTACACAGGGCCCCAGCGCCTGCCTTCACACACTGCTGGCTGCTACAAGGAAAAATGGCCTCAGGTCTTTGTTTCGGAGTGGCGTTTTTGACGTTGTCCAGATTTTTAACTCGAGATAGATCAAACCAAAATTCTTTGGTCTGGCGCTATCACAGGTCAATAGATGCTGTGGGTACAAGGTCCGCATTGTCAATAGTCAGACGTTTTGAAGTCACTAGATGCTAAGGGTACAAAGTCCACATTGCGAGTAGTCAGAGGTTTTAGGTCACTAGATGTTGCGGGTACAAGGTCCGCTTTGAGAGTAGTCAGAGGTCATTGGATCAATAAAGTAATGGGCATCATTCTCATGCAGCATTCAATTACATACAAGTTACAACACCAATATGTTACTTCATGGGTTACCACACAGATCTGTTACTTCATTTTATACCACACAGATCTGTTACTTCATTTTATACCATACAGATCTGTTACTTCATTTTATACCACACAGATCTGTTACTTCATGGGTTACCACACAGGTCCGTTACTTCATGGGATACCACACAGATCTGTTACTTCATTTTATACCACACAGATCTGTTACTTCATGGGATACCACACAGATCTGTTACTTCATGGGATACCACACAGATCTGTTACATCATTTTATACCACACAGATCTGTTACTTCATTTTATACCACACAGATCTGTTACTTCATGGGATACCAAACAGATCTGTTACTTCATGGGTTAACACACAGATCTGTTACTTCATGGGTTACCATACAGATCTGTTACTTCATTTTATACCATACAGATCGGTTACTTCAAGGGTTACCATACAGATCTGTTACTTCATGGGTTACAATACTGATCTGTTACTTCATAGGTTACCACACAGATATGTTATTTCATGGGTTACCATACAGATCTGTTACTTCATGTGTTACCACACAGATATGTTACTTCATGGGTTACCATACAGATCTGTTACTTCATGGGTTACCTTACAGATCTGTTACTTCATAAGTTACCATACATATATGTTACTTCATGGGTTACCACACAGATCTGTTACTTCATGGGTTACCATACCGATCTGTTACTTCATGGGATACCACACAGATATGTTACTTCATGGGTTACCATATAGATCTGTTACTTCATAGGTTACCACACAGATATGTTACTTCATGGGATACCACACAGATCTGTTAATTCATGGGTTACCATACAGATCTGTTACTTCATGGTATACCACACAGATATCTTACTTCATGGGTTACCATACAGATCTGTTACTTCATGGGTTACAGCACAGATATGTTATTTCATGGGATACCACACCGATCTGTTACTTCATGGGTTGCCAAACAGATCTGTTACTTCATGGGTTACCATACAGATCTGTTATTTCATGGGTTAAAACACAGATCTGTTACTTCATGGGTTAAAATACAGATATGTTACTTCATGGGTTACCATACAGATATGTTACTTCATGGGTTACCACACAGATCTGTTACTTCATTTTATACAACACAGATCTGTTACTTCATGGGTTACCACACAGATATGTTAATTCATGGAATACCATAATAGATCTGTTACTTCATTTTATACCACACAGATCTGTTACTTCATGGGATACCACACAGATCTGTTACTTCATTTTATACCACACATATCTGTTACTTCATTTTATACCACACAGATCTGTTACTTCATTTTATACCACACAGATCTGTTACTTCATGGGATACCACACAGATCTGTTACTTCATGGGATACCACACAGATCTGTTACTTCATTTTATACCACACAGATCTGTTACTTCATGGGATACCAAACAGATCTGTTGCTTCATGGGTTAACACACAGATCTGTTACTTCATGGGTTACCATACAGATCTGTTACTTCATTTTATACCATACAGATCGGTTACTTCAAGGGTTACCATACAGATCTATTACTTCACGGGTTACAATACTGATCTAATACTTCATAGGTTACCACACAGATATGTTATTTCATGGGTTACCATAAAGATCTGTTATTTCATGTGTTACCACACAGATATATTACTTCATGGGTTACCATACAGATCTGTTACTTCATGGGTTACCTTACAGATCTGTTACTTCGTGGGTTACCATACAGATATGTTACTTCATTGGTTACCACACAGATCTGTTACTTCATGGGTTACCATACCGATCTGTTACTTCATGGGATACCACACAGATATGTTACTTCATGGGTTACCATACAGATCTGTTACTTCATAGGTTACCACACAGATATGTTACTTAATGGGATACCACACAGATCTGTTACTTCATGGTTACCATAAAGATCTGTTACTTCATGGGATACCACACAGATATGTTACTTCATGGGTTACGATACAGATCTGTTACTTCATGGGTTACAACACAGATATGTTACTTCATGGGATACCACACAGATCTGTTACTTCATGGGTTGCCAAACAGATCTGTTACTTCATGGGTTACCATACAGATCTGTTATTTCATGGGTTAAAACACAGATCTGTTACTTCATGGGTTACCATACAGATATGTTACTTCATGGGTTACCATACAGATATGTTACTTCATGGGTTACAACACAGATCTGTTACTTCATTTTATACAACACAGATATGTTACTTCATGGGTTACCACACAGATATGTTAATTCATGGGATACCATAATAGATCTGTTACTTCATTTTATACCTTACAGATCTGTTACTTCATGGGATACCACACAGATCTGTTACTTCATTTTATACCACACAGAACTGTTACTTCATTTTATACCACACAGATCTGTTACTTCATTTTATACCACACAGATCTGGTACTTCATGGGATACCACACAGATCTGTTACTTCATTTTATACCACACAGATCTGTTACTTCATTTTATACCACACATATCTGTTACTTCATGGGATACCACACAGATCAGTTACTTCATTTTATACCACACAGATCTGTTACTTCATTTTATACCACATAGATCTGTTACTTCATTTTATATCACACAGATATGTTACTTCATGGGATACCACAAAGATATGTTACTTCATGGGTTACCATACAGTTCTGTTGCTTCATGGGTTAACACACAGATCTGTTACTTCATTGGTTACCATACAGATCTGTTACTTCATTTTATACCATACAGATCGGTTACTTCAAGGGTTACCATACAGATCTGTTACTTCACGGGTTACAATACTGATCTGTTACTTCATAGGTTACCACACAGATATGTTATTTCATGGGTTACCATAAAGATCTGTTATTTCATGTGCTACCACACAGATATATTACTTCATGGGTAACCATACAGATCTGTTACTTCATGGGTTACCTTACAGATCTGTTACTTCATGGGTTACCATACCGATCTGTTACTTCATGGGATACCACACAGATATGTTACTTCATGGGTTACCATACAGATCTGTTACTTCATAGGTTACCACACAGATATGTTACTTCATGGGATACGACACAGATCTGTTACTTCATGGGTTACCATAAAGATCTGTTACTTCATGGGATACCACACAGATATGTTACTTCATGGGTTACCATACAGATCTGTTACTTCATGGGTTACAACACAGATATGTTACTTCATGGGATACCACACAGATCTGTTACTTCATGGGTTGCCAAACAGATCTGTTACTTCATGGGTTACCATACAGTTCTGTTATTTCATGGGTTAAAACACAAATCTGTTACTTCATGGGTTACCATACAGATATGTTACTTCATGGGTTACCATACAGATATGTTACTTCATGGGTTACAACACAGATCTGTTACTTCATTTTATACAACACAGATCTGTTACTTCATGGGTTACCACACAGATATGTTAATTCATGGGATACCATAATAGATCTGTTACTTCATTTTATACCTTACAGGTCTGTTACTTCATGGGATACCACACAGATCTGTTACTTCATTTTATACCACACAGATCTGTTACTTCATTTTATACCACACAGATCTGTTACTTCATTTTATACCACACAGATCTGGTACTTCATGGGATACCACACAGATCTGTTACTTCATTTTATACCACACAGATCTGATACTTCCTTTTATACCACACAGATCTGTTACTTCATTGGATACCACACAGATCAGTTACTTCATTTTATACCACACAGATCTGTTACTTCATTTTATACCACACAGATCAGTTACTTCATGGGATACCACACACATCTGTTACTTCATGGGATACCACAGAGATCAGTTACTTCATTTTATACCACACAGATCTGTTACTTCATTTTATACCACATAGATCTGTTACTTCATTTTATATCACACAGATATGTTACTTCATGGGATACCACACAGATATGTTACTTCATGGGATACCACACAGATATGTTACTTCATGGGTTACCATACAGATCTGTTACTTCATGGGTTACCATACAGTTCTGTTACTTCATGGGTTACAACACAGATCTGTTACTTCATAGGTTACCATACAGATCTGTTAGTTCATGGGTTACCATACAGATCTGTTACTTCATTGGTTACCATACAGATCTGTTACTTCATGGGTTACCATACAGATCTGTTACTTCATGGGTTACCATACAGATCCGTTACTTCATTTTATAACACACAGATCTTTTACTTCATGGGTTACCATACAGATCTTATACTTCATGGGATATCACACATATCTGTTATTACATGAGAGACAACGAAGATATGTTATTGCATAGGATACACCATAGACCTGTCACTTGAGATAAGAAAATCACATATATGTTAATTCATTGTATAACACACATATGTTACTTCATGAGATGACACACATATCTGTTACTTTATGGGATACAACACACAAATCAGTCCATTGCACAAGAAGTAGTAACACGTGTATGGACTACGCTTGAGTTCAAAGCGAGCGAGTCAACGCAACAACAACAACAACAACAACAACAACAACAGATTAAATACCTTTTTGAGGACCACAGAGACAGATGAGAAGGTAGCGTGGTTACATATGATTAGACAGACGGACAGACCTGCAGAAAGACCAAGATAGAGACATACAGACGGACACACAAATAGACTGATCGACCGAGCAAGCAGCTTTGGTATTGACTGAACAGCGCATAGAGCTACAGTTGTAGTGAGGGACGAACGGACGAACGGACGGAAGGACAGATTGACATACCGATCGATCAACCAACCTAACTATCGATCAACCGACAGTTCGAGCGACGCCGGACAGACAGACAGACAGACAGACAGACAGACAGACAGACAGACAGACAGACAGACAGACAGACAGACAGACAGACAGACAGACAGGCAGGCAGACAGACAGACAGACAGACAGATAAACCTACCTACTGATCGACCGACCGACCTTCTGACCGACTAACAGTTCGAGCGACAGCAGATGGACTGACAGAAACCGACAGACAGACAGACAGACAGACAGACAGACAGTCAGACAGACAGACAGGCTGATTTATGACGGACGAACAGATAGACGGATGGATTTACTGATGGATAGAAGGATGGATGGATGGATGGATGGATACATAACTGGGCTGCGCGAACGGCAGAGACCTATCCTTGCTACTGAAATGAACCTGATTGTAACATCCAGTATTTAAAGACGCGCCTTTGCTCCGACCAACAGACTACATCAATGTTTTCGTTGCCACTTCCGTAGTCGGCCATTGTGAGAGGAGTACCTCACAAACTGCGATGACGTCATGAAATGTGCTGTAATATATGAGCAATTGCTGAAAACACATCCCTCCAACAAGGCGCTGTTATCGTTATGAGTTTGATTCGAATCTAGAAATAATCACTTTAGCTTTCAGTGTTTATATTGTCTAGTTTGCCTTCTAATATGTACTTCTTATCTCTACTGTTTTGATAGTCGAGATCTCATCTTATGTTGTTCCTCTTGTACCTTCATGTCTGTGGGACCAGGTTGAGAATGCAGGGGAATAGAGTGAGAACCCGTATGTGAAAAGAATGATATTGATGGGGGGATTAACAGGGGTTCCTCAAAACTGAGAGGAAAGGCCAGGAGAACTTTTAAAGAGATAGTGCAGGGAACGATTCAGGATTGTTCGCTAGATTTTCTCAGTATGATGCAAGTCTTCGAAATGCCGCCCTTTACGTGTTCTTTATTTCTTTAAAAATACCACTCCTTTATGAAACCCTCTTACGGTGCAGTCCAATACGGCCACCTCTCTCTCTATCAACGCACGCAAGGCCCTGGTACGATTACCAGTATGACTCTTCACTAGCTCTTGAACGAGGGGAGAGAGCTCACATGGGAATGTCCTGAGTGCAGTGATGACGGGTCTTAACTCAACTCAACATTGTACATTCCGGTGTCGATGTGAAGCATAAACAGCGGGAGAGTGCCCGTTTATGGGCTTCGTGCATTGTGATTCCCATGGACACTGCTATTCACTTTGTCCTTTGTTCAAATGGTCGGCCTTTTCTTCTGATTCCATGTGGTCTGTACATCATTGCTTGTTGGGGTATACTGTTAGTAGTACCGAGATATATGTATGGATTTGTGTCTTATGGTATTATGTGCGTGCCCTTGTACGAGGAAGCCTCAAATGAAAACCTTAAAAGTGTGATAGAATTTACTATAACCTTGCTATTGCCTCGTAACCTGTCAATATTGTTGTAAAATATGTAAAGAGTATTAAGCTTGTGACATCACGGTGCAGTGGAACATAAGGACAGTTTAAAGATGGCCGCCCACTTTTGACATGCACCAACGAGGATCAGCGTTCTTTTATCCGTGTTTTGATCAGTGAAGGTGTGAAATCTGTAAAAAAAAATCAGTGAATGAAGGTCCAGTATGGTGATGCCTGCCTCTCAGTCCAGCAAGTGTATGAGTGGAGTAGGAAGTTTCAAAATGGCGTGACTTCTGCGACAAACTGTTCACGATCAGGCCAGACACACCGAGTAGTGACCTCAGGGTGGTTACACACGCGTCCCATGGAATTCTTATCAACAGGAATCCAAGCACTTTATCGGCGAAGGAGGATTTGCAATGAACACCGTGGTGACTACAACGAAAATTGATACATTTGTTCTTTACTTGTTCTTTAACGACCAATCCATACTCCCGGGGGTTATATAGCGAGTATCGCTAGCGACAAATCCATACTCCGGGGTGATATGGCGAGGATAGCTAACGACCAATCCATACTCCCTGGGTGATATGGCGAGTATCGCTAACGACCAATCCATACTCCCTGGGTGATATGGCGAGTATCGCTAACGACCAATCCATACTCCCTGAGTGATATGGAGTGTATCACTAACGACCAATCCATACTCCCGGGGTGATATGGCGAATATCGCTAACGACCAATCCATACTCCCGGGGTGATATGGCGAGTATGGCTAACGACCAATCCGTACTCCCGTAGTGTTATGTCCAATATCGCAATGCACGCCTTCACTTTCTCAAACATTTGCTGGCACACATGCTAGACTTGGTCGACCCCGGTAAATTAGTTACATATTCTTTACAGGATGTTGCAGTCAACTCCAGCATTGTTTGGCTGTTTGTGATCGCTGGGCAAGTTTACATTCAGTTGTTTGCCATTGCTTCTTGAACGGCCGGTACTCATACCATTGTATTGAAACCAACGCAAGGCGGTCGGCTTTCAAATCGCCCGCAGCTGTGTTTCGAACGCGGTATGCGGGATTACAAATTTCGACTGTAACACCTTACTTAGCCACAGAGCCGGATTCTTCTCATAAAAATAAAATTGACACAGACAGACAAGGTATCTAGAATCATCTTACTGATCTCAGTTGCCACAGACACAATCTCAATGATGACACTATCCATCGGTTCTTGGCTGTTCTCTTTGTGTTCTTTGCGCTTTGTTTTTAGCACTTTGTGCGCGGACAGACCGTCTCGCTGAAATTCACATTATACATAGGTATTTTTTAATTATGTGTGTCTCCACTATTGTCACGCAACTTAAAATGAACATAGGAGAAGTGGTAAATATCTAGCAAAAGGGGGTTTGGGGGATGAGACGCGGAAGAATTGTTGCCTGAAAGAAACAGGTTCGCTCCTACCTTTCTTATTCTTATTCCTTCTTCCTCCAGCTCTATCCTTCTCCTATTCCTACTTCCCCTCCTCCTCTTTCTTCTTCATTTTTCCTCCCGTCCCATCCTTCTCCTAAGCCTCCTCATCATCACTCTCCCACTCCTCCTCATCTTTCTTCATTTTCTTCTTCCTCCTTCTTTCCCATTTACCACCTTTTCTTTTTCCTCTTTCTTATCCATCCTCTCCCTCGTTTTTCGTATCCTACTTCTAGTCATCCTCCATCGTTCTCCTTTTCCCTCTACTTACTCTTCTTCTTTTCTTCCCTTTCTTCTTCTTCTTCTTCTTCTTCTTCTTCTTCTTCTTCTTCTTCTTCTTCTTCTTCTTCTTCTTCTTCTTCTTCTTCTTCTTCTTCTTCTTCTTCTTCTTCTTCTTCTTCTTCTTCTTCTTCTTCTTCTTCTTCTTCTTCTTCTTCTTCTTCTTCTTCTTCTTCTTCTTCTTCTTCTTCTTCTTCTTCTTCTTCTTCTTCTTCTTCTTCTTCTTCTTCTTCTTCTTCTTCTTCTTCTTCTTCTTCTTCTTCTTCTTCTTCTTCTTCTTCTTCTTCTTCTTCTTCTTCTTCTTCTTCTTCTTCTCCCACCTCCTCCATTTTTTCTCTTTCTCCCTCTTTTCCGCATTCTCCCCCTTCTTATTCTCTTTCCTCCTACTTCTTCTTCCCCATCCTTCTTCTACTTCTTCCATCTCCTTATTGTTCTTTCCAATCCATCTCCTCCTCATCACCATCTTCATACTTTTCTTCTGACTTGCAAACTTTCGTCAGGTATTGTGTAGTTGTGAGGGACATAATTCGTTATGATTGTCTATGGCAGAGCTTCAACATTTTCATCTTTCGATCGACACATCTAACCTATTCCCGGCATGCAACTGGATAGTCTCCAATGACATCCGGCTGTCTGAGAAAAGCAGCACCATCTTCTAACAGGAGTTCAGTATGGTCAAATGGACCAGAACTCTTGCTATTAAACTTCAGGTGTGCCGATATCGAGGTAGTGGATACAGCCCCTACACCGGTCAGTTGCATTAAAATGTCGACTTCTCGTCCTTGACTTGGGAATGTAAATTACAAGTACATCTGAATTCGGAGAGGGTCCACCTGATGGCCAGGGGAATTGGTAACAGGGAGAGCTAATCCACACGCAAAAATCAGTCCAGTGTACCAAAAGTAGTAGCACGCTCATGGACTGCTCTTGAGGTCATAGCGAGCGAACGCATAAAAATGTCTTGACAATCGAATGTGATGTGGATGATGTCTTAAGACAGGCATCCTTACCTTAGCCTGCGGAACCTGTTCCTGGTGACCACAATGCAACATCTGTAGTAGAACTAGGGGCTTCCGATATATGAGAACTTCAAGGTCATTCAGAGCTTTAATATGATTCCTTTCGTGGGGAGGTTCCACAAAATCACGTTAATTAAAACAAAAATAGTTACAACATATTTGAATACAATTTTCAACAATACACCAATTTTACAACAACTGAAGCCATGGAAGCACAGTGGATGGCGCGTGTGAATGCAAACTCGAATTATGTGTTCGAATCTTCGTGGTTAACCGCCCACTGTCAATCACATTAAAATGAGTACCAGAGATTATTTTGGAAAATAAAGGTGCCCAGAGTTATTTTGACCACAGCACACAACAGGCACATATTTTAAAAAAAAAATTGTTTGCATATTCTTTACAGGACATTGCTGTCAACATAAGCATCTTTCAGCTAATTGTTGATTTCTTGGCAAGATTACCCTCAGTAGTTTGCCATTGCTTTCTGAGCAGCCGGCTCACATACCCCGTAAGTTAACGACGCGATTCGAACCACTGCTGATTCTCACTGACGTCACGTTACCTACGAAAGTATACGATATTACGGAGAAAAGTCGCTAACCTCTAGGCCAGGAAGCCGGCAGGCACTTATTAGTCTATACAATTATAGGGCTTAGACAAGGCGCAATAGGGTTCGTTAGCTTTGACTTGTACGTGTCCTACCTAGAAAAAAATACATTAAAAAATATAGAACCAGTGACCATCCAAGCTTATCGGCATGGCGCATGATGATGACCTAGAAACGTGACCGTTACAAGTTGACTTTACCATCTATGGAATACTGCTCCAGGCACGGTGAAAGGTACTTTACTTGCACTTAAGACAATATTACAAATATATTACAACAATAATGAAAGTATACTTGATCAGTAGATAGAACCAGGAGAAAGGGATTCGGATATAGACTGACCACCTCTCACTCAAGCATACCAGGTTCGATTTGTGATGAAGATATTACATAGCTGGGAATCCCGACAAAGTATAGACAAGGACAGTCAAACGTTTCACCAAAATCTTTATCGAGGAAGATTACAATTGACATCATGAATCGTTATTATCATGTTCAAAATGGTTTATAAATTTAATTGATATACCAACATAGGCACTAACTAAAGAACAAGAGATAAGACTCACTATTTGTGGAAAATTGTCTGAGAAAAGCAGCGCA
>OY992888.1:73541638-73576638 GCA_963921405.1 Cepaea hortensis | reverse complement strand
CAGCCTGTTAGTTAGTTAGTTAGTTAGTTAGCTAGTTAGTTAGTAATAAGTTAGTTAGTTAGTTAGCTAGCTAGCTAGTTAATCAGTCAGCCTGTTAGTTATTTAGTGAGTCAGTCAGTCAGCCTGTTAGTTAGTTAGTTAGTTAGCTAGTTAGTTAGTTAGTTAGCTAGTTAGTCAGTATGTCAGCCAGTTAGTTAGTTAATTAGTTAGTTAGTTAGTTAGTTAGTTAGCTAGTTAGTCAGTCAGCCTGTTAGTTATTTAGTGAGTCAGTCAGTCAGCCTGTTAGTTGGTTTGTTTGTTAGCTAGCTAGGTAGTTAGTTAGCAGTGGCATGCAGACGGGGGTGCGGGGGTGCGACGGCTCAGGGCATCCAGCCGGGAGGGGGGCATCCATTTAAGGAGAGGGGGCAGCACAGTGCAGTCGGAGGGGAGGGGGAATGAATGAGGTAAAGAACAATTTAGGGTCATCCAATCAATTGATTGGCCCCGGCCATCAAATAACCTCTGCACGCCACTATTAGTTAGTTATGAAATGGAAACAAATAGGTATTTTAAATTCCTGCGAGAAAAAACGAACTAAACATTAACAAACGTTGCACATACCTTACAAGGAGATCCACGTGTCGCGAAATACAGGTGAAAAATCCGAAATCAGAAGCACTCAATAAATATAAAAATGAATAATAAAACAAGATAAAATACACACGAACGCATACAATACGACACACAGACGTTTCGATTCTAAGAATCTTTGTCAATGACAACACAGATAGCTGACGACAAAAACACAAACACACGACCTATCACTTATAGTGCACAACCTGATAATTCCATGTGGGGCAGAAAATGTGACTTGGCCAGCTGCGAAAACGCGTGGCGCAGAATTGAAAATGGGTTGCCAAAAAGGATTTGAGTAGTGCTTTTTCTCTCTATTCCATATCATGTTAGTTAGTTAGCTAGTTAGTCAGTTAATCAAACGTTCATCCTCACTATACATGGATCTATTACTCCATAAGTGCCCAGACCCCTCCGTGTATCCCCCTCAGCGTATAGCGCCAGACGACTCCATTTATGTGTCGGTTAACTGTTCTTCTTTGACTTCCAGCAAGATGCTCCTGTTTAGCTAGAACTCCTGTTGACTTGATGTTCTCGCAGTCTGATCACAGTCACAGAATCGCATGGGGACAATTTTAAAAATCCTGCCCACGAGGGGATTTGATCATATTCCTACCAGCCCGGTCACAAGCGTGCTCACAAAAGACACTTCTCATTTGTGGAGAGGCATATCAATGTAACCGGCCACCTCAGCTTATATAGGATGCCTGGACATTAGGCTTATGTTGGTGCTGTGCCATTCATGGGCTTTAGGTATTTAAATGTCACAGACTGCATGCCTAATGTCCCTAGAGATAAAATGTATAGTCAACAGAAGAAGAAATAATTCTGGAATTAAAAAATACAAACGGGAAAAATAAAGTAAATATCTATAGAAGCGTAATATGTATAATGTGAGATGGTTCGGTCATAAAATAAGAATGTCAGGAGAAATTGTGATTTATGAGACAATGCAGAAGTAGAAAAAGGAGGTGGAGGAGGAGGAGGGAATGAGGTAGAGAAGGAGGAGGGAATGAAGAGAAGAAGAAGAAGAAGAAGAAGAAGAAGATGAAGAAGAAGAAGAAGAAGAAGAAGAAGAAGAAGAAGAAGAAGAAGAAGAAGAAGAAGAAGAAGAAGAAGAAGAAGAAGAAGAAGAAGAAGAAGAAGAAGAAGAAGAAGAAGAAGAAGAAGAAGAAGAAGAAGAAGAAGAAGAAGAAGAAGAAGAAGAAGAAGAAGAAGAAGAAGAAGAAGAAGAAGAAGAAGGTATCCGATCCACTGCCCAAGTGATCAGTCGGACGTGTGATATCATCAGATACCAGTGGTTCTTTGGAAAGTTCCCACCCCAATACAACGATCGAAACCGCTACCTTCTGAGCTTGAGGCGGCACTGTAACCTTTCAGCCGCGGCGTCCCCAACTGACCTGTTAGATGGCAGACAGTGGTCAGCGCAAAACGGGCCCCTGTCACTTCCTCTCTGAGCGCGGACAGGTACGTATTGACGTGACCGAGTTGACGTCTGCACTCCTCTAATTCTCTGGCCAGTTGCCGCAGATCACGCTGTAAGCGACCAGTCATCCTGTACACGGGTCATGGCAGGAGAGACAGAATAGAACACTGAGTTCTGGTTCAATGGCTTGGTGACAGACAGACAGACAGACAGACAGACAGACTTAAAGTCGCTTTAAAGTTGACATATCGACTTGATTACACCAGGTTTTTATCCCACATGGCACAGTTTCTTTCTGCAGCGAAGTGTCGAAAGCGTCGCACAAAGAACGAACTCCGACATCCCCCAGGATGAACAGACGAAATTACAGAAAGCTAACAGTACATACCTCTGTGGCAAAGGCGATATTTACGCGGTTCGTAATTCCGCTTACCTGCATTCGAAACACATTTGCGACCTATTTGGCAGCAGACTGTGTCGCCCTGGGTTTAAACGTAATGGTATGGGAGCAGGTCGTTCAGAAAGCAATGGCAAACTGCGGAACGTAAATTTGCGAACAAATCAACAACAGCAGTGCTGGTGTTAACAGCGATGTCCTGTAAATAAGATATTTAAAAAAAAAAAACATAGCATAAACACAACAAAATTAAGTTATATTGACATAAGACAAACAGATAGTCAGACATTCAGCTAGACAGCCAGCCAGCCAGGCATTCAGGCAGTTAGGAAGGTACTAGGTAGGTAGGTAGGTATCTATGTAGGTAGGTAGGTAGGTGTGTAGGTAAGTAGGTAGGTAGGTAGGTAGGTAGGTAGGTACGTACGTACGTAGGTAGACAGGCAGGCTGGTAGGTAGACAGGTAGCATGTAGATAGAGAGCACTGGGAGTCAAGGACCCAGTACGTGAAATTATATCACATTCATATCGTCTTTAAACACAAATGACTTCCAGCAACATATTTTGGCAATGGATATTTTTGTTCATTACCGTGTTATATAAATGATTTTTCACCTTTTTGTTCATCATTTATATGGATATTACCAGTGATTACTATACATTACTTAAATGATTGTTCACCTTTTTGCTATGGATATAACCATTCGTTCTACCAGGGGAAGACAATAAGTAAGTTACAATTGGCTGTAGAAAAATAACTAAATATGATAACAACTTGAAACCAGTTTATTTTTGTACATACATCGTCCCTTTATTTCTCAACATAATTGCCACCAACATTGATGCACTTATCTGATCGTTTTATCAGTCCTCCCAAACAGGCTGCAGTGGACTGCGTGCTCTGTTTTCTAAATCACATTTTCATTTCTCATTCAACTTCGGCGTCATTCGCGAAATGTCTCCCGCCCAAGTGGGTTTTCAGTGGACCAAAAATGTGGAAATCGCGGTTGAGCTAAGTCCGGGCTGTAAGGGTGGATGTTCCAGAACTTCCCACCTTAGTTGGTTAATTTTCTTCTGAGTTAATCGAGCCGTATGTGGTCTGGCATTGTCATGAAGAAGCAACACTTCTCTAGTCAGCAGTCCTGGTCGTTTCTTCGAATTTCATCGTGAAGCATTGATAGAACTTCACAGTACGATTCAGAATTCACATTGTCACATTTCTTCTTGAAATTGGTTAAAAGCATTCCTTGACAATCCCAGAACACTGTCAGTATAACCTTCCCTGCTGATGGCGTATCCTTGAATTTTTGAACACAATGAGAAGAAGGATGTTTCCATTGTATTGAAGCATGCTTTGATTTACTTAAATGATTGTTCACATTTTTGCTATGGATATAACCATTCGTTCGACCAGTGGAAGTCAATAAGTAAGTTACAATTGGCTGTAGAAAAATAACTAAATATGATAACAACTTGAAACCAGTTTATTTTTGTACATACATCGTCCCTTTATTTCTCAACATAATTGCCACCAACATTGATGACTCTAATAAAACAATGAAGCATATGACATTAGGGTAGGTAGGTAGGTAGGTAGGCAGGTATGTAGGTAGGTAGGTAGGTAGTTAGGCAGGTATGTAGGTAGGTAGGTAGGTAGTTAGGCAGGTATGTAGGTAGGTAGGTAGGTAGTTAGGCAGGTATGTAGGTAGGTAGGTAGGTAGGTAGGAAGGAAGGTAGGAAGGAAGGTAGGTAGGTAGGTAGGAAGGGTAGGTAGGTATGTAGGTAGGTAGGAAGGGTAAGTAGGTATGTAGGTGGGTAGGTAGGTATGTAGACTAATCATTAACGACTACAACGACAACAAGGGACATAACACGACAATTCATTAGAGCAATGGACGATACCAAAGCAAAAGAATAAAATAACATCATAGTGACATAAAATTGAACAATAAAGTAGCATTACAAGCAGCTTAAATATTTTACTACAAGACCATTTGGCGCAAATGAATCCGTTGTAAAATATTATTATTTGCAAAATATCAACAAAAATTGCAGTACAGGTTAAGGAATATTTTTATTTTATAATTCTAAATGTGAATTATTTATATTTATTAATAAGTCATAACCTTGTAATACTTTCTGCATATAATATGATTTTTCATTACAATTTTTGAAGGGTATATTGCCTTGTAAATATACATTGCTTTGTATGAAATAAACTTTGGGGAAAAATAATCTATTTTTTTTTTTTTACATAAATTCCCCAAATCCGTTGTAATGGGGTTCCTATACGTTCCAGATAGTGTAAGGCAGCATTAATAGACTGCATGTTGATGATTGTAAGGGCGACTAGCTCATTACCCCATGTGAACATGTAGGATAGTCGTGGTTGTTGAGAGGCGGCAGCGTGGTAACAGGTGTTTGGAGGGCTGGATGTGTCGAGCTCTCACCGTCAGACAGGCTCTTGGTTGAGAGTCCACTTTTCCGACTGACCAGCTGGAAACCGTCTTCATCCTCCTTACTATGTTGATCTGTCTGGGAGTTCGAGGTGACTTTTTGTGCCAGTCTAGGTCCCTTCTTGGTTTGTACTTTGGCCGGACATTTATTATTCCAGTGGGAGTATTTCCCACAGGTTGATTTTATAAGCAATTTTACATTCTGTAGTTTGCCACTGCTTTCTGAACGAGAAGTCAACATTTCAGACCAACTTAAATGCTAGTGTAGGGATTGAATGCCCTGCCTCGCCATCAGCGCACTAGAAGTGTAAGAGCGATCACTTTTATCCTGTCGACCATGTAGAATTCTGTGTAAAACCTGGGGCAACCTGTATTTGTAAATAATTATTTTATCAATCAAGCATGACATTATGTATTGAAGCTCTTCTGCCAACATCATCGTATGCCATGCTGTTAGGTGGTAATGTTTTGAAACATGTGCCATGCTGACAGACAGTGATGGTTCGCAAACTCACACGATCACCAGCGGCTTGGATTACATCAAGTTTGCCCGCTGTCACTAAGTTTTCAAGTTATCATGTACAAAATATTAATAATTAATTCATAATATTCACTGCTACTGAATTTATTATTACTTGATTTCTTTCTTACACAAATAAAAAGTTTATTACTAACTGATCAGTACCATATGTATGTATACACAAGTAATAAATTTGTTAATATGTTCAATTACTTTAGCTGTTATGCTACTAATTCTTGTCTTGTATACAGAATGGCTAAATTTATTAAAAATTCATCAATAACATTGTTACGTTTATGAGCTATTGCAAATTTATAACAAATGCGGAATTAACTTGCTCCTAATTTAATTGTATATGTTATGTAAATTTAATCCTGTTTGTCAAAAGCCATAATTAAGATGATAATATTTTTCTAAACTAATAATTAAAAAAAATACCCACACACAAAACTATACGCCAACCAAAAATCATACCAACCCACTGAGAAATTGAAAACATCACAAACTGTGAACATCTTGGCTTCACAATCAACAACAATGGGGACTGTTCACAAGAAGTCAGACATAAACTGGCCATAGCCATACAGGGATAAACGATAATAAGAGCCTATGGCACAACACCAGCAAACACATGCAAGTAAACTGTGTTAGAACAAGCACAGAGCTTGACATCTGACAATCGTTACATGGCTTGTCAAGGATTTCTTTTCTCAAAGTGATTTTGGTGTTTTCAAAATTGTGTTGGGGATATACCACAATTTACATATAGACATGCACGAACACATAATTTTAAATATTTGCAGACAGTAGTAGACAGTAGTTGCTGTAGTAGCCATAGTGGTAACTGTAGTAGTAGCAGTTGTAAAGGTAAAAAGTGAAGTACCCTGATTTTCCATTTCTTGAGGCACTGAGTATATGGTGAAAGAAAACGCCACATTTTTGTAAAACAATTGGCACTCAATGGGTGATGTGGTCAATAGCGCACACTTCGCCTTTACTTTCCAGAACATTTCATGGTGCTTAGTTTCTGCTGAGTCAATCCGGGAGCAATAGTGGGGACTCAATTTCATGATCTACGGGCTAATCATTCGCTATCGACGGTCTGTGCACTTGGTAAGCGAAATTTAAGGGGAAACAAAAACCTCTTTTTCAAGGGAACATAATAATCATTTTATTTTTTGCAAGGGACATAACTCGTCAACATTTTTCTAAAGAAGCAATTAGTTATATTAATTGTTAAATTTTTAATATAATGACACAATCTATACACAGTTAACACAAAAATTTGACATCCTAAAGAGTGAAAGAGGTTTAATGCTAAAGTGAATAAAATGTACTTGTAAATGCACTATATACAATGTGTCAATACTGCAAGCTCCTTGCACGATGTTAACGACCATCCCCGAATGGACGCCCTTACATTTTTACTCTGGTTTCTCTTCACAACGTACATACGGCGATACATATCATATTTATTTTTCAAAGCGTTCAACCGATGTTGTTTTTGATTTCGTTGTTTTTTTTTTGGTCTGGCGTGTAAAAGGCCAAATTTAAAAAAAAAAAGAGAAAAATAAAGAAATCAGATTGAACACGGAAATGCCGCTATCTGTACTGTAGGACATTAGTAATGTTCTTGAAGTGTTTATCGCCGAGCGCCTTGCTGATAACAGCGTCGCAGGTCGCCTTGCAGCATTCAAGTAGAATACTTTCTAGAAGCTTCGCTACAATAATGGCTGAAGGTGACGACAACAACTGGGAGGAGGCCAAGACAATTTATGAGTTCCATGCAGTGGATATTGATGGCAATGATGTATCACTTGAGAAATACAGGGGCAAAGTCTGTATCATAGTCAATGTGGCATGCAAATGTGGTTTCACCAATAAAAACTACACACAGCTGCAGGAATTTCACACGAAATATGCTGACAAGGGACTAGCCATTTTAGCATTTCCAAGTAACGAGTTTGCTGGACAGGAGCCTGGATCCAATGAAGAGATCAAGAAGTTTGTTCATGATACATTTGGTGTCCAGTTTGAAGTGTTCAGTAAGACTGAAGTGAATGGAAAGCATGCGCACCCCTTATTTAAATTCCTCAAAAAAGGAACAGAAAGGGACTTCTGGAGATTTTGTGAAGTGGAATCTCAGAAAGTGTCTGGTAAACAGAGAAGGAAAACCAGTGAACAGATATGCTCCAAGTTCAAATCATAAAAGCTTTGAGAAAGATGTAGAGAAACTGCTGTAGACAAGAACCAAGGCATTTCTGTGTTCTTTGTGTGATGATATGAGTATTGGCAGTATTGTGATATCATTCACATTTTAAGCTAACAGTTTGTATGAACATATAGTGCACTAGGTCTGTTAACGAACTCTACAATAGTAATTATGTCTTGTGAATGTACATGTATTATTACTGTTAAAGCTAATTTCATTTTGTTATTGACTGTTGCCCATTGTTGAATAAATATTGACAATTAATTTTGAATTAATGTCAACAGATAGAAAAAAAAAAAATAAATAGAGAGTGGGGCAAAATTAAACGTCCAAAAGTCTACTATAATGGGTTTAGGCAAATGGAAAAATAAGGCGGATTTTCCATTTGACTTAACATCAAACAATCTTGTAAAATTGTACGGAATAGTCTTCCCATGTCAACCAAATCAGACACACAAAGACACATGGCAAAATCTAGAGAAGAAAATAACAGATATGTTGCAGAGGTACAAATACAAAACAACTACCATATTTGGTAGAAGTACCATTGTTGATACATATCTAATTCCAAAAATACTATATCTGTGCATAGTCCTAGATCCCCCACGTCAGACTGTCACAAACATAAACAAAGAGATTAGACGCTTTGTGTTTGGCAGCACCATCTACAGTATCAAAAATACTACACTCATGCAAGACAAAAAAGATGGAGGTATCGCCCTCCAAGACATAACAACCAAAATACAAGCACTTAGGATCAAACACGTAGGCCAAATCCTACAACACCCAGAAAAACACCCTTTAGCACACTATTACATTGGAATTAGGCTATCTTATTTAAAACCTATTAGGAATATGGAACTTTCCCAACATTTTACAAAACATGTATTTCAGCCATTACGTTTACAGCCTTGTTTACAGCATGACCCCAACAACAGAGAGGACAGCAAAAATAACTAAACAAATACTACAGTGTCAGCTTTGTAGACGGAACGTCCAAGAATAAGAAGAGCACATCTATTACGAATGCAACAGAATCATGCCAACAAGAAATCTCCTACAAAACATCCTAAACACTCATACCAAACAAAGAACAGATGTTTACAAAGCAATAATGATAAATTCCATTCCTTACAAGACATCCACACAAAGCTACTTGTTCTATTGGCAGAGTACAGAAATCTTATATGGACATTAAGAAACAAAGCACTATACAATTACAGAACAATCAACAAAGAAATTGTCCAACAACTTTATCAACAAAAAGACGCAAACATTCTAATCTTAGCCCCACAAGCGCAAATCTCGTAAAATATTTGGCTGAAGACAGCACATATTACAGAAGAAGCAAATAACTTGTTTTAAATAAAGGATACCACAACTGTAAATGTGTTTATTGATGGTATTAATAATCTTACAATTATATTATTATTATTATTAATAGTATTATTATTACTGGTACTATTATTATTAATTTTCCCATTATTATATTTGAATGTGCAACATGAAATATATTGTGGATGGGTGTCTGTGCCGTTGGCAGTAACATATGTATGCGTCTGTGTGTGGGTGCAGGTGTGTGTGCGTGTGTGGTGCATGCATTTGCACGCGCATGTGTACGAGTGTGTGTGTGTGTGTGTGTGTGTGTGTGTGTGTGTGCACGCGCGCGTGCGTGCGTGTAGCAGTCTTTAAACCAAGTCGGTATCTTAAGTATTAAAATGATGTTATACGGTAATGATATGTTTCAAAAGAAAAATATGCACCACCATGTATAAACAAATTCGATGAGCCCTTTAAGTACCCAGTAAGCTAAGGTGGCTTTTAGTGGCCAGGTTTTAAGTCCTTCCCATTGTATATAAAACCCAGACACTATCACAATTTTGGACCAATTATCTCCCTGGGGACAGACCATGGACCCTAATTGCTAGTAGTAAATCCCTGATTCTTGTCCCCCAAACAAAAGACATCATGGACTAGAGCGTCATCCTGAAATTTGTCATCAGGCAACAACACAAACGACCTTCGCCTCGGGAGCTAAGTGACCCAGAAATTACAAAGAAGCCACATTTTAACGGAAATGATAGTTTAAAGTTTATTGTCCAAGCGCGGGGTATTTAATGTACTGCGGTCTCCAGAAAGCACGAGATTGTGTGTGTGAGTGTATGTGTGTGTGTGTGTGCGAGAGAGAGAGAGAGAGAGAGAGAGAGAGAGAGAGAGAGAGAGAGAGAGAGAGATGGACAGAAAGTGAAGCATATGCAAGGAATGTGTATCTACATGCACTATGCCATAAATGTCATATTATCATAACTGTATATATGTATGTATTTGTTTTATTCACAATGTCACACTTAACACTAACAAACGGCAACGCTCTGTAATATACACAAACAAAATAAACATACACTACAATTTGTAAATATACATTGCTTTGTATGAAATAAAAGTTTAAAAAAAAAATAAAAAAATTGACGCCTTATAATTTCAAGCTACCTGATATGGGGGAGAATGGCACGCAAAAACTACAATAAAAAACCACAGCCAAGCAAGATGTGCAGCGTTGGAGCCGCCAAGCCCGCACAGGGGACGAATGTGGAGAACCTGCCTGTAAGCTGCAGTAAAGACCATTTAGCTACAGTCAAATCAAGTGATGCTACCACGAGAAAGACGGATGTCAGCCCACCACAGACAAGAGCCAAGACAGCTGAGAAGAAGGAGGAGAAAGAAACCAGAGCCGGGAAAACCGATCTCAAGACAGCCAGATGGGTTATAAAACGTGTTCAAGTGGAGCTGTCAGACGACGAACTCCTAAAACAGCTACAGGAGGAAAACATTCACATCAGAATTCTGAAGGCACAGCGGATCTTGACATACTCAAAGATACCAACTACACTGGCGGTGGTGACGACTGAGGGCAACGAGATTCCACACCAGGTGTCAATCAACAACATAACTCAACAGCCTGAATGGTTTATACCAAGAATCAACCAATGCTCAAGATGCCAGAGGGCCGGCCACAGTCGAACAATCTGCCGCAGTAAGATTGAAATCTGCCGTTACTGTGCTGATCACCACGCATTCAGGGAGTGTCCGCTGGCAAAACAAGACACCGACTTCAGAGCACCCAACAACAAGAGGAAATGCATGGGCAATCACGGAGCAAGGTACCTGGGCTGTCCGTACCTCCAAAGACATAGAGATGTATTAAAGATCGCCATAACGACGAAAACACCATTCAAAGAAGCAATACGGAGGTGCGAGACAGCACCATGCATCTCGCAAGCGGTAAAATCAATGTTGCAAAGCCAGATTGACGAATTAAAAAGACAAATCAAGATACTTCAAACACCGGCACTGAACAGCGACAGTGAAAACCTGCTCGCTGAACTAAAAGAGATCAAGCGAAACATAACACAAGAGGTAGAGAACATGATACAGGCGACCAAGAAAAACGAAGAAATTCTACGAGACATCAAGGTGGAGAGACAAATGCAAAAAGCTGAAATGGAACTATCCCAAAACAAGCCAGATGAACCCAATGAAAAGAACGCAGAGACACCGCCAGATGAAACTCAACAGAAAAACATCGAGAAACTGATGACGACAATCCACAAGAAAGGAGAAAAGAAGATGCGAGAGGAAGACAACACCCTGGTCATTCAAAAACAGCAAACTATTGACACCAGCCCTGCCGTGATGCCCAAAAAGAACCAGGAGAAACCAGAAACCAACCAGACTCATCAAGAAAGTAAGGAGGAAAACACCAACAAACAGGAAGATGCCTGGGACGTATACAAGAAATCAGGAACACACGAAGAACACAATGCGGTGTGGCAAGCTGCCCCAAATCGTAAGAAAAGACAGCTGATAAAAGACATAACGGTGCCTAAAAGCAGCCCCAGAAGATACAGAGAATATCAAAAGGACCTTTTTCAAAAGGAAAAGAAGCGCACCACACAGAAAACGAGAGAACAACGAGAAATCGAATGGGACACCCCATCAGAGGAAGACTAACCAATAACCGTACAAGGAGCCAGTAAAATGACAGTACCCCAGTACAACAGACGAGCCAGAAGCCAACACTGACAGAAGAAACTGCCTAAAAAGACACAAAACGAAAACTTGCCAGCCAACGAATCCCCTAAGCTGAAGTCACAGACATAAACTGCACAACAGATAAGCCAGCCTTTTCACTGGCACGCAGAGAAAGTAATAATCCACGCACCATGAACCACCGCTATTATAACCGATGCCACACGGGCTGGTTGAAACAAGGTGGAAAGTTTGTTTTTTTTTTCCAAATTGGAAGGAAGGTATGCGTAAACCTTATTTTTCATTTCCATTTTTGAAGGGTACATTGCCTTGTACTCGATAAACAACAAACATATTGAGCAACACCACATATTTTCTTGTTATTAACGCGCAGCACTGTCCGGGTTTCCTTCCAATAGCGCTATATTCAAACCATCAACTTTATGTGCATCAAATATTGTGGTGCGTTATTCTTTGGGATTGATATTCTAAAGGATACTATGAATTTTTCTTTGGAATTATTATTACCGAAAACAACAAGTTATTGCCATGTAATCCAATATGACTACATTTACAGTTCCAAGAGAAAACTATGAAGTCCAACTACTTCACCAGTCTGATTGGACAGACAGACAGACAGACAGACAGGCAGATAGACAGGCAGACAGACAGACAGACAGACAGACAGACAGACAGACAGACAGACAGACAGACAGACAGACAGACAGATGTATGGGTGTATGGATGGAGAGAGAGCAAGCGAGCGAGCGAGAGAGAGAGAGAGAGAGAGAGAGAGAGAGAGAGAGAGAGAGAGAGAGAGAGAGAGAGGATCAGACATACCTATTGGACACTGTTGTTTCTCTAGGTTGACTACTCCACTTCTGGATCTGCATCAGCAGAAAGACATCAGCCAGGCCTGTGTCATCAACAAAGGAGACGGCATTTTTGTCCGCCAGGCTCATTTCGCCTTCTTTATCCTCGTTATGATTCGGAATTTTGGGGTACAGAACTGAACCTACTTGAATGAAATGTTCCGAAACATTACGTGTTCTGTTTCCTGATTTAGTGACAGTTTTACACGTTAATGTTATAAAAGTATTTATTCTATTAGTTCTATAAATTAGTGTCCATAGTTCGCCGTCATTTATACAAGTTACTGTCCTATAGTTCACTGTTATTTATACAAGTTACTGTCCTATAGTTCACCGTCATTTATACAAGTTACTGTCTTATAGTTCGCCGTCATTTATACAAGTTACTGTCCTATATTTCACCGTTATTTATACAAGTTACTGTCCTATAGTTCACCGTTATTTATACAAGTTACTGTCCTATAGTTCACTGTTATTTATACAAGTTACTGTCCTATAGTTCACTGTTATTTATACAAGTTACTGTCCTATAGTTCACTGTTATTTATACAAGTTACTATCCTATAGTTCACCGTTATTTATACAAGTTACTGTCCTATAGTTCACCGTTATTTATACAAGTTACTGTCCTATAGTTCACCGTTATTTATACAAGTTACTGTCCTATAGTTCACCGTTATTCACACAAGTTAATATCCTATTGCCGGGCTCCCTGGTCTAGGGGCTTCGCGACTTTCCCCGTAATCCCGTATACTCTCGTGAGTAACGTGACGTGCGCGAGAATTGGTAGCGGTTCTCTCCGCGTCGGTAACTTACGGGGTATGTGAGCCGGTCGCTCAGAAAGCAATGGCAAACTACTGAGCATAATCTTGGCTAGAAATCAACAATCAGCTGAAAGATGCTGATGTTGACAGCGATATCCTGTAAAGTATATGCGAATAAAAAGCAAATAAATATCCTATTGTTCACCGTTATTTATACAAGTTAAAATCCTACAGTTCGCTGTTATATATCAAAGTTAATATCCTATAGTTCACCATTATTTATACATGTTGCTGTCCTATAGTTCACCCTCATTTACTCAAATTAATGTCCAATTGTTCTCTATCAGTTCCCCGCCTTATTGTTTCATTGTTCTCTATCAGTTCCCCGCCTTATTGTTTCATTGTTCTCTATCAGTTCCCCGCCTTATTGTTTCATTGTTCTCTATCAGTTCCCCGCCTTATTGTTTCATTGTTCTCTATCAGTTCCCCGCCTTATTGTTTCATTGTTCTCTATCAATTCCCCGCCTTATTGTTTCATTGTTCTCTATCAGTTCCCCGCCTTATTGTTTCATTGTTCTCTATCAGTTTCTCTAGTTAAATTTCATTAGTTCTCTTGCAGTCGGTACGCTATATTCTCATCATTGGCAACCAGTCCTAAACGTTATTATTCCACCATTCCCTACTAGTCCCACACTTTATTTTTCCATCGTTCCCTACCAGTCCCACACGTTAATGTCCCATAGTTCCCTACCAGTCTCACACGTTAATGTCCCATAGTTCTCTACCAGTCCCACGCGTTAATGTCCCATCTTTATCTACCTGTCCCCCACGTTAATTCCCCATAATCCTCTACCAACCCCATTCGATGATATCTCATGGGAATCTACCAGTCCTACACGTTAATGTCCCATCGTTATCTACAAGTCCCATACTTTAACTTCCCATCGTTCGCTGCCAGCCTTGTGCGATTTTGTCCCATGTAAATCTTTGTGGCCGTCTCGCTAGCGAAGTTGATAGCGAACCGCGCACCTAATGCCATGAACACGGTCTGATTCGATGTTCATCGCTGTCAAAATGAGGAAAAGAATAGCCACGTAATCTTCCTTGCTGTCAGTTCTACACAATGTGATGACGCTATCAAATCACAGACTCATGGCTGACAACTGCTTCTGCACAATTAAATTATTATTAATTTAAATATATAGAAGACAATAACCAAGACCACGATACCGGAAACTAATGCAAAGTACTCTTCAAGCGCTGTTGGCACTATGTCGGAGGGTTCGAACCCCTCCATGTGTTCGGATGATTAAAGTCCCCAGTCTACGTACTACGCCCTGTTGGTCTCTAAAGGTGTAGCCTGTGATGAACGGCGTATTTAATATATAGCAATTGCCAAGTATTGTATGGCGCATATAGAAGTAGAAGACATTCAATTGAAGCGACAATATTTCATTTTATTGCTTGTGCTGTGATACCATCTGGGCCTGCAGCTTACCCATCTTTCAGTAGTTTCACAGCTTGTCTCATTTATTCTTTAGATAGTTTCTAACAGTTGATATCCTGTTTCACTACAGCCGGCTGGGTATCAGGAGAGTCGATTCGAATTGGTTTATTCGGAAGATTCTTAAAGTGTTCAACCAATTTGTGAATTTGATCATTAATAATTCATCAGATCCGGAGTACGACAAGGTTGTGTCCTGTCATCCCTCTTGTTCATAACTGATTTAGACAGCATCTGTAAAGAAACCAGCCAGAGACCGCAAAACACCGCATTACGAATAGAACACAGAAGAATTACCAACGGCAAATTACACCAATAAAGAACTCCTATTTGCGGACGATCAAGCATTAATAGCAAAATCAAAAGCATAATTACAAGACCACATGAATAATCTAACCGAAGTGTGTAAGGAACCTAGCATGAAAATTAGCACCTGTAAAACAAAGGTAATGACTATAACTAAAGAAGAAAAGAAACAACAAAGACTCATCTAAAAGAACACCCCTGAAACAAGTAAAGAGCTCCAAACACTTAGGAAGTGTAATATCATCAAATAGCAAATCAGAAGTCGAGATCGAGAATAGATGCTATAAAGCAAACTAATTCATGGCGCACATGGCATCAATACTAAAGAACAAAGACGTATCAATAGTTACTAAGAAAGCTCTCTACAACACAATCTTCCTATCAACTTTATGCTACCAATGCCAAACCTAGACAATGAGATAAAAAGAGATTTAAAAAAAAATAACCACAACAACAGAAATGAGATTCATGAGAAGAATACTCAATGTATCAAGAAAAGAGAAAATTAGAAATTAAGAAATCTGAACTAAAGTGGGGTTTATAGCAGCGCTAAGTCAAATGGTTTCGCCATATAAATAGGTATTTTTTTTTATTCTCATATCCTTTACAGGACATAACTGTCAACACCTGCATCTTTCAGCTGTATGTTGATTTCTTGGAAAGATTACGCTCAGTAGTTTGCAATTGCTTTCTGAGCGGCCGGCTCAGTTATCCAGCAAGTCACCAGCGGGGGACGAACCGTTCCCAGTTCTCGCCCTCTACGAGACTCTGCGTGATAAACGGGATTACGGAGAAAGTGTTGTAACCCCTCGGCCAGAGAGACCGGCTAGGTTACCAACTATTTATTCCGACTCGACGCGCTATCGAGATCAAGTCGCCTTATCAGATAACGCAGAGGATGCCTCGCGTTAAAAGTGCCGCGCAAAGACATGCGCTATATGCAGTGCAGTAGGGGAAAAGAAGGCAGAGGCGAGGAAGGCCGCGGAGACTGCAGATGCCATATCTATAAACAGCAGTCCGGCTCCTACACCAGCTGAAACCGTTCCCATCGCAAAAACCACAACTGAAGCCAGCAGCAGCCGGGAAGTTATCAACACCAAGGAGATGCAGCCCAATAGTAGTAGACTAGGGTTTCCAGACCCCATTTTTCAGCCTAGCTGTTCAGGCTGATAGGGTTTATGAAGGAAATATGGGTAAAATTGTCGACTCGGCTCCAGAATCTGGAGGCTGATAGGGTTTATGAAGGAAATATTCTGAGTTGGGCGGGGGAAATTTTTGGTGGAACGTGTTTTTTTCGGCGTGCCTGGTGGGAACGAAATTTTTGGCGCTGCCTGGTGGGTGTAAAAGTAATTAAGGTAAATGTTTAGTTGGTTCTGGAAAGCGAAGGGGAAAGTTATTTTGGTTACGTATATTAGTATGGGTAGTGATAAACAAGGGTGTGATGGGTCGTGGTTTCTACTCATGGGTATATGGTGGTGGCGTATATGAATGTGTCTGTTCGTGGTGTATACACAAGGGTGTGATGGGTATATGGTGGTTACGTATATGAATGTGTATGCGTGGTGTAGTGATAAACAAGGGTGTGATGGGTATATGGTGGTTACGTATATGAATGTGTATGCGTGGTGTAGTGATAAACAAGGGTGTGATGGGTCGTGGTTTCTACTCATGGGTATATGGTGGTGGTGTAGACATAATGTGTATGCATGTGTCTGTTCGTGGTGTAGTGATGTATAGACAAGGGTGTGATGGATATCTGGTGGTTACGTATATGAATGTGTATGTGTAGGGATGTATAAACAAGGGTGTGATGGGTCGTGGTTTCTACTCATGGGTATATGGTGGTGGCGTATATGAATGTGTCTGTTCGTGGTGTAGTGATGTATACACAAGTGTGTGATGGGTCGTGGTTATACTCCATGAAGTAAGAGGTGGTTACTATCATCTGAACAGTGTGATAGTAGTGAAGGTAAAGGGTGGTATATTCACTACCATCATTACAAAGGAAAGCATATAAAGTTATAATGGGTATGGTGGTAAGGGGTATTAGTGATCAAGTAGGAGTGATACAGGGGTGGTCATAAATATAATAAGAGGTGTTCGCAATTACACAATGGTCAACCAGTGGTCAAGTAGTAAGGGTCAAGTAGTCAAGTAAGGAAACTTTAGGGAAAAGTGATTGTAATGATATGGTGGTGATTAAAGAGTGGTAAATTAGTGGTCAAGCAGTGGTCAAGTGGTCAAGTAAGGAAAATTTTAGGGGAAATTGATCGTAGTGACATGGTAATGTTTAAATTAGTGGTAAATTAGTGGTCAAGTAGTGGTCAAGCAGTGGTCAAGTAGTGGTCAAGTGGTCGAGTGACCACTTAAATTGTAGAGGACGATGTGCCTAAGATTATGGTAGTGATTAAAGTGATCGATGACGTGGTCAAGCAGTGGTCAAGCAGTGGTCAATTAGTCAAGTAAGGAAATTGTAGGGGAAAGTATGTATAGTGCAATGGTGGTGGGTAAAGTGAGGAAGAATCAATAGTAGTGATAATACTACTACGAATATTAGCGACAAGCACAAAGACAACCAAGTACATACTTGATACACACAAATACAAAGACAACGAAACACACACGCATACACACATACAGATACAGAAGTACAGACAAACCATACCATTACTACTGTCACAACAACAGCTATACACAAGTACACACCCATAATAAAATAAACAACCACTCAAGTACAAACACAAAGACAACCATACACAGACACACCCATCGCCTAGGATTACTACTGTCATCACAACTATACTCAAGTACAGACACACCCATCGCCTAGCATTACTACTGTCATCACAACTACACACCCATAATCAATTACACAAATACACACCTACTACAAACTCAAAGACAAAGACAAAGACACCCATACACACTTGATACATTTGTACATACAGACACATAAGTACACAAAAAACAAAGACACACCCAAAACATTACTACTGGTATCACAACTATACACACATACAGACCTACAAGAATATCACATACCCCCTTTTGGTAAAGAACGCGGATGTCCGAGAAATCCCCTACGTCATCAACGCCATGTGCAAAAGTCATTAAGTATGAGTCATCGGTTTGTAGGGAAGCAGGCGTGAGAATAGCTTGTCTAACTGCCACGTCAGCTATGTAGGGTGCAGACGGGCTGACTTGGGTATCTACAGAGGTGCTTCAGGCTGGTGTGAGCAGTGTTCGTGTAGTAAGCAGATATTGTTTACGTACTGACTTGGTTAGCTACAGCAGTGAAACAGGTTGGTGTGAGCATTGTTCGTGTAGTAACCAGCTATTGTTCACGTAGTGACTTGGGTAGCTACAGCAGTGAAACTTGGTGTGAGCCTTATTCGTGTCTTTGGCCTCTGATAAAACAGTGAAACATATATTGTATATATCAGAACTTTTTTTTTTACGTATATGAATGTGTATGCATGGTGATGTATAAACAAGGGTGTGATGGATCGTGGTTTCTACTCATGGGTATATGGTGGTGGCGTAGACATAATGTGTATGTGTAGTGATGTATAAACAAGGGTGTGATGGGTCGTGGTTATACTCGATGAAGTAAGAGGTGGTTACTGAACAAGGAGGTGTAGTTGGTTACTGAACAAAAAGAGAGTTGTAGGAGTCTGACACAGTAAAACACAGAGACAAAAGTAAAAACAAAAAAGTAATATATTCAAGTGTTTTTATTGGTATACAACATCAAACTACTCTTAAAAAAAGGTTTACGACCCATACATTAAAAAAGGAGTACGACCCCTAAAGGGGATCAGCTGGTTATTATAGATAGATGAGTGGTCCTGTAGAGGTCTGTCGTGCCTGTGGTTATTAATAATAGAAGGTGAATGGAAACGAATAGTAAAATCACCTATGAATTAATCGATGGTAATTATTACTAGTGGGGGAATGGGTTCAATAATGAAACAATCAGGGTCGTGGTGTAATACGAAGGCATTCTCCCGTCTTAGGGATAAAAGAGGCCGCCGGGGTGGTGTTATAGGTGGTAGTAACTGCAAGGGTGGGTTCTTCACCGAAAAGCTTATAAAGAAGGATATGGTGGTAAGGGGTGTAAATGACGATGTCGATCGGGCCCGCAGATCACCCGGTGTCAATACGGTTCCAGGTGCTTGAACTGTTCCTCTAGGCGATATATCAGCGTCTACACGAGTCTCCTTGTCTATAACAAATACATAAACACAAACACAACGACAACCATACAAGTACACATACAGACATCAATCATACAATCAGGGGCATTTTAGAGTCAGACACACAAGTATAACGAATCTAAAATAAAACCGCGCACACAACGACTGGTAGATGAGCCAAGAACTGTTGGACAAAGACGGTTTTACCACTCCCTGTTGGGCCTGCAATCAAAGCCGTAAAAGGATGTTTCCACCTAGGATCCATGAGTATTAATAACCACCTATCTATTCGCATTGGTGTTTATAAACGTATCGGGGTGATAATATTAGACCATTTGACCACCAACTGCACGCCAGTGGGTCTCTGGTAGCTATTGGTATAATAATGATGGAACCAATGGTCGACTTGACACAAGTTCACACCGAGGTGGTGAGTATGGCGTTGACTATTATTAGTTCATACATGCCCACAAAGACCAATAAATCGAGGTTGTGTCGCTTAGTACGTCAGATAGCCAACCAACATGATGTGTTATTCACGAGACTAGAAGTCTGTATCAAGCCCGAACACGTTTTCCCGGTCTTTGTTTCAATTGCTGACGAAGTCTTTGCCGATAACGTCATCAACTACGGGAGAATAATGATGGTTTTTACACTTGGTATGCGTCTGGGTAAGCATCTGGTTAATAATTCTTACAATACAGACGTGAATGTCCAGGACCTAGAGGAAAGCTTCGCTACATCTGTAGGCACGTATATGAATGATAAACTACATCATTGGATACTGCGAGGTGGATGGTGTAATTTCTATACTTGGTTGCAAGCATCAGTTGAATAAATACATAATACATTTCAGTATGTGTCTTTGTTTCATTGTCTGTCAGTGTTGATGTCTCTCGGAACAAGAAGTAAGCACAAAACCATTAAAGAACTTCAACAAAAATCTTGGTTTCAATATATCAAAGAATGTATTATTCATGAAAATAGTTTAGTGATATAAGAAAAACATCAATGACATACATGCTTAGTGACAAAAATATAAAACAATGTAGTTGGGGATGACCTAGACATCAAACTATCGGGAACTCGGGCATATGAAAGAGGTAAAAACATATGCCAGCTACTGTCTCTAGTGTATATTTGGTGTCTGCACGTTGTTGGATGGCATAGGAATGAATGTCATGTTCGTGTACTGTTGTAAGGAAGGCGTCAAAGTCGTGTCTGTTATTTATTAGCGCTGGAAATTCTAAAACAGAAGAATTGTTAAATGATGCATGATAGAATCTAAGATCTTGTGTTTCTCTATGTCGTAACACTAGATGAAAGCTAAAGTTGATCTTAAAGCGACTAATTTGAGCATTGAAAATCTTATACAACGTATCTGTCCATTTGATAGGGTATTGTATCTCCGGGCTAATAAAGAAGGTGTATGTCGATAAATACTTATTAATCTTGTGATGTGTCCTGGTAGCTTCCCAATAATCTCTATATATTTGTTGAATATCCGATGGAAGGATGTGTAGTGTCTCTGGTTCTCCGGCTGCTAAGATGCTCACTTCGTCTTCTACCAGTTGTTCAAGAATATTCTCGTCTGGTTGTATCTGACTGTTAGTTATATTGGTTTCATTTGGTGGTTTCGTCTCTGATGGTGAAGAGGTAGTTGTCTCTGTTTCTGATGTATCCATAGGCCGGTGATGACGTATTCGTATGTGTTGTTGTAGATTGTCTTTTCTGTTGAAACGTTTTCCACAGATATGACATAAGTATGATTTCGTACCGTGAATGGTACGAATGTGGCGACTAAGATTATTCTCATCACGGAAGTCTTTGTCGCACACTGAACACATGAAAGTAGATCTGGTGGCCATATTGATAAACTGTTTTTTTTTTTCCTTTCTTACAACACCAAAATGTTCTGATGTATACAATGTTTCACTGTTTTATCAGAGGCCAACGACACGAATAAGGCTCACACCAAGTTTCACTGCTGTACCCAAGTCAGTACGTGAATAATAGCTGGTTACTACACGAACAATGCTCACACCAACCTGTTTCACCGATGTAGCTAGCCAAGTCAGCCCGTGAACTGGTACTGAGCTCACAAGAGACGCCGTCTATTTTATACACTGGTTCTGCACACGACGTAGCTGACGTGGCAGTTAGACAAGCTATTCTCAAGCCTGCTTCCCTACAAACCGAAGACTCATGCTTAATGACTTTTGCATATGGCGTTGATGACGTAGTCTCGGACATCCGCGTTCTTTACCTAAAGGGGGTATGTGATATTCTTGTAGGTCTGTATGTGTGTATAGTTGTGATACCAGTAGTAATGTTTTGGGTGTGTCTTTGTTTTTTGTGTACTTATGTGTCTGTATGTACAAATGTATCAAGTGTGTATGGGTGTCTTTGTCTTTGTCTTTGAGTTTGTAGTAGGTGTGTATTTGTGTAATTGATTATGGGTGTGTCTTTGTTTTTTGTGTACTTATGTGTCTGTATGTACAAATGTATCAAGTGTGTATGGGTGTCTTTGTCTTTGTCTTTGAGTTTGTAGTAGGTGTGTATTTGTGTAATTGATTATGGGTGTGTAGTTGTGATGACAGTAGTAATGCTAGGCGATGGGTGTGTCTGTACTTGGGTATAGTTGTGATGACAGTAGTAATCCTAGGCGATGGGTGTGTCTGTGTATTTGATTCTATGTATGGCTGCACTCGTGTCTGTTTCGTTGTGTGCGCGGTTGTATTTTAGATTCGTTATACTTGTGTGTCTGACTCTAAAATGCCCCTGATTGTATGATTGATGTCTGTATGTGTACTTGTATGGTTGTCGTTGTGTTTGTGTTTATGTATTTGTTATAGACAAGGAGACTCGTGTAGACGCTGATATATCGCCTAGAGGAACAGTTCAAGCACCTGGAACCGTATTGACACCGGGTGATCTGCGGGCCCGATCGACATCATCATTTACACCCGTTACCACCATATCCTTCTTTATAAGCTTTTCGGTGAAGAACCCACCCTTGCAGTTACTACCACCTATAACACCACCCCGGCGGCCTCTTTTATCCCTAAGACGGGAGAATGCCTTCGTATTACACCACGACCCTGATTGTTTCATTATTGAACCCATTCCCCTACTAGTAATAATTACCATCGTTTAATTCATAGGTGATTTTACTTTTCGTTTCCATTCACCTTCTATTATTAATAACCACAGGCACGACAGACCTCTACAGGACCACTCATCTATCTATAATAACCAGCTGATCCCCTTTAGGGGTCGTACTCCTTTTTTAATGTATGGGTCGTAAACCTTTTTTTAAGAGTAGTTTGATGTTGTATACCAATAAAAACACTTGAATATATTACTTTTTTGTTTTTACTTTTGTCTCTGTGTTTTACTGTGTCAGACTCCTACAACTCTCTTTTTGTTCAGTAACCAACTACACCTCCTTGTTCAGTAACCACCTCTTACTTCATCGAGTATAACCACGACCCATCACACCCTTGTTTATACATCACTACACATACACATTATGTCTACGCCACCACCATATACCCATGAGTAGAAACCACGATCCATCACACCCTTATTTATACATCACCATGCATACACATTCATATACGTAACCACCATATATCCATGAGTAGAAACCACGACCCATCACACCCTTGTTTATCACTACCCATACTAATATACGTAACCAAAATAACTTTCCCCCTTCGCTTTCCAGAACCAACTAAACATTTACCTTAATTACTTTTACACCCACCAGGCAGCGCCAACAATTTCGTCCCCACCAGGCACGCCGAAAAAAACACGTTCCCATCAAAAATTTCCCCGCCCAACTCAAAATATTTCCTTCATAAACCCTATCAGCCTCCAGATTCTGGAGCCGAGTCGACAATTTTACCCATATTTCCTTCATAAACCCTTTCAGCCTGAACAGCTAGGCTGAAAAATGGGGTCTGGAATCCCTAGTCTACTACTCCCAATGTACCAGAGACCTCTACACAGGAGGAAACATCAGCCACTATTGTAGACTTCACTGGCAAACTACTGATTAAACAAATAAGCGTGGGAGAAGCCAAACTGTCGGCGCTACCAACAGACAAGATAATCTGTCTGTTGGAGAACGAGCTGGGAAGACACAGCATCGGCCAGCTGCGCAAGACACCCGGTGGAGTAGTGGTCTCCATCAAGACAAATCCAAAGACCACAGCCCTGTTACAAAAGATCGCACAAGAGGAGAAGAGCATCATACAGCTTCACCACGGCATAGTTCTGGAAGCGGCCCGGCACAGCACGATGAAACGATGGGTCATCAGACGAGTCCAGACCCATCACTCAAATGACAAGATCAGGGAGATGCTGTTAAAAGAAAACAAGAAGCTAAAGATCACCAGTGCTGAGCGGATCATCGGGAAGAACAACTTACCCTTTGCAGTTGTCGTCGTCACATCAGAGGACCGAGTGATCCCTCAGTACATTGTAAGGGACAGAAAAGACCAAAGACCAGAGAACTACATTCCGAGGGTGCTGCAGTGCTCCAAGTGCCAGAAGTTCTGGCACACCCGTGCCACCTGCAAGAGCGATGTGGAGGTGTGTTGGTACTGTTCTGGTCCCCATAAGTATAGTCAGTGCCAGCACGTGAAGGACGACTCGGACTTCAGGAGGCCTAATAACAACAGAAAGTGCGCCAACTGCCTCGGCAACCACGGCGCCAGGTACCTCGGCTGCCCCTGCCACCAAGACAGCAAAAAAGCTATGAAGATAGCCATAAAGTCTAACTTGCCTAATAAGGAGGCCAGGAGGCAGTACGAGACCACCAACCGACTCACTAAGAGTGATAAAGCACAATTGGAAGGCAACCTGAAGGAGCTGAGAACACAGGTCAAAAACCTAGAAGACAAAAGTGACAAGACGCAAGAAACCCAGATAACAGCCGTTCAGCGCATCCTGGACGACCTGAAGCAAGTCCAGCAGAAGATAGAGCAGGATGTCGCTCGAATGGCCGCCATAAAAACTGACACTGACAAAACCCTTTTGAAAATTCAAGAAGTGAGAGCAAAGACAGAAGAAACGCTGAAACAAATCCAGGAAGAAAGAGAACAGATAGAACTGCTAAAATCACAGAAAGAACCAGAAGATTCAAGAACACAGACAGAAGAAGAAACAACAGAGGGAGCACGATATCGTTCTCCACCAAGATCTAACTGGCGAACAGCTCACAACACACGACCAAGACCAAGACGACGCCAAAACGATAACCATTACTGGAGCACAGAGAACGAGATGTAGAAACTCCCTGAAGGAAACAGCACAATACGACGGTGTGGGTACACAATAACTCCAGGCCTCAGCAAGTGCGCGACTCTGTCCAGACATGTAAAGCCTTATCAAGACAGGATCGAACAAAATCAACCAACCAGAAGCTGAAAACAAGCAGTACAATTTACGAAACAGCTCAACACAAGCTACACAATAAAGGGCCCAAATACAACCAAGCCGATATAGTCGACGGTTGAATGGGACCACTCGTACATGAGGACGAACGAACGAACAGTATATCACAACAAGCAATGTTGTATAGACCAAATGGACGCAGAAAAAGAAGCTGCCCAAGTAAACGATGGACAGAAGAAATAATTTAGTTCATGGGAATCTCGGTATATTAAGCATATAACCAGGCGCTCTCCTGATGTTTATACATCACATCGACAAGGGAACAAGATGAGATGAGATGATCTTCAATGTTGTTGAGAACTTTCCTTTTACTATTTTTGATAAGTCCACTTTGTTGATTATATTTTTGAACAGACGGACAAAGTTTTCACCTGTGTATGATGGAGTTCTTTGTTAGGTATGTACATCGTGACTGTGTTTAGTATGTCTCTCCTTTTCGCAGGAGCTAACTATACCTAATTGTTTGCAATTAATATTGTTATATCCTGCTGCAGCTGCTGCTTTTTTCTTTTTGTTCCATTAGCCGGAAGGTGCACAACAGAGATAAAGAAAAGAATAGGGCAAGCAAAGGCTGCATTTCAGAAAATGAAAAGCATTTTATGCAGTAAGTCAGTATCACTGAATGTAAGAAAGAGAGTGCTGATGTGCTGTGTAGAACATGTTTTGCTGTATGGCTGTGAATCTTGGAATGTTAATGAATAAATTAGGCCGAACTTGAAAGCAACAGAGTTGTGGTTCCTGAGATGAATGTTGCGAAATCCTTGGACTGCCAGAGTAACTAACGACGACTGCTTGAAAGAGGCTACTGAAACTAGAACATTATATACAACAATAAGACAGAGTTAAACAGCTTCTTTGGTCATGTGATGAGAAGAGAGACATCGGAGAACATCATAACGACTGAAAAGATCGAGGGGAAGAGAGGCAGAGGCAGACCAAGAGAGATGATGCTGGATGGATTGAGATGGTGACATGGAGGAATATCGTCAGCAGAGTTGATCCATAACACCAAAGACCGAGATCTGTGGAGAGACATGAACGCATACACCAGCTGGCAGGGCACTTGATGATGATGATGATGATGATGATGATGATGATGATGAGTTTCAACATTCCATTTACATAGCAAATTACGTCCGCAACAAAAAATAATATCGAAAGAACGAGAAAGAAAGAAAGAAAGAAAGAAAGAAAGATAGAAAGAAAGAAAGAAAGAAAGAAAGAAAGAAAGAAAGAAAGAAAGAAAGAAAGAAAGAAAGAAAGAACGATATCTGAACTGACCTCTTTCATCTATATTGATTGTTCCTCGACCTATATCTGGAACATGCCTGATAGATACCATCACATCTTCAAGTTCCATAACGTTGCCCACGACATCCTCTTTATACCTGCGTTTATCTGTTACTCCATCGACACTGACACCCTCAGATTGTAGTGTTGTACTACATTGGCCGCCCTCAAAGTTAGATTGACAGGCTGCAATCACGTCTCCAAAAGAGCCACCACAAACATCATCATTTTCTTCATTATAATCATGGTATTTCTTTGCAGACTCAACCGTTTCAATCTCTGGTTGATCACGACAAGTATGTAATGAAATATGATTTTTCTTAGCATTGGTCCGCCAATTGGCAACTCCATTGGCAACTCCATTAGTAACTCCATTGGCAACTCCATTGGCAACTCCATTGGCAACTCCATTGGCAACACTTGCATCCTTGTCTTCCTCATCCACAAGAACGATTTGGGAGCGACCAATCCGAACAGACAGATCGCCATCTTCAGCATGTGTTTCGTTGGGTTCGAGTGTAGTTAAGACTTGCGGTAACGTGAGGACAACTGGTGTTATTCCTGTGCCTTCTGAATCAACAGTGTCTGTCTGCACTCCTTTAGTTTCCTTCACGCAACCTTCATTGCCATCGTTCTGCATCTTGTTTGGACTCTGATCTGTATATTGTCCATTGAAAATGCCAGATTCGTTGAACTCAGAAGACGATTTTGAATTCCTACCACACTGAGCACCACCATACGACAACCTCTCACCTGTATCTATCTGGATACTGACAAGGACACGATCTTTAGAAATACTAATAGCTACTGGACCTCTATTTGTCCGTATAAACTCATCTTTGTTACCTAGATCTCTTCTGCCAGTGTTGCTGCAATCAACATGGCTGGCGTTTTTCTGAATCACATTCTTAAAATTAATAACTACATGTTTGCAGGATTCTTTCAACGTAAGAGCCAGTTGATTGTCACACAATCTGATGGCAACATCAGAGTCCCCCCTTCTTTCCTTGCATCTGTTGCTATCAGGGCAGACATCTTTCAAAGCTGATAATTTCACTCTACCTTTGTGACTTTTTGATTCTGCTGCACTTTTTGTATCCACATCTCCAAGGTCAAATAATTGTTCTTTGTAGACTGGCATCCGGTAGCTTTCAGCAGGGCAACGTTTGGTCTTATTCGTCGATTCTCTAAAGCAGGCTTCTCCACTTTCAAGAAAAGTTATATCATGTTCACGAAGGCCAATCGTATTTGGTAGATCATTCACAAGTCCTCTTGCTGAGTTATAGAATGGAACTAAATATCTAGAGGGACAGGCTAGATCCGATTTTATATTACGAAGTGAGGAAGTAGTTGCATCCATCCTTCTATTGCAACAAGCACGCCCTGGAAGTTCTTCATGAAATTCTTTGCTGCCAGAAACATGATCCACATCGTAAGGAGCAACCGTTGCGCAATAAAAGAGTTCCAGCGGTGACATGGCTGTTGACGTCCAGTGATGTAGAGACATAACAGAAGAAGATATTTGTAGATTGTCTGTGCTGTGGATACCAGCATGCGGACCCAACTGGCTTGACTTGGATGTTGAAGGGCTCAAAATCGATTCTGGGTGGGAGTCGAGAGAATGGGCGTAGTTGAGATGTTGTGGCTCTTCCATCTGTTGGAAGACAAATGAATGTTACAATCAAAACAATGTATTTCCTTAGTCAATTTACACAAAGACGACATAATAACATATTGTAGGATTTCTTTCCAGGAATATTTCGCTGCATCTCGTCAATTACATCATCATCATCACCATCATCCAGTGCCGTCTTGAATGGCGTGGGCGATCATGCCTCTCCACAAATTAGGATCGCCAGTGTCATGGATCAACTCGTATGTTGACTCCTTTCTGTGCCATGACACAAGACTGTCAAGAATCTTCTCACGCTGTCTTCCTCTATCTCTCTTTCCGCAAATCTTTCCGGTTGTAACAATACCTTCCAGTTTTTGTCTTCTCATAACAAGGCCAAAAAATAAAAACGATGACTGTGTCTGTTTGTGATAAGCTGTCTTTGCGACTCAGTTTCCCTTTAACGTCCTGATTGCTCTTTTTAGGTGTCCAATTAATTTTCATCATTCTTCTATAAAACCACATCACCAAGGCTTCCATGGATTTTTTCGTCTGTTTACTAATTGTACAGGATTCGCAGCCGTATGTTAAAACTGCTTCTATGTAACCTAGTCTATGTCAGCTGCATACTGAAGATTAAAACCGCCTCGATACCTACTCCATCTGTGAAGGAATTATTGTCTCCGTACACAAAACCAAATTTAAAAAAAAAAACTTTATCAAATCCAGTGTGAGTGTCAAGCGACTTACATAGGTAGAAAGAAAGACAATTAGTAAATAGAGTGACCAAACATATACCGGTGTGGGTGGAACAAAGTTAATCATTATTTAGGAACCACAGTGCAGTCGGCAGGTCATAAAACGTTGAATTATGTCATCACAAAACATTTGCTGAGTATCAACCACATCATTAACAATCAGACGGCATTTCGTATACTGTATTCGACAGACAATAATCCATTTCTCAAATATATCGAAGTATTATATATTAGTCGATTCGAGCCGTAATCATGTAAACAAAAGGACTTCCTGCTAATTGTTTAACTTCCATGGATATAACGTTCTACACATCCGCGTAATGTTCGCGACGATGTACATCATATTTCAGCCGAAGTATCACTCATTGTTTCACATCACGTGATATATAACTCTGCGGGATGAACCTGATGAGATGCAGCGAAATATGCCAGGCGAGAAATGATGCAATATTTTATTTATCGCCTCTGTGTCCACATGAAAGTTGACTGAAATCTTACAGGGTGCCCGTAAACAAACAACAAGATTTTTAACATCCACAGTTTCTTCTGCTTCTTTTTTTTTCTCCTTTTCTGACAAGGATATATGTTGTCTTGAGTTCGCCTATAGCGAAACTGCGATATTTGAGCCTTGTTGGCGGCTTACTACACCTCAGTGTGAAAGAAGGACTTGGTCTATCTTCACTTTTCACCATACATTTCCTCTTCCTCCGCCTCCTCATTTTCTTCTTCTTCTTCTTCTTCTTCTTCTTCTTCTTCTTCTTCTTCTTCTTCTTCTTCTTCTTCTTCTTCTTCTTCTTCTTCTTCTTCTTCTTCTTCTTCTTCTTCTTCTTCTTCTTCTTCTTCTTCTTCTTCTTCTTCTTCTTCTTCTTCTTCTTCTTCTTCTTCTTCTTCTTCTTCTTCTTCTTCTTCTTCTTCTTCTTCTTCTTCTTCTTCTTCTTCTTCAGCAATTATAACAGAAACAATGACAAAAGCAACAATCACACAACAGTAACAGCACAAAAGCAGCAGCAACAACAGCACAACAGCAGCAGCAACAACAGCACAACAGCAACAGAATTACAGACAATAATCACCACAACAACAAAAACATAACAAATGACAATGTTGAAAAAGATGCCACTGATCTCTGACCCATTGCATGTGATCCTGCGGCAGATCCTCAGTGAAGAGACTGATCAATCTGGGCTGACGTCGGATACCAAACATGGCGCAGATTCTGTCTCTTAGGCTCTTTCTACGTGGCTTGTTAGCCATTTGGCCAGTCTGTGGACAAATTATATGACATTTACGAAACACACAACCGTGATCGCATAGTGATGAGAGTACTTGCCTGCCTTACAATTTGGTGCGAGTTCAAGTCTCGCCAGATTCAGACGATTTCTTCCCGATAAGCAAAGCTCTTAATTGGATCTTGATTTATGCGATATAGACGATAGACAAGTTTAAGAATTTTCTGGAAATTATCTTTTAGAATAGACGATGAACCAACCTACCAACAAATTATTCGTCTAATCAAACATCCAACAACTCAACTAACCAATGAACTATCTATCTAACCAAACATGTAGCTACCTAAGCAACCAAGAAACCTTCTAATAAACCATCCAACAACGGACCTAAATATACAACATTAATCTAACGAGCTGCACAATCAACCAACCTACTAAGCAACCATCAATCAATCAGGTGCCGTCTCCACAATGGATCTCCAACTCTGTCTGTCTCCCGCCCTGACTGTACATTCTGTCAGATTGATGTTCGTCCATCTCTTGATGTTGTCTTCCCACTTGTATCGTTGTCTACCTCTTGCTCGCTTACCCTCAACCTTGCCCTCCAGAATGGTTTTTATAAGAGTGTTACGCAGATTCGCATTGTCGAATCGGTAAGAACGCGTGTTCTTAAACATCCGGTGTGCTGATGCCGAGGTTAGCGGTTCAGCCCCTACACCGGACAGCTGGACTAAAATGTTGACCTGTCGTCCTTGACTTGGGGGAGTAAATTATAAGTACCTCTGAAGTCGGAGTGGGTTCGCCTGATGGCGAGGGACATTGCTAATAGGGAAAGCTAATCCACACGCAAAATTCAGTCCATCACTACTATAAAGGGTGTGTATGGACTACGCTTGAGATCAAAGCGAGCGAGCGCAAAAATAAAAAAAACAAAAACAAAACAAAAACAAATAAGAGTGTTATGTCTTTTAAGTTATCCGAAATATTTCACTTGCCTCTTTTTTTTTATTTCTTTCATCAAATCTCCTTTTATTCCCAGTTTTTCTAGAACCTCTGTATTTGATTATTTTTTTTCCCCCCATTCGTCAGTATATCCACACATCCAGGGCCTCTATTCGACTTTCTAGTTGATTGTTCAATGTCCTGGCTTCCGCGCCATATAGTAGTTTTGAATATACGTAATAGTTGACAATTCTCATTTATAATGCGTTGCTAATCTCTCTAGATCAGTGGTTCTCAACCTTTTTTGGCCCATTCCCCCCTTCACCATATTTTCAGAACGCCATTCCCCCCCCCCCTTTTCCTATCAAAAATTTGGCCCGTTCCCCCCTTCACCGTATTTTCAGAACGTCATTCCCCCCCCCCCTTTCATATTTCCTATCTAAAAATCCCCTCACCCCTACACAGTATACATAAAAGTGGAAGGCAAATGTAATAGCATATACTAAAACAAGTCTAGACATCCACATAAAACATGATTTGTGGGTCTACTTACTTTATAAAATGAATTTTAGAAGGACGAGACATACATAACTGTAAAGTATGAAGGGAAAAACTATGTCAAGTAATCGGTTCTTGTATTAACACGATCTTGAAATGGTCTTCATTCCCCCCTGGAAACCCTGAAATTCCCCCCTGGGGGGGGGGGGAATTCCCCACCGGTTGAGAACCACTGCTCTAGATGTTACTACTGATTTCATGCTGCTGAAAGCGTGTTTGGCCATTCCTATTCTCTTTGTGATTTATATTTTACTTCTGCCATCATCTGTTTGCATGTGCAAGATAGGAGAAACGTTTTACTTGTATCTAACTGTTTTCTGTGATGTTCATTGATGGCTGCAATGGTCGGTTAGATAGACGGAGGGTTGAGTGAATGGTTGGTTTGAAGGTTGGTTGGCCGGTTATCTGTATAGTTTCATGGTTGGGTAGATAGATTGTTGATCAGTTGACTAGAAGGTTGGTTGGTTGGTTGGTTGGTTGATTGGTTGTGTTGCTGCGTGGTTGGTTAGATAGATTGTTAGTCAATTGACATGTTGGCTAGAAGATTGGTTGGTTGGACTTTAATTAGAAGGTTGGTTGGTTGTGTAGCTGCATGTTGGTTGTGTCTGTCTTGGGCTCCGAAGGTTGTGGGATCGATTCCGGGAGGCATCCTTTGTCTTTACGAATGCATTTTGTCGGAGGCTCCTGAGGGTCGCCGCTGGAGCTACGCAGTTCTTGGTTTGTGCGACGCTTTCCGCGCTGCAGAAAGAGACTGAGCCATATGGGATAAAAACCTGGTGCAATGAAGTCAACCTTGTTGACATTTAAGCGTCTTTTTCTCGACCATATCACGTGGCTAAGCCATCCAGGTATTCACTTCTCCGCCGCCCGCTTGTCCTCTTCCCCTCAATCTTGCCAGTTGTCACAAAGTTGTTTACTGTATAGAACATAAGATAAAATGCACACACCTTATCTCTCAATGTCAAACTTGGTCATTATCCAAATCACACTTACGCAAAATCATCGCCTGTGAGATGAGATGCTTGAGGAGAGCTGCCGACTTAACTATCCAAGACCGAATGAAAAATAATGTTATCAGACAGACAGTAAGATCAACATCTTGTGCCACATAAATTGAAAGACAGAAGATCAAATGGTTTGGTCAGTTATCAGTTATCAGTTATCAGTTGGCGTATCTTCGTTGCACTCCGTACATGTCTATAGGTGCTCAGATCCTCCCCCCAGCATATGCATCAGAGTCCGGTGGCTAATAGTGCCAGTTCTGTGTTGGTTGACGAGGCACTTTGATTTCCCGATGTACCTCATGCATCAGCGTCCGGTGGCTAATAGTGCCAGTTCTGTGTTGGTTGACGAGGCACTTTGATTTCCCAATGTACCTCTCGCGTCTGGCTGTGCCGATTCTTACTCCCAGGTCTTTCATCCAGGACAGCGATGTGGACTCACTGAAGTCAAAATCCTCTGTTCTCGCCAAATCTTTAAGGACGTTAATAACATCGGCACGATCCATGGGCTGGCCATCTACAGGGGGTACAGAGCCAGCCAGTTTGTCAGTTCGTTCATTTCCCTCGACTCCCGCATGTCCCGGGACGAAGATGAAGGTGACTTTACGGACAACAGACTTCCGCAGCGATTCAGTCCACTGTCTACGTACAGATCCAGCTTCGACCTTCTGAATCATGCTCATTGAATCACTTAGTACACACACGTTGGTATAATGCTGTGATTCCAGCCATATGAAAGCCTGTGTAACTGCCATCACCTCCATCGTTATGCTGCTCGTGGTCATAGAGTGGGCACCCCTGGATTCTTGAACGGTTCGGCCCGCTGAACGGGCTGTAAATGCCCACGCACTTCTCTGCTGCTTTACAACAGATCCATCTGTATAGATGAGCACTTCGGGGCTATCTGAGTGTTCATAGATGAGCGCGTTAACCTCTGCATTGACAGCGGCAGGGTTCTGCTCTCTGCACCGTCTGTCGAGTGTGATAATGCAGGAGAAAGTGCACTTAAAGGCTGGAGGCACCGGCACCCATTCCTTGCCGGGGTTGATACTGGTAAGACTGCAGGCCTGTCTGACGACATCTTCCGCCCGACCCATCCATGATTTGCCCCTCTTTAGCCTGTCACACTTTTCTCTGAATATAGCGTCATGCAGAGGGTGCTGCACATCTGCACTTATTTTTAAGTATGCACGAGCTCTCCAGATCTTGATCCTGTGTTCCATTGTCGGGAAGTCAAGGAGGTATCTCATTGCTACACAGCTGGTGTCTCTCGTGCAGCCCAAAATGATGCGCATGGCTTCGTTTTGTACCTTTTCGAGTCTTCCAATCTGTGTAGGGCTGACAGTGAGGATGGCTAGGGCATACTCGATGCGTGAAAGTACAAGTCCTTGGAACAGAAGTATTAGCAGTCTTTGCTCGATATTGGCAGTCGCCATGACTCTCATTTGATCATCTCGTTAAAATGCAATACCATCAAGTATCAGCATTGATCCTAACATTAAAGAAGATCTCCTATGAGAGCAAGAGGACTCCCGATAAGAAAATGGATTGACGACACCAAAGACATTGTACAATCTCACGGAATGACACTATCCAGTGTCATCCAGTGGGCGCCGGAACGCCAATTATTCCTTCCCACGCGGCTAGACGGCAAAAGTGGAAGATGATAATAAGTTTTAAAAAAAAAATAGAAATAAGGGAGATAAACTAACTTTTTGATGATGAAAACAATATACACAGTTATGTCCCCTGTACATAATCTCAAATCTGGTTAGAGTATATTTCACTCACATATCTGTAGAAGCACTAGCGAAGTTGAAAGAGAACTGCCTGATAATGTCAATGTCGGAATGGGGTTCTTCTCCTGGACTCGTCAAATGTTAAAGTGAGGGCAAGATTGGCCACCATTTGTTCTCTAGTCTCTGGTCTACAATGTGATGGCGCTACCACAGATCCCTACCATGAAACTTATTCGGGACCATTTATTTTAAAATTGTTATTATAGGTCAATAGATACTCTGGGTACAAGGTCCGCATTGTCAATAGTCAGACGTTTTGAAGTCACTAGATGCTAAGCGTACAAAGTCCACATTGCGAGTAGTCAGAGGTCTTTAGGTCACTAGATATTGGGGGTATAAGGTCCGCTTTGAAAGTAGTCAGAGGTCATTGGATCTATAAAGCAATGGGCATCATTCTTATGCAGAATTCAGTTACATACAAGTTACAACACCAATATGTTACTTCATGGGTTACCACACAGATCTGTTACTTCATGAGATACCACACAGATCTGTTACTTTATTTTATACCACACATATCTGTTACTTCATTTTATACCACACAGATCTGTTACTTCATAGGTTACCACACAGATCTGTTACTTCATTTTATACCACACAGATCTATTACTTCATTTTAAACCACACATATCTGTTACTTCATTTTATACCACACAGATCTGTTACTTCATTTTATACCACACAGATTTGTTACTTCATTTTATACCACACAGATCTGTTACTTCATTTTATACCACACAGATCTGTTACTTCATTTTATACCACACAGATCTGTTACTTCATTTCGTACCACACAGATCTGTTACTTTATGGGATGACACACATATTTGTTACTTCATGGGATAACACACACATCTGTTACTTCATGGGATAACACACACATCTGTTACTTTATGGGATGTAACACAGAAATCAATACATTGCACAAGAAGTAGTAACACGTGTATGGACTACCCTTGAGTTCAAAGCGAGTGAACGCAACAACAACAACAACAACAACAACAACAACAACAACAACAACAACAACAACAAAACAGACTAACAGTTCGAGTGACACC
>OY992888.1:73497185-73541438 GCA_963921405.1 Cepaea hortensis | reverse complement strand
GCCAGGGAAATTAGTAACAGGGAGAGCTAATCCACACGCAAAAATCAGTCCAGAGTACCAAAAGTAGTAGAACGCTCATGGACTGCGCTTGAGGTCATAGCCAGCGAACACATAAAAATGTCTTGACAATCGAATGTGATGTGGATGATGCCTTAAGACAGGCATCCTTACCTTAGCCTGCGGAACCTGTTCCTGGTGACCACAATGCAACACCTGCAGTAGAACCAGGTGCTTCCGATACATGAGAACTTCAAGGTCATTCAGAGCTTTAATATGATTCCTTTCGTGGAGAGGTTCCACAAAATCACGTTAATTAAAACAAAAATACTTACAACAATTTTGAATACAATTTTCAACAATACAACAAGTTTACAACAACGAAAGGGGTGGAAACGCAGTGGCCAGTGCGTGTGAATGCAAACTCGATGGTTGTGTGTTCGAATTGTCGTAGTTGGCTGTCCACGGTCAATCAGACTAAAATGAGTACCAGCAATTATTTTGGGGAAAATGGGAAAGGTCTCGAGGTATGGTGTCCATCTCGAGTGCTGGAGGTCCCGGGTTCAAGCCCCGGTGAGGGCCGTGATTTTTTTACGTGGACTCCTAGTAACAAAATTTCCCCTGGTCTCTAGGTAGTGAGATCGGACGCCCGTGTTTATTGTTGTGCACGTAAAAACTCCTTTTGGCAGTTGGAAATCGAAAAAGTGTAGCCTAACGGCGCTGCCCGGGCAAAATTCCGAGTTAAAAATCTACCCAAAGTATTTCAGGATCCTAGCCGGTGCTACGGAGTTCGTGCACAGAGCTGAGATTCTCCGGACTCAGGCTTGAGTTAGGAGTAAAACGGGGTACTTATAGGTTACACCCATGGCCGTGATGTTGATCCGTCGACTAAACTAAAAAAAAGAAAACAACTAATCTAAATATTTCGGAAAATAATGGCGGTCGGTGTTATATTGACCACAGCACACACCGGGTGCCGATCAGTCTATACAATTGGGAGCAAGAACAATATATCCATAACCATCAAGGCGCAATAATGTTCTTTAGTTTTATCTTGTACCTGTTATACCTAGAAATTAATCCAATCAAAAATATAGAACTGATGACCACCCACGCTTATCGGCTTGGCGCAAGATGATGACCTAGAAACGTGGCCGTTGCATGTTGACTTTACCATTTATGGAATACGGCTCCAGGCACGGTGAAAGGTTATTTACTTGCACTTAAGACAATATTACAAATATATTACAACAGTAATGAAAGTATACTTGGGCAGCAGTTTAGAACCAAGCATACCAGTTTCGATTTGTGGTGAAGATATTACATAGCTGGGAACCCCGACAAAGTAAAGACACACACAGTCAATCGTTTCACCAAAATCTTTATCTAGGAAGATTAAAATTGATATCAAAAATCGTTATTATCATGTTTAAAATGGTTTATAAATTCAATTGATATACCGACATAGGCACTAACTAAAGAACAAGAGATAAAACTCACTACTTGTGGAAAGTTGTCTGAGGAAAGCACAAGTCAAGAAGGGACCATAATAGAAACGAGGACATCTATAAAATAGTTACAACAACACCAGTTGATAAATTCATTGATAGACAAAGACTTATCTGGTTCGGCCTCCTAATGAGAATGAACCAAATGTCGCAAGCGGCCATCCCACTGTAGAATACCTGGAAACGACAGAGCTGATCGATTGGCTAAGGAAGGAGCAAAAGAATAACAGCCTGATGTCCCCGTTACATACCACCAAAAGAAAAGAACGATCAAATCAGTCAGAAAGCCAAAAAAAAAAAAAAAAATGTTCAATACGACTACCACATTATGGACAGACCAGAACAAGTCATTATTCTGCGCCTCAGAACAGGACACAAAAGATTACACAACTACATGTATAACAAATCCAAGATTGGTGAATCAGCCATGTGCACATGTGCATTGGCGTCGCAGACAGCAGAGCACATACCCCAAGACTGCCCAAATTACAACATGTCTAGGCAAACCTTCTGGCCTAGAGAGACGACAGTGAAAGATAAACTCTGTGGACCACTGAGTGAACAAACAAGACAGTTAAATTCATACAAGAGACAAAATTGCACTGATAGACATATTTCAAGCGAACGAAAGAGGAAGAAGTCGTAAGCGGCAAGAGCATACAACATGAAAATGGAAACACCAAGAGGCAGGGGAAGGCATCAAACAAAATGGATCGACGGAGTATTCAATACCTTAATAACCCACAACATCTAAGCATAGCAAGCGACCGAGGGAGCTCTGATTCGGAAACCAGCCATCAAATGCTGTCTATTGAAGATATGACTCCATGCCATGGTTTTGTGTCATCAAGCATAATTTCGTTCCGTCAACTACAATTATTTCCATTCGTCGTGATGTGCTCGAGTGCAGCGCTTCTCGATTTTTGTTTGTCGTTTTCTCATAGTTCTCCCCCGATGGTGTTTCCACCTTGTCGTGGTGGGGGAGTTGAGTTTCTCAATGACCCTGAGAGCTATGCCGGCGGTAGCGTAGCTACCAGCAGGGCCTCCCAAGCCGGACAGGTCAAAGGGTAGAGAACAGACAAAGAGAAACACCCTGGTCCTCCAGGTTGGGGGTTGAAGCGTGGGGTTAACATCCCCACCTTTGTAAAAACCTTTCTTTGTTACGAAACAAATACATGAGCCTCGATATCGGACTGACTTATCTGGACAACGACCTTGGAACGTTAAAGGACTTTTGAGATTTGGAACATGGAATGTACGGACACTATATCGAGCTGGAGCGGCCGAAGAACTAACCCGGGAGCTGGGTGAATATCAAATGGATATAACAGCAATTCAAGAAATAAGGTGGCCAGGAGAGGGTACTTTAGAGCAAAATGGAATGATTATAATATATGGAGGAAACACCCAAAATAAACATGAATTAGGAACAGGATTTGTCATCAAAAAAGAGTTATGGGGGAACGTTTTAAACTTTAAAGCTTTTAATGACAGGATTAGTAAATTACGAATAAAAGGTAAATGGAAAAATATAACGATGATTAATGTACATGCACCTACTGAAGAGAAAGAAGATGATATTAAAGAAGACTTTTATAATGATCTGGAAGATGTCATAGAAGAAACCCCCAAACAGGACATCCTGATTGTGCTGGGAGACTTCAATGCAAAAATAGGTAGAGAGCAAACTAATAAAAAAGTGGCCGGTATGGAAAGCCTACATACAACTTCAAATGATAATGTATGGAGAGTCATCAACCTGGCAGAAGCCAAAGGACTGCAGATTAGCAGTACCAGACTACAAAGAAAGGATATACACAAACAAACTTGGAAATCATGTGACAAGAGAACCTATAATCAAATAGATCACATTTTAATTAACAACAGAAATGCATCAAACATACAGCAAGTCAGAAGTTATAGAGGAGCTGAGTGCCACAGTGACCACTTCCTCGTTGGAGCAAAATTTAAAATAAAACTTAAGAGAGCTTTCTATACTAAATTACAAAGATTACACCCAACATATAACAGAGAAAAACTGCAAGACATTACAGTCAAAGAGAAATTTACAGATGAAATAAAATGTAAACTTGAAACTCTGCAAAACCCTTTGGAGGAAAGCGTTGACCAAGTTGGTTGAACATCAAGAATACAATTCAGTCTACCGCAGAAGAATGTCTCGGTGTGTTAACCACGCATAGAAAGAACAGATGGTTCAATCAAAAATGTGAAGAAGCAGTCATTAGGAAGAAGAATGCCAGACATGTATGGTTAAATGACATCAATAACATCCAAAAGGAAGAGCATTATAGAAATGAATGTAAAGAGGCTACAAAAATAGTCAGACAGCAGAAGCGAGAATATATGAGTAATATAATCAAAGATATGGAAACTAATCACCAGAAAAAAGGTTCCAGAAAATTTTTTTAAAGAACTGAAGTCAATGAAACGAGGGCACCAACAAAACACATATGGTTTAAAAGACAAAAATGGGAATATGATAAATACCAATGAGGAAATGTGCAACACATGGAAAGAATATTTTATTGAATTACTAAATTGTGAAGCTCCAAGTCACATTTTCCCACAGGAAGAGGTTCTAACATGCGAACCACAAATTGAAGAACCTACATTTGAAGAAATCCTATATGTAATCACACGACTTAAAAACAATAAGGCAACTGGGACTGATGGAATTGCTGCTGAATTTATAAAGGCAGGTGGCCATGCATTACATCTAAAGCTATAAGAACTAATAATAAAAATCTGGAGGACAGAAGAATTACCCCATGACTGGAAAGAGTCATTATTGATACCTATCTTTAAGAAAGGAGACAACTTCCAATGTGGAAATTATAGAGGAATATCACTACTGTCCACAAGCTATAAGATACTATCCGCAGTATTACTAAATAGACTAAAACCATATTCAGAAGACATATTAGGTGACTACCAGGCGGGTTTTAGACAAAACAGATCAACAATAGATCAGATATTTATCTTACGACAAATAGCCGAGAAACATTGGGAATATAAAAGAGATCTCCATAACATTTTTGTGGATTTTAAAAAGGCTTATGATAGTGTCCATAAGAATAGTCTATGGAATGCTATGCAGGAATTTGGAATACCAAGGAAGTTAATCAACATGACCAGACTATGCATGGAAGATACTTATAATATAGTAACATATAAAGGCAGGAAATCAGACCCCTTCCAAATAACATCTGGCTTGAAACAGGGTGATGCACTATCGCCGCTACTCTTCAATCTGGCTCTAGAGAAAGTTGTAAGGAAGGTAAAGGAGGAATGTGATATTGGAGGAACATCCAAGCTGCTTGGTTATGCAGATGATATAGATATTATAGGGCAAAGTGAACAAAAGACATTGGAAATATTGACTCACTTAAAGGGAAAAGCCCAACAGATGGGGCTGGTTATCAACCAAGATAAGACAGAATATATGGTAATTTCAAGAGACGGAATGGCTAGAAACTCTGGCCACATACAAATAGATAATATGACCATTAAAAGAACGGAAACATACAAATACCTGGGTACAATCTTCAACTGCTCCAACATCATAAGGGAAGAAATACAAACTAGAATCAACTCTGGAAATAAGATATACTATGCACTACAACATCTACTAAAATCAAAGGCGCTATCTCATAACACCAAAATCACAATATACAAAACACTGATCAGACCAGTTGTGCTGTATGGCTCTGAAACCTGGAGTACAACGAAAGGAGACGAAGCCTTGCTACAAACCTTTGAGAACAAAATTTTTAGACGCATCTTTGGACCCATTAGGGATACACAAAGTGGAGAGTGGAAAAGAAGAAGTAACAAAGACATTTATGATCTGTTTAAGTCCCCGCTAATCACTGGTATCATGAAGGCTAATAGACTACAATGGCTGGGGCATATAGAAAGAATGGAAGATAATAGGGAAACAACACTCGCTTACACTCAGGAAATAAATGACCGTAGACCCCGAGGTAGACCAAGAAGGCGGTGGAGAGATAATACATGTACAGACCTACAAGCACTTGGAATCAACGACTGGCAAGAGAAGGTCCACCAAAGAGACGAATGGAGACGGATTGTATCTGCAGCAAAGAACCTCAATGGCTCGGAACGCTGAAGAAGAAGAAGTTATCTCATAGTTGTAATTACTGTTCTGTATGCCAGCCTTAGTCATGCGTGATTGAGCTACCGTATGTAGACGGTTCCACCTCCTTTCTGTTAGAATGTTGGGCGGCTCTTATCAAACCCGACACCCCACAATATGTCAATGGCTTTGAGTGGAGGAGCGCAAATGGGAGGGCACAAGTCATATAATGGTGCGAGAGATTGCACCCTAAGGACTAAATGACATGGCAGGCCAGACCTGGCCCTAAGCCTTGGATGGCAACAGGTCTAGGATCGAAGCTCCGATAAGCGGACAGTTAGAGCATTGCTTTGCTAATCCGGCAGCTTCTGCAGCTGGTCTTGTTCCAGACGTATTGGTGTTACCTTTCCTCTGAAGAAAACTATGCAGGCCGAGAGAAGGATCATACTGCAAGGACAACACGGTAAATTACCATTTACGATTACTTGTTGCTTGTGCCTTAAAACAATAGGAATTTCGTCAGATTCTCATCATTGTGTCTATAACACACACACACACACACACACACACACACACACACACACACACACACACACACTGAATCTCTCGCTCTCTCTATCTCTATCTCTCTCACACACACACACTGACTCTCTCTCTCTCACACACACACACACACACACAAACACTGACTCTCTCTCTCTCTCACTGACTCTCTATCTCTCACACACACACACAAACACTCACATACACACACACAGACACACACATATACACACTGAATCTCTCTCTCTCTCTCTCTCTCTCTCTCTCTATATATATATATATATATATATATATATATATATATATATATAACACACACTGACTCTCTCTCTCTCTCTTTCTCTCTCTCTCTCTCACTCACATACACACACAAACATTGACTCTCTCTCTCTCTCTCTCACACACACACAAACACTGACTCACTCTCTCTCTCTCTATATATATATATATATATATATCTCACACACACACACACACACACTGACTCTCTCTCTCTCTCCCTCTTTCTCTCTCTCACATACACACATACACATTGACACACACTCTCTCTATCTCTCACACACACACAAAAACTGACTCTCTCTCTCTCACACACACACTGACTCTCTATCTCTCTATCTCACACACACACACACACTGACTCTCTCTCTCACACACACACACACTGACTCTCTCTCTCGCTCTCTCTCTCTCTCTCACACACACACACACACACCGACACAATCACACTACCTGACAAGGTCCAGTGTGTACTTGGCGTCGGCCTGTGTGTGTATGTGTTGGTATTTCTTGTAGCATGTTGGTTCTAGGATACGGAGATGAGAGCTCTCACTATTGGACATTGCTGTGAATTCAGATCAAAATATCAACAATGTTAGTTAGTTACTTAGTTAGTAATCTAGTTAGTTAGTTAGTTAGTTAGGTAGTTAGTTAGTTAGTTAGTTAGTTAGTTAGTTAGTTAACTAATTAGTTAGTTAGTTAGTTATTTATTTAGTTAGTTAGCTAGTTAACTAATAAGTTAATTAGTTAGTAAGTAAGCTAGTTAGTTAGTTAGACAGTTAGTTAGTTACTAAGCTACCTAACTAGATTGTTAGTTAATTAATTAGTAAACTAGTTAATTAATTAGTTAGCTAGTTAGTTAGTTAGTCAATTAGTTAGTGCGTAAGCTACTTAACTAGTAAGTTAGTTAGCTAGTTAATTAGTTAGTTAGTCAGTCAGTCAGGCTGTTAGTTAGTTAGTTAGTTAGGTAGTTAGTTAGCTAGTTAGTCAGTCAGCCTGTTAGTTAGTTAGTTAGTTAGATAGTTAGTCAGTTAGTTAGTTAATTAGTTAGTTAGTTAGTTAGATAGTTAGTTAGCTAGCTAGTTAGTTAGTTAGTTAGTTAGGTAGTTAGTTAGTTAGTTAGTTAGATAGTTAGTTAGTTAGTTAGTTAGTTAGTTAGTTAGTTAGTTAGTTAGTTAGTTAGTTAGTTAGTTAGTTAACTAATTAGTTAGTTAGTTAGTTAGTTAGTTAGTTAGTTAGTTAACTAATAAGTCAATTAGTTAGTAAGTAAGCTAGATTGTTAGTTAGACAGTTAGTTAGTTAATAAGCTACTTAACTAGAGTGTTAGTTAATTAATTAGTAAACTAGTTAATTAATTAGTTAGCTAGTTAGTTAGTCAATTAGTTAGTGAGTAAGCTACTTAACTAGTAAGTTAGTTAGCTAGTTAATTAATTAGTTAGTCAGTCAGTCAGCCTGTTAGTTAGTTAGTTAGTTATTTAGTTAGTTAATTAGTTAGTTAGTTAGTTAGCTAGTTAGTTAGACAGCCTGTTAGTTAGTTAGATAGTTAGTTAGTTAGATAGTTAGTTAGTTAATTAGTTAGTTAGTTAGTTTGTTAGTTAGTTAGTTAGTTAGTTAGCTAGTTAACTAATTAGTTAATTAGTTAGTAAGTAAGTTAGTTAGTTAGTTAGTTAGTTAGTTAGTTAGTTAGTTAGTTAGTTAGACAGTTAGTTAGTTAATAAGCTACTTAAACTAGATTGTTAGTTAATTAGTTAGTAAACTAGTTAATTAATTAGGTAGCTAGTTAGTTAGTCAGTTAGTTAGTGAGTAAGCTACTTAACTAGTAAGTTAGTTAGTAGTTAATTAGTTAGTTAGTCAGTCAGTCAGCCTGTTAGTTAGTTAGTTAGTTAGTTAGATAGTTAGTTAGTCCGTTAGTTAGTTAGTTAGTTAGTTAGTTAGTTAGTTAGTTAGTCAGTCAGCCTGTTAGTTATTTAGTGAGTCAGTCTGTCAGCCTGTTAAGTGGTTTGTTAGTTAGCTAGCTAGCTAGTTAGTTAGTTAGCAGTGGCATGCAGACGGGGGTGCGGGGGTTGCGGTTGCCCCGGGCATCCAGCCGGGAGGGGGGCATCCAGTCAGGGAGAGGGGGCAGCACAGTGCAGTCGGAGGGGAGGGGGAATGAATGAGGTAAAGAACAATTTAGGGGCATCCAATCAAGGGATTGGCCCAGGGCATCAAATAACCTATGCACGCCACTTTTAGTTAGTTAGCTAGTTAGTCAGTTAATCAAACGTTCATCCTCACTATACATGGATCTATTACTCCATAAGTGCCCAGACCCCTCCGTGTATCCCCCTCAGCATGTAGCACCAGACGACTCCATTTATGTGTCGGTTAACTGTTCTTCTTTGACTTCCAGCTAGATGCTCTTGTTTAGCTAGAACTCCTGTTGACTTGGTGTTCTCGCAGTCTGATCACATTCACAGAATCGCATGAGGACAATTTGAAAAATCCTACCCACGAAGGGATTTGATCATATTCCTACCAGCCCGGTCACAAGCGTGCTCACAAAAGACACTTCACATTTGTGGAGAGGCATATCAATGTAACCGGCCACTTCAGCTTATATAGGATGCCAGGACATTAGGCTTATGTTGGTGCTGTGCCATTCATGGGCTTTAGGTATTTAAATGTTACAGACTGCATGCCCAATGTCCCTAGAGATAAAATGTGTAGTCAACAGAAGAGAAATAATTCTGGAATTAAAACATACAAACAGGAAAAATAAAGTAAATATCTATAGAAGCGTAATATGTATAATGTGAGATGGTTCAGTCAGAAAATAAGAATGTCAGGAGAAATTGTCATTTATGAAACAATGCAGAAGTAGAAAAAGGAGGTGGAGGAGGAGGAGGGAATGAGGTGGAGAAGGAGGGGGGAATGAAGAGAAGAAGAAGAAGAAGAAGAAGAAGAAGAAGAAGAAGAAGAAGAAGAAGAAGAAGAAGAAGAAGAAGAAGAAGAAGAAGAAGAAGAAGAAGAAGAAGAAGAAGAAGAAGAAGAAGAAGAAGAAGAAGAAGAAGAAGAAGAAGAAGAAGAAGAAGAAGAAGAAGAAGAAGAAGAAGAAGAAGAAGAAGAAGAAGAAGAAGAAGAAGAAGAAGAAGAAGAAGAAGAAGAAGAAGAAGAAGAAGAAGAAGAAGAAGAAGAAGAAGAAGAAGAAGAAGAAGAAGAAGAAGAAGAAGAAGAAGAAGAAGAAGAAGAAGAAGAAGAAGAAGAAGAAGAAGAAGAAGAAGAAGAAGAAGAAGAAGAAGAAGAAGAAGAAGAAGAAGAAGAAGAAGAAGAAGAAGAAGAAGAAGAAGGTATCCGATCCACTGCCCAAATGATCAGTCGGACGTGTGATATCATCAGATACCAGTGGTTCTTTGGAAAGTTCCCACCCCGATACAAGGATCGAAACCGCTACCTTCTGAGCTTGAGGCGGCACGGTAACCTCTCAGCCGCGGCGTCCCCAACTGACCTGTTAGATGGCAGACAGTGGTCAGCGCAAAACGGGCTCCTGTCACTTCCTGTCTGAGCGCGGACAGGTACGTATTGACGTGACCGAGTTGCCGTCTGCACTCCTCTAATTCTCTCGTCAGCTGCCGCAGATCACGTTGTAAGCGACCAGTCATCCTATACATGGGTCATGGCAGGAGAGACAGAATAGAACACTCAGTTCTGGTTCAATGGCTTGGTGACAGACAGACAGACAGACAGACAGACAGGCAGACAGACAGACAGACAGACAGACAGACAGACAGACAGACAGACAGACAGACAGACAGACAGACAGACAGACAGGCAGACAGACAGACAGACAGACAGACAGACAGACAGACAGACAGACAGACAGACAGACAGACAGACAGACAGACAGACAGGCAGACAGACAGACAGACAGACAGACAGACAGACAGACAGACAGACAGACAGACAGACAGACTTAAAGTCGCAAAAAAGTTGACATATCGACTTCATTACACAAGGTTTTTATCCCATATGGCACAGTTTCTTTCCGCAGCGAACTGTCGAAAGCGTCGCACAAAGAACAAACTCCGACGACTCCCAGGATGAACAGACGAAATTACAGAAAGCTTACAGTACATACCTCCGTGGCAAAGGCGATATAGACGCAGTTCGTAATTCCGCTTACCTGCATTCGAAACACATTTGCGACCTATTTGGCAGCAGACTGTAATATTATGGGAGCAGGTCGTTCCGAAAGCAATGGCAAACTGCGGAACGTAAATTTGCGAAGAAATCAACAACAGCAGTGCTGGTGTTAACAGCGACGTCCTGTAAATAAGATATTTTTAAAAAAAAAACATAGTAGAAACACAACAAAATTAAGTTATATTGACATCAGACAAACAGATAGCCAGATATTCAGCTAGACAGCCAGCCAGCCAGCCAGGCATTCAGGCAGTTAGGAAGGTACGTAGGTAGGTAGGTAGGTAGGTAGGTATGTAGGTAGGTAAGTAGATAGGTATGTATGTATGTAGGTAGGTAGGTAGGTAGGCAGGCAGGTAGGTAGACAGGTAGCATGTAGATAGAGAGACACTGGCAGTCAAGGACCCAGTACGTGAAATTATATCACATTCATATCGTCTTTAAACACAAATGACTTCCAGCAACATATTTTGGCAATGGATATTTTTGTTCATTACCGTGTTATATAAATGATTGTTCACCTATTTGTTCATCTATTGTATGGATATTACCAGTGATTACTATACATTACTTAAATGATTGTTCACCTTTTTGCTATGGATATAACCACTCGTTCGACCAGGGGAAGTCAATAAGTAAGTTACAATTGGCTGTAGAAAAATAACTAAATATGATAACAACTTGAAACCAGTTTATTTTTGTACATACATTGTCCCTTTATTTCTTAACATAGTTGCCACCAACATTGATGACTCTAATAAAACAATGAAGCATATGACATTAGAGTAGGTAGGTAGGTAGGTAGGTAGGTAGGTAGGTAGGCAGGCAGGTATGTAGGTAGGTAGGTAGGTACCTAGGTAGGTAGGAAGGTAGGTAGGTAGGTAGGTAGGTAGGTAGGTAGGTAGGTAGGTATGTATGTAGACTAATCATTTACGACTACAAAGACAACAAGGGACATAACACGTCAATTCATTAGAGCAATTGACGATACCTAAGCAAAAGAATAGAATAAAATCATAGTGACATAAAATTGAACAATAAAGTAGCATTATAAGCAGCTTAAATATTTTACTACAAGAACATTTGGTGCAAATGAATCCGTTGTAAGATATTATCGATTTGCCTTACATCAGCAAAAATTGCAGTACAGGTTTAGGAATATTTTTATTTTATAAACCTAAATGTGAATTATTTAAATTTATTAATAAATCATAACCTTGTAATACTTTCTGCTTATAATATGATTTTTCATAACAATCTTTGAAGGGTACATTGCCTTGTAAATATACATTGCTTTGTTCGAGGTGACTTTTTGTGCCAGTCTAGGTCCCATCTGGATTTGTACTTTGGCCGGACATTTATTATTCCAGTGGGAGTCTTTCCCACAGGTTGATTTTATAAGCAATTTTACATTCTGTAGGTTGCCACTGCTTTCTGAACGAGAAGTCAACATTTCAGACCAACTTAAATGCTAGTGTAGGGATTGAATGCCCCGCCTCGCCATCAGCGCACTAGAAGTGTAAGAGCGATCACTTTTATTCTGTCGACCATGTAGAATTCTGTGTCAAACCTGGGGCAACCTGTATTTGTAAATAATTATTTTATCATTCAAGCATGACATTATGTATTGAAGCTCTTCTGCCAACATCATCGTGTGCCATGCTGTTAGGTGGTAATGTTTTGAAACATGTGCCATGCTGACAGACAATGATGGTTCGCAAACTCACACGATCACCAGCGGCTTGGATTACATCAAGTTTGCCCGCTGTCACTAAGTTTTCAAGTTATCATGCACAAAATATTACTAATTAATTAATAATATTCACTGCTACTGAATTTATTATTACTTGATTTCTTTCTTGCACAAATAAAAAGTTTATTACTAACTGATCAGTACCATATGTATGTATACACATAAGTTATAAATTTGTTAATATGTTCAATTACTTTAGCTGTTATGCTACTAATTCTTGTCTTGTATACAGAATGGCTAAATTTATTAAAAATTCATCAATAACATTGTTAAGTTTATGAGCTATTGCAAATTTATAACAAATGCGGAATTAACTTGCTCATAATTTAATTGTATATGTTATGTAAATTTAATCCTGTTTGTCAAAAGCCATAATTAAGATGATAATATTTTTCTGAACTAATATATTAACAAAATACCCACACACAAAACTACACGCCAACCAAAAATCACACCCACCCACTGAGAAATTGAAAAGATCACGAACTGTGAACATCTTGGCTCCACATTCAACAAACATGGGGACTGTTCACAAGAAGTCAGACATAAATTGGCCATAGCCATACAGGGATAAACGATAATAAGAGCCTATGGCACAAAACCAGCAAACACATGCAAGTAAACTGTGTTAGAACAAGCACAGAGCTTGACATCTGACAATCGTTACATGGCTTGTCAAGGCTTTCTTTTCTCAAAGTGATTTTGATGTTTTCAAAATTGTGTTGGGCATATACCACAATTCACATATAGACATACAGTACACGAACACACAATTTTAAATATTTGCAGACAGTAGTAGACAGTGTGTGCTCCCCCCCCCCCCCCCCTTGCTATTCAATATCTACATGGACAGAATTTCCAAAGAAGCAAGTCTCGACAGAACAGATTACGGAATCTTAGAACTCTTTACTCCAGATGAAACAACTGACCCACAGGGAATAAATGAACTTCTATTTGCAGACGATCAGTGCCTGTTTCACAGCGATGATAGCAGACTACAAAATCATATTACTAATCTGAGTTCAACCTGCAGCAGATACAATATGAGCATAAACACAGCCAAAACCGAAGTAATGCAGGTTAGCAGATCACCTGGTCCACTAAGTATACAGATAAATAACACAACTCTGAAACAAGTTAAAGAATTCAAATATCTTGGAAGTATAATCACAGAAGATGGCAGATTGGACAGAGAAATTGAAATCAGATGTCAAAAAGCTAGTGCACTTACATATCAACTATCACCCTTACTGAAAAATCCAAACATACCCATGTTCGCAAAACGACAGATAATAAACAGCATATTCACACCAACCCTATGCTACCAATCTCAAACCTGGACTTTATCCAAATTACACCTTCGCAAAATCAACACATGTGAAATGAGATGCTTGAGGAGAGCTGCCAACTTAACAATCCGAGACCGAGTAAGAAATGCTATTATCAGACAGACTATGGGATCAACACCTTGTGCCACATTTATTGAAAGACAGAAGATCAAGTGGTTTGGCCATGTCGTTAGAATGCAACACCAACAACTACCATCACTGGCCTTACATAAAAGATCATCTGCGACGAGGCCACGAGGACGTCCAAAAAGAAAATGGATTGACGACATCAGAGACATTGTACAACCACACGGAATGACACTATCCAGTGCCGCCCACCGGGCGCTGGAACGCAAATTATCCCCCCCCCCCTCCCACGACACTTGACGGCAGAAGTGGAAGATGATGATGATGATGATGATGAGTAGACAGTAGTTGCTGTTGTAGACATAGTGGTAACTGTAGTAGTAGCAGTTGTAAAGGTAAAAAGTGAAGTACCCTGATTTTCCATTTCTTTAGGCACTGAGTATATGGTGAAAGAAAACATCACATTTTTGTAAAACAATTGGCATTCAATGGGTGATGTGGTCAATAGCGCACACTTCGCCTTTATTTTCCAGAACATTTCATGGTGCTTAGTTTCTGCTGAGTCAACCCGGGAGCAATAGTGGGGACTCAATTACATGATCTACGGGCTAATCATTCGCTATCGACGGCCAGTGCACTTGGTAAGCGAAATTTAAGGGGAAACAAATACCTCTTTTTCAAGGGAACATAATATTCATTTTATAGTTTGCAAGGGACATAACTCGCCAACGTTTTTCTAAAGAAGCAATTAGTTATATTAATTATTAAATTTTTAATATAATGACACCACCTAATCACAGTTAACACAAAAATGTGACTTCCTAAAGATTAAAAGACCATTAATGCTAAAGTGAATAAAATATACTTGCTAATGCAAAATATTCAATGTGTCAACACTGCAGGCTCCATGCACGATGTTAACGACCATTTCCGAATGGACGCCCTTGCATTTTTACTCTGGTTTCTCTTCACAACGTATATGTTGTATCTACAAAATTTATATAATTCTGCATTTTATGGCAGGCACATACACGTGTGCCTTTTCTTTTAAAAGAAAAAAAAAGAAGAAGAAAAAAAAAGAGAAGAAAGAAAAAATAAAAAAAAATAAAACAAATCGTCGTATTTTTGTTCAATTGCAGTTGCTTGTGTAGAAATATTTTTATTTTCTAAACCTAAATTTGATTTATCTATGGTTATTGATATGTCATTACCGTTTAATATGCGTATACCTTATTTTTTCATTTTAATATTTGAAGGGTTTCTCTTCACAAACGAACAAATATTTCGCCTTCGTGTTTTAGATTTTTCATTGTGGTGTAATTTCCGGATTTCTTCACAGCAGCCATGGCACCAGTCAAGAGCATGGATTCAATCGACATCGACCATTTTCTCGAAGGAAGACCACTACATAACAAAGGTACGTTGATAATCACAGTTACCGGCCCTGGCGCTGCGGCCAAGGCCACACCTTCGTTAATCTCAAGCACGCTGCTGGGCCCATGTGGTTTACCACATGGCGGCATTGCCGACGTGTACCGGTATGAAACACCTACTCGGTGCTATGTTAACCTAACACAGGCAGCCCATGTGGCAGTGTACAAAGGCCTGCATGGCAAAACAATAAAGCTGCCGGCGGAGGGATTAGAGCTATCGATACAGCACCTGGAACGGGAAAGGGAACGAATGACAATTCATTGGCTTCCCAATACGATTTCTCCACAGGGAGTTAAGTACATAGTCGAAAAGACAATTGGTGATGTGAATGCAGAAGTATTCAGAATCCAGTAAGGTGGCGGCAAATGGGGCGTGCTGTGTACCCCCTCAAAACCGGTGCCGCACTACGCAAATATCACGGCGCCAGGAAAAATAACAGGCGATCACCGCATACTGTTTACTATGCCTGGTCGCCGGACCGAATGTCCATTTTGCAGTCTAGACGATCACTTGTCTAATAAATGCCCGACAAGGTGGCAGAAGAAAGACAATAACAAGAAAACCTCTGAACTAGCACAAGAGGAATTCCCGGTAATCAAGGGGAAGACCCACACACAGCAAAACAACGCCGTCCAAGATGACGTCGAGGTAGCTAGCAGACCGGTGACCACGGAGACAGCCGTAGAAATTCAAGCAAACACAATTTCACAAGAAACCAACGACGACGGTTTCGAAACCGTCCACTACGGCAAAAAAAGACAGTGGGCAAAGTGAAGGAACTCCTCAAGCAACAAAGACATAAGAGAAGAGGAGGGAAGATCTTCCCCTTCTCCTTCTAAACCATGCAAGAAAGCTGCTACAAAACAAAATGAAAACAGCGACAATGAAGGACCACTTTTTATCAACACTAACGAAGACACCGACGAAGACCACGAGGATAACGAAGACCAAAAAAATATTATCACAACCGAAGACACAACCCAGAATTGAATTACCACAGAAAAGATAAAGGTAATCACTTAAATTTAACCACCATGTTGTTTAATTTTTATTTTAAAAATGACAGACAACTTATGTTTAATTAGCTTGAATATTCGTGATATGAGAATGAAATTAAAACAAATAGTCACACTCATACACAAACACAAGCCAGATGTTCTTTTACTACATGAAACAAATATCCGAACAGACTTTGAAGCGGCCGAATTAGTAACACGGCTAGGATTAAAAAATTCGTCTTTCAGTTTGGTGGAAAATAACACAGGGCCAGGAACAGCGATCTTACAAATTTCCGACACGTGGACTATTTTTAGGTCACACAGAGACCCACATGGTAGGATTTGTACAGTTGAGGTGAAAAAACGAGGCACACACGTACGCTATTGTTAACATACATGCACCACCAAACTACAATTATCAACCTCTATTTTATGAACAGTTAGACGATTTATTAACACAGATATACAGGGGACAAAATATTGTTCTTGCCGGTGATTTCAACTGTGTTCTTGAAGGAGTGGATGTGGTAGGAGGTGAAGTAAGAACACAGCTGAGAAGGACCGGCAAGGACAGCATACATCAACTAGACACACTACTAAACATCGACACACACAACCTCACAGACGCATTCAGGCAAACACACCCCGACAGCAGAGAAACTACATACACAAAAAAAAGCCCACAACAGATCATCCAGATTAGACAGATTCTACACACCCGCAACACACCACATCATAAAAACCCAACACCTGCGAGAAACACTAGACTTCACAGTCCACAAAGGTATACTAGTACACATTAGCCCAAACAGCACAGACACGCAGCCACACAAGCGGTCACCACACTGGAAGTTCAATTGTACACTTCTGAAACACGCATTTATGTACAATATATGACAAAGCTCATACACACATACACAGAAAATATACCGACTGAGAACATCAAACAATACTGGGACTTGCTAAAAAGCACGATACAAAGCAGAACACAACACTTAGCAACCATGATTCTCAAAGACAGACTAAGACTGGAGCGTATTATACAGACAGCCGTACGACTAACAAAACAGACAGACAGAGATGCACTTCATTTACACACACTTGAAGCACAGCTAGAACACCAACAACACAGATATATGGGTGCTCTTCTCAGAACAAAGCTCAACACAATTACACAAGAGACAGTCAGTAGACAATACATTGTAATAGAGCAGAACGTACAGCATATGAGACAAGTAAGCCAAATATCAGACTAAATTTGCAGGGAAACATGCAGACATAAACACCATACATAGGGACTGCTTTCCAACAACACTACACACATATATTCACAGCAGAGGCGGCCGACACACAGATACAAGACAACTGCTTGCAGTACACAAAGAAATTACCTGACACAGACAGAGACACACTGGACACAGAACTGACACTGACAGACATAACACAGGCACTAAGCACACTAAACAAAGACAAAACTCCAGGACCAGACGGTTTGACAGTAGAATTCTACCAACATTTCTTTCCTATCCTAGGCAATATTCTCCTCAAAGTTTATCAGGAAGCCTTTGGCAATCAACAACTCCCCGAAAATTGGAATATGTCCTATATCACATTCATACACAAAGACAACACCGACAAAACACAACTGAAGAACTACAGACCAATTTCCTTACTCAACACAGACTACAAGATACTTGCCAAATCACTCACCAATAAACCTTTCATGCCAACACCCATACACCCCGAACAACAGTGCAGTGTCCAAGACAGAAATATACACAACCACAACCACCTCATTAGAGACATAATCAACTACACACATTGGAAAGACTGTCCATCCTCCATCTTGTCCTTGGATCAAGAGAAGGCCTTTGACAGAATTTCCCACACTTACCTACATAAGACACTAGAACACTGTAATATAGGAGCTTACTACAGGCAGTGGATACAGATCTTGTATAAAAATCCTGAGAGCAAAGTGTTGGTGAACCATTCACTGACAGCCAGCTTCAGGCTCACGAGATCTGTAAGACAGGGATGTCCTTTATCACCACTTCTGTATGTGCATACCCTAGAACCTTTACTAGAGAAGATACGACAAGACACTAGTATTAAAGGAACCTTCCTGCATGAAATAGGAGAGCAGAAGCTCATCGCTTATGCAGATGACACTGCCTTCTTTCCCACTAGGAACACCTCACTAAGGAACATACTCCACACCTTTACCCATTTTGGAAAAGGCAGTGGAGCCAAAGTAAATATACAGAAATCACAGATAATGGGTCTGGGAAAGTGAAAACAAAAGTCTGATTTCCCTCCGGACCTGAGACACACAGACATAATGAAGCTGTATGGAATCACATTTCCATGTGATCCCACAGAAACACACAGGCAGACATGGCAAGTACTGACCCAACAGATAGCAGACATGTTACACAGGTATAGGTACAAGACATCCACAATATTTGGTAGAAGCACAATAGTCAACACATACATAATACCTAAAATAATATACTTAGCGACAGTCCTGGACCCTCCCAAAACAGACCATCACAAACATAAATAAACTAATCAGACGCTTCATCTTCACCAACAGAATACACAGCATGCAACACAAAACTCTCATACAAGACCAGAAACAAAGGGGTATTGCACTACAGGTCATCCAGACAAAAATACTGTCACTTAGAATCAGTCACATAGGTAAAATCCTCAGGCACCCAGAACAGAACAGACTAGCACTATACTACATAGGCCACAACATCAAACACCTCACACCACTTAACAATGCAACTGCACACTACCAGAGAACACCGCCAACATTCTATCAGACATGCATACAGGCAATAAAAGGACATGAACACAGCAAACAACACACACAATATACAAACATTTAGTTAGAGAACAAGCATCATCACTAAGACGTAGGATTAAAAGAGGACACAAATACTTCATGACTGACTTCACATGCGCCTTTTCAAACCTACACAACAAACACATAACTCCAAAAGCTAAGGAAATCACATATAGACTGTTATACAGTATGACCCCCACAACACAGGTAGAAGCATACATATCCAAACAAAGTCAATTATGTAGAAACAACACACAAGAGACAGAGGAACACAATTATTATACATGTCCAACAATTACTGCCACACGCGCAACACTCAAACACCTCATGCAAACGCACACAGGCAAACAAACCGACATATATAAAGCAATTTTTCTCAATACTATACCAAAAGCAGCTAAGGACATACATACAAAACTACTTGTAGCACTTTCTTACTACAGACAACTTATATGGACCTGTAGAAACTGTGCCAGATACAAACACCACACATATAACACACACTTAATTTCCTTTATGTACACACACAAAATATCACAACTATTTCCAGAGTAAATCATGTGTATTCTTCCTTATTGTATTACAAATTTGGTATACATGAGTGCGAGAAATAAGAAGAAACTGCGAGTGAATGATTAAAAAGATCACATATGGTCAAAAGACCAATGAAAATTCCCTTATGTAAAGAATAGTGGAAATATATATGCTTGTTTTATTTGTTTCAAAATGATGGTTTCAACCCTTAAAGATAAGGAGAAAAAGAAAAAAAAAAGAGAAAAGAAAATCAACTCCTCCCATTCCAAATTACTATTTATGGAATGTTTGCTTTAAATGCACTTGTTGTGCTATACTACCATCACTACTAATATTATCACTTTAGTAAATAGAATCACATATCTGTTATACTATTATTATTATTATTATTATTATTATTATTATTATTATTATTATTATTATTATTATTATTATTATTATTATTATTTTTATTATTATTATTATTATTATTATTAATTATTATTATAATTTTTACTATTATAATTATCATTATTATTATTACTATCATTATCTTACCCTTATTATCTTTAGTATCATTAATTTTATAAGTATTAATGATATCATCATTATTAATTTACAACTTCATCTCCCATGTTCCCCCCTTTGCTTAAGGTTTGTTGCTTTTGCTACTACCCCCACTAATTGTTTCAAACTTTTGTCCTGCCTGTACCATCATTAGAGTGATCATGAGGGCATTGGTGGAGTGAAACCAATTGGTCGGAGGGTAGCGAGGGAAACAAAATGTAAAGACTTCCCCTCAATGCTTACCTAATTATCCTTAGTACCATTAATTTTATAAGTATTACTGATATCATTAGTAATTTACAACTTCATCTCCCCTGTGGCCCCCCCCCTTGCTTATGATTTGTTGCTTTTGCTACTACCCCCACTGGTTGTTTCAAACATTTATCCTGCCTGTACCATCATTAGTGGTCATGAAAGGCATTGGTGGAGTGGAACCAACTGGTGGGAGTGTAGTGAGGGAAACAAAAATGTAAAGATTTCCATTTTTCCTTGTATTCAGTATTTACCTTATTATCCTTAGTATCATTAATTTTATAAGTATTATCGATATCATCATTATTATTTTAGAACTTCATCTCTCCTGTGCCCCCTTTGCTTATGATTTGTTGCCCTTGCTGCTACCCCAACTGGTTAGTTCAAACATTTGTCCTGCCTGTACTTAAGAGTGGTCATGAGGGCTTTGGTGGAGTGGAACCAATTGGGGAGAGTGTAGCGAGGGAGACAAAAATGTAAAGATTTCCCTTTTCTTTGTATTCAGTATTTACCTTATTATCCTTAGTATCATTAATGTTATAAGTATTAGTGATATCATCATTATTATTTAACAACTTCACCTCCCCTGGTGCCCCCTTTTGCTTATGGTTTGTTGTCTTTGCTACCACCCCCACTGGTCGGTTCAAATATTTGTCCTGCCTGTACCATCATTAAGAGTGGTTATGAGGGCATTGGTGGAGTGGAACCGATTGGTGGGAGTGTGGCAAAGTAAACAATAATGTAAAGATTTCCCTTTCTCTTCGTCACCCCCTTTGAATCATGTGAGTGAGTGTTGAATGAATGAATACAAAATCACATATGGTTACCCAACCAATGATACTGTAACAATTTGTGTAAATACAAATGCTTGAGGAAATGAGGGGGGGGGGGGGAAACCAACTCCTTTTACTCCAACTATTATTAAAAACTGCAGTTTGCATTTGTATGTACCTGCTATGCTATGTTAACACCATTCCAAAGAAAATCATCATAGCAAATGGAATCACAATTTGTAAAAATTTTATCATTTTCATAACTATTATTACCATTGCTGGTGTTTATATTAGCTGTTATTCCCTCAGTATGTCTCTTCTTGACATTATTATTATTGTCATCATTAGTAATAAAACAAAAACCCTTTTCCCATGTGCCCCCCTCCCCTCGCTCATGGATGTTGTTGCCTTTGCTGATACCCACACCGGTTTGGTTCAAATATTTATCCTGCCTTTACCATCATTGCACAGATCGTGGTGATGAAGGCATTGGTGGAGTGGAACAAATTGGTGAGAGGATGGCAAGGGAAACAAAAATGTAAAGATTTCCCCTTTTCCTTATTTAACCCTCATTCACATGTAAATGTGTTCAAGGAATGGGATATGCTAATGGCAAATTTCCTATGTTGTAAACACAAAATATCACAGATATCTCCAGAGTAAACACAAGTTCTCTTCTTTCTGATTTTAAAATTTAGCACACATGAGTGCGAGGAAGAAACAAGAAGATGTGAGTGAATAATGAATGAATGAATACAAAACCATATATGTTTACCAAACCAATGAGATTGTAAAAATGTGTGCTAATACGGATGCTTGTTTACTTGTTACAAAAAAAGGGGAGGGGGAATGAATGAACCCTTACAAACAAGACAAAAATAAAAAATAAGCAAGGAGAAAAAGATAACCAACTCCTTTTACTTCTACTATTATTGAACATTGCAATTATATGTACCTGCTATGATATGCAAACACCATTCCTATTAAAATCATTCTAGCAAATGGAATCACAGTTTTGGAAAGTGGGATAATTATCATAACTATTATTAATATTATTATCATTGCTGTTACTATCAGTACTGTTATCACCCTTAGAAGGTTAATGTTTGTCATCATTATTATTAATGTATTTGGTTTTATTTGCGTTATTATTAAAGTTACCTTTATTAATATATAACCTCATCTCCCATTTGCCCCCCCCCCCTTCCCCTTGCTCATGGTTTGTTTGTTGCCTTTGCTGACACCCTCACCTTTTGGTTCCAAAAATTATCCTGCCTTTACCATCATTACCCATTAGTGTGGTGGGTCAAATGGGTGAGAGTGTGACAATGGAAACAAAAATGGAAAGGTTTATGAAGTTTATCCTTCTCCCTATCTACTCCCCCTCACATGTAAATATGCCCAATGAATAAAATATGCACACGTCACATACACGCCCACATGCAACGCGTCGTAAACACACCTACACAAATACTAAATACACAGAACGCATGTAACAACACAAACATTATAAATGCAACCACTACCCTTTCTGCCTTGTAAACCCCGATACTGTTTACACCTCCCATTCCCACCATCTCGATACTGTTTGTTTGTTGAATCTGCTGCCGCCATCTCCGATCGTTTCAGACATTTTATACTGCCAGTTTCATCATTACCGAGTGGTGGTGAAAATATTTGGAGTTTTAGAGCTGATAGGAGAGGGAGGCGGCAGGAGAAATAATATCGGTGCACTATCATCATGCTGTTGTTTCTGTAAGGTTTTACCCTACAACAAATTCAAGGTAGAAATGTTAAAATGTATCAAATATTTGTATTTTTTGCGCATACGTCACCTACACGCCCACATGCATCGCTCTGTAAAAACACAAAGAATACACTTTGCAACGATTTTAACACTCAATAAAAGTTTTAAAATAAAAAAGGACACTGCCTTGCTCTCGACAAACGACAAACATATTAAGCAACTCCACTGGGGCGAAATATTTTACTGTTATTTACACGCGGCATTGTCCGGGTTTCCTTCTAATAAAATAAATTTTTAAAAAAATGTTTGCATATACTTTACAGGACACTGCTGTCAATGCTGTCAACATCAGCATCTGTCAGCTGATTGTTCATTTCTTTGCAAGATTACGCTAAGTAATTTGCCATTGCTTTCTGAGCGGCTGGCTCACATACCCCGTAAGTTACCGACGCGATTCGAACCACTGCTGATTCTCACCGTCGTCACGTTACTTACGAGAGTATACGAGATTACGGAGAAAATTTGCTAACCTCTAGGCCAGGAAGCCAGCACATAACAATTACTGTGACATAATTATATCAATGTTAGAGACACATAAGTACGATAATGATTACGGATTACAATTTATTGTTAGTTTTTGGTGGTTCGCATATCCTTTTACAGGACATCGCTGTCAACATCAGCATCTTTCAGCTGATTGTTCATTTCTAGGCAAGAATACGCTCGGTAGATTTCCATCGCTTTCTGAGCGACCGGCTCACATATCCCGTAAGTTACCGACGCAGCGAGAACCGCCAGCGTGTCAAAGATCTGAATAAGAGTTTAGAGAGTTAAGAATATAAGAAATAGAGCTAAGACAGAGACCATTAGAGAACACCAGACAGAAGAGACACAAGCGCTATAAATAGCTTTACAACGGGACACATTTGTGTCAACCAAGAGGGCATTGAGTGTAAGTGAGCGAGGGTTTCCCAAGACACTAGGAAACTCGCTTCGACGAGTAACCACGGAGTACAGGTTACTCTAGTTAACTGACCAGCGTGCTGGGACACCACGCACGCAAGACTCGCCAGCGCACGGAGGATCCAACGTCAGTGTTTGAACACGCAACTAGAAGCGTGGCTCAGACTGCGACTGAGACGGCTAGAGAGTAGACGTGTTCCTTATGAATACTATAAGTTTATAGACAATAGTGATTGTTAGGCGTTAGATTCCATTCAGTGATTAATAGTATCATTATCACCTCTTCATTGCGTCTGTGTAACGTACTATGATGTTTATTGTCAATGAAGTAGTCCGCTCGCGGAGCTTGTTTGTAATCAGCTCTAAATAAATTGTATCCCTTTTGCAAATGACATGAGTTATTATTTCGTGTGGTGCAAAAGTAGGGGAGTCCTGAAATACCTGTCGCAAGTAAGTCGCTGACAGGCAGGACCCCATTTGGTGTCAGAAGTGCCTGAACCAACGTCAACAGGCAGGACCCTATTTGGTGTCAGAAGTGCCTGAACCAACGTCAACAGGCACCATTTGGCATTATTTTGTGTTAAAAGTACCTAAAACTAACGTGAATTAATTACCATACAATGTCAGAAATAATTTTGTTTTGTGAGTGAACGTTAGTGATCAACACCAGTACTACTTGATACTTAATATATTACCATTCGTGGAGCTTGAACCACAATGAAGAAAGATTAATTTACAAGTTGTGTTATTCTACGAAAATTAGTAGGAAATGTGTATGAATTTGTGGTAATGAAAATGTATACAAATATGTATTTAAATTGTCAAGCAAACCATCGTGTACATTTCATTTTCTGTTATACAGCCATTAATGTCAACATTCATCACATTAATTTAGATATTTGTGCAAAATAAGTTCTTTTTGCACAAAGAAAGTAAATTAGCTACTGAACGGAAGCCATAGAACGTAGTTATACCAAACAAGATAGAAAGTGAAGACAAGACGACATTGACATTCATATGACGAATCATCTTACTAATCATGACGATCATTTATACTATCATAACATTCATTCATTAACATCATTTATCATTATCTAGATCACATTTATGATTCATCAGCCGCATGAAATATGAACATGTATTTATATCATATGCATGTTTCTAAAGTATTGATGCTCTACTAAACAGAAGCATCCGTTCTGTTGTCAAGTCGATCATTTTTGTGTGTCCGGAAGACAGCGGTGGAACATCCCAAGGGCAGTATTTTCCGACAAATTAGATGAGTATATTTTTGAATTATTTTGATATTCACTATGTTAACCATGCATCTTTATTTTCAGTGAGAATGTAAATAACTAACACATAACTATAAACCATTGTGTAAAACTACAGTGATATCATTGTGAAGTAACATAAAGCCACATAATGGCATCATTAAGTGATTGCATCCAGGCGGGCAAAGAACTAGGCCATACTGGAGAGAAATTAGAGAAATGGGCAGATCAAAGATACAAAGAAGAAACTGCTCGACAGAGAGAAGAAACAGAGACAAAAGCTGCTCTAGAGAGAGACGAAAGAGCACTGGAAAGGCAACATCAAAAAGAGATGAAGCAAGTAGAGGAAGCCACCAAACAAAGACAGATAGAGATAGAGTCACAAACTAAATTAAAGATGAAAGAAATGGAGATAGATTCAAACATCCAGATAGCCTCTAGCAAACAAAAGAGCCAGGAAGAACAAAATAAGTTTAGTAAATATAAAGGCCTTTTCAAACCATATAGCGTAGGCGTTTCAATCTCAGCATGGACTGAGAATATAGAGTTTCAACTTAAGACTCTAAAAATACCATTAGAAGATTGGGCAATGATCTACATGAGAAATCTCAGTGGGGAGCCATTAAAGGTTATAGAATCAATACCTACAGAACTAAGGAGTAATTATCAGTACATCCACGACAGGATTATGCAGCATTTCCTGCTGGATGCCACTGGGTATCAGATTCAGTTTTCCCAAATAAAACCAAAGCCAATTGAAACCTTTCTAGATTACATCTCAAACGTTCAAAGTACATTTAATAAATGGATTAAAGTAGCGAAAGTGGGCAAAAACTTTGATAAATTACAAGATCTCATGGTAATGGATAAGGTTATATCCACAGTCCCTACCCCTTTTGCGAAGTTTCTCCAACAAGCAGATATCGAATCCATTGAGCAACTAGAAAAACGGGGGTCAGCATATTTTTCTTCTAATCGTGACATATTTAAGACCACCACACATGATACAGAGATCACGGCTTTTGTGAAGAACGTACCTAGTAGATCTTATAATCAGAAAGAGTATCATAAGAAAGACAAACCTTACCAGAAGCCACCACAATGTGGATATTGTAAATTTTTTCATCCTAGCTACTCTATGTGCGACAAGAACCCGGAATATCCCTCACACTTAGAAACCATAATAAAGAAGCAAGAAAGTAGACGAAATTCATTTAAACGTGCTGTTAAATGCTACTTTTGTTCTAGCTATGGCCATTATAGCTCTAAGTGCCTTGGTAGGCAACGAATGAAGGCAAATAATGCTGTGCTCATCGATACGTCATCTGACGATGATAGTGTAATTGACTCTGAACTTGTAAATGTATTACCAGAGAGTGAAAGTGAAAGTGTGGCAGTAGTTACTGATATATTAGACTTTAAGAGATGTGACACATGTCACCAGTTTCATGCGGATGGGAAATTGAAATGTGGTCATGTTATACCATTTTCCAACGAAGATGCTAATGCAGCAAGTGCTTCCAGAGGTAAGCTGAAGTTCTACGATGCACTGGTCAATAATCAACCATGCCATTGTTTACTGGATAGCGGCAGCACTTTACTTGGTTTAAGAAAAGAGCTGGTTAGACAAGAAGATTACACGGGTGAATTTGTCAAATGCCGTACTTTCTCTGGAACCATTGAGAAATACCCACTGGCAAACGCGCATATTAATACCCCGTTCCTTACCGGCACATTTACTTGCGCAATCCTGCAAGATCCCTGCACGGATCTGATTTTAGGCTGTTTAGCTTCATTGAAGCAATGTACTGACGACGACATATTAGCCTGGAAACAAACAAATATGGCTAATGCTGTAACAAGGTCAGATACTCAAACACACTATACTGACCTACAAAATGAGATGTTACAGCTGTTAACACCCAGCGGTACCAATAACAACACTACTCGACAATAATTTATCGAGGCACAACGCACCGATCAAACTATCGCACCTTATTTTAAATTGTTAGGTGAGCGAGCGAAAGTGACTAAAAATGCATCTTGGTATTTTAGAATACACAACGGAATTCTCATGCGTTATTACACAAATAATAACCATGAAATTCAGCAAACGGTGTTACCTGTAACATACCGACAAAATGTGCTAAAGATCGCACATGAGTCACCGTTTGCTGAACATTTGGCCTATGACAAAACCAGAGCCAGAATTTTGTCACACTTCTACTGGCCTAAATTCTGTACTGATATAAAATTTTGCTGTCGTTCATGTACTATTTGTCAACATCTTGTAAGAAAGGGAAAGCATGTGACGGCCGAAGTTCAACGGTCATTATTAGCATCTAGACCATTTGAGTGTGTAGCGGTCGATATTGTTGGACCCCTAAATCAGGTGTCGAGCAAAGGAAACCGATTCATACTTACTCTCGTGGATCTATGTACCAGGTGGATCGAAGTTATTCCACTAAAATACATCACCTCCAAAGATGTGGCAAATGTATTTTTGCACTTATTTTGTCGTTGTGGCTTTCCACGAACTATTCTATCAAATCGTGGAACGCAATTTATTTCGGCTGCTACGCAAGCCTTAACAAAATTGTTAGGAATAGAACAGCATTTCTGTACCCCGTACCACCCAATGAGCAACGGGATCATAGAAAAAATTAACGGGGATCTCAAACACATGCTGGCGAAGGTAACAGCAGAAAACCCATCTGATTGGGACACGCTATTACCAGCAGTGCTATTTGCCCATCGAGAAATTCCGCACTCGAGTACGGGTTTCTCACCTTTTGAATTAGTGTATGGGGCGAACCCTCGAGGACCCCTAACAATTTACCATCAGCTAATCACTAGCTTACCAGAAAACCCAACATCAGTAACACCGTATGAGATGGTAACAGAGACACGCGATAGAATAATGAAAGCGTGTGTAATAGCCAAATCATCTTTGGAGAGGAAAGGAGAGATGTACCGCGACTATGCAAATAAGGGTGCTAAAACAATACACCTTGAACCTAATCAGAAGGTTCTGCTTTTACTACCAGATAAACGTAATTTGTTACTAACATCGTGGCAAGGGCCATTCAACGTTGAACGGAAAATATCAGATGTCGATTATGAAATATCGATAAAGGGAAAATTAAAGATATTTCATATCAACTTGCTGAAACCATACTTCTCACGACTGAGACGGCTAGAGAGTAGACGTGTTCCTTATGAATACTATAAGTTTATAGACAATAGTGATTGTTAGGCGTTAGATTCCATTCAGTGATTAATAGTATCATTATCACCTCTTAATTGCATCTGTGTAACGTACTATGATGTTTATTGTCAATGAAGTATTCCGCTCGCGGAGCTTGTTTGTAATCAGTACTACATAAATTGTATCCCTTTTGCAAATGACACGAGTTATTATTTCATGTGGTGTAAAAGTAGGGGAGTCCTGAAATACCTGTCGCAAGTAAGTCGCTGACACAGCGATTCTCGGGAACGTCACGTTACTCACGTGAGTATACCGGATTACAGAGAAAGTCGCTAACTCATAGGCCAGGGAGGGCGGCACAATCAAATTACAAAGAACTATAATGTCTAAAGGACAAAACAATACAAAGAATTAGGGATGATATTTACAGAGACGTGACAACTATATTGCCCAGTTGACATAGACAATAGATAAGGACTGACTACCAGTAGACCAAGATGATTCCTAACGGGACAAACCATTGATTGACTTCAATAAAACAATGAAGCGTATGACATTATTGTCATTAGGGATGTGACAAATCATTTACGACAACAACGATAACAAGGGAAATAACACGACTATTAATTATTGCAAGGGACAATACTCAAAGAATAATTAGAATAAAAGCATAGTGACATAAAATTGAATCTTTGTAAGTTGTTATCTATTACAGGATAGCAAGAAAATTTCACTTAGATGTTAAAAATATCTTTATTTTCTAAACCTAAATTTGAGTTATCTATGGTTATTAATATGTCTACCGTGTAATATGCGTATACCTTATTTTTCATTTCAATTTTTGAAGGGTACATTGCCTTGTACTCGATAAACAACAAACATATTGAGCAACACCACATATTTTCATGTTATTTTACGCGCGGCACTGTCCGGGTTTCCTTCCAATAGCGCGACTATATTCAAAACATCAACTTTATGTGCAACAAATATTGTGGTGCGTTATTCTTTGGGATTGATTTTCTAAAGGATACTATGAATTTTTCTTTGGAATTATTATCACGGAAAACAACAAGTTATCGCCATGTAATCCAATATGACTACATTTACAGTTCCAAGAGAAAACTATGAAGTCCAACTACTTCACCAGTCTGACTGGACAGGCAAGCAGGCAGGCAGGCAGGCAGGCAGGCAGGCAGACAGACAGACAGACAGACAGACAGATGTATGGGTGTATGGATGGAGAGAGAGCAAGCGAGCGAGCGAGAGCGAGAGAGAGAGAGAGAGAGAGAGAGAGAGAGAGAGAGAGAGAGAGAGAGAGAGAGAGAGAAGATCAGACATACCTATTGGACACTGTTGTTTCTCTAGGTTGACTACTCCACTTTTGGATCTGCATCAGCAGAAAGACATCAACCAGGCCTGTGTCATCAACAAAGGTGACGGCATTTTTGTCCGCCAGGCTCATTTCGCCTTCTTTATCCTCGTTATGATTCAGAATTTTGGTGTACAGAACTGAACCTACTTGAATGAAATGTTCCGAAACATTACGTGTTCTGTTTCCTGATTTAGTGACAGTTTTACACGTTAATGTTATAAAAGTATTTATTCTATTAGTTCTATAAATTAGTGTCCATAGTTCGCCGTCATTTATACAAGTTACTGTCCTATAGTTCACCGTTATTTATACAAGTTACTGTCCTATAGTTCACCGTTATTTATAAAAGTTACTGTCCTATAGTTCACCGTTATTTATACAAGTTACTATCCTATAGTTCGCCGTAATTTATACAAGTTACTGTCCTATAGTTCACCGTTATTTATACAAGTTACTGTCCTATAGTTCACCGTTATTTATACAAGTTACTGTCCTATAGTTCGCCGTCATTTATACAAGTTACTGTCCTATATTTCACCGTTATTTATACAAGTTACTGTCCTATAGTTCACCGTTATTTATACAAGTTACTGTCCTATAGTTCACCGTTATTTATACAAGTTACTGTCCTATAGTTCACCGTTATTTATACAAGTTACTGTCCTATAGTTCACCGTTATTTATACAAGTTACTGTCCTATAGTTCACCGTTATTTACACAAGTTAATATCCTATTGCCGGGCTCCCTGGTCTAGGAGTTTCGCGACTTTCTCCGTAATCCCGTATACTCTCGTGAGTAACGTGACGTGCGCGAGAATTGGTAGCGGTTCTCTCCGCGTCGGTAACTTACGGGGTATGTGAGCTGGTCGCTCAGAAAGCAATGGCAAACTGATGAGCGTAATCTTGCCTAGTAATCAACAATCAGCTGAAAGATGCTGATGTTGACAGCGATATCCTGTAAAGTATATGCGAATAAAAAGCAAATAAATATCCTATTGTTCACCGTTATTTATACAAGTTAAAATCCTACAGTTCGCTGTTATATATAAAAGTTAATATCCTATAGTTCAACATTATTTATACATGTTGCTGTCCTATAGTTCGCCCTCATTTACTCAAATTAATGTCCAATTGTTCTCTATCAGTTCCCCGCCTTATTGTTTCATTGTTCTCTATCAGTTCCCTGCCTTATTGTTTCATTGTTCTCTATCAGTTCCCCGCCTTATTGTTTCATTGTTCTCTATCAGTTCCCCGCCTTATTGTTTCATTGTTCTCCATCAGTTCCCCGCCTTATTGTTTCATTGTTCTCTATCAGTTCCCCACCTTATTGTTTCATTGTTCTCTGTCAATTCCCCGCCTTATTGTTTCATTGTTCTCTATCAGTTCCCCGCCTTATTGTTTCATTGTTCTCTATCAGTTCCCCGCCTTATTGTTTCATTGTTCTCTATCAGTTCCCTGCCTTATTGTTTCATTGTTCTCTATCAGTTCCCCGCCTTATTGTTTCATTGTTCTCTATCAGTTCCCCGCCTTATTGTTTCATTGTTCTCTATCAATTCCCTGCCTTATTGTTTCATTGTTCTCTATCAGTTCCCCGCTTTATTGTTTCATTGTTCTCTATCAGTTCCCCGCCTTATTGTTTCATTGTTCTCTATCAGTTCCCCGCCTTATTGTTTCATTGTTCTCTATCAGTTCCCCGCCTTATTGTTTCATTGTTCTCTATCAATTCCTTGCCTTATTGTTTCATTGTTCTCTATCAATTCCCCGCCTTATTGTTTCATTGTTCTCTATCAGTTCCCCGCCTTATTGTTTCATTGTTCTCTATCAGTTCCCCGCCTTATTGTTTCATTGTTCTCTATCAATTTCTCTAGTTAAATTCCATTAGTTCTCTTGCAGTCGGTACGCTATATTCTCATCATTGGCAACCAGTCCTAAACGTTATTATTCCACCATTCCCTACTAGTCCCACACTTTATTTTTCCATCGTTCCCTACCAGTCCCACACGTTAATGTCCCATAGTTCCCTACCAGTCTCACACGTTAATGTCCCATAGTTCTCTACCAGTCCCACGCGTTAATGTCCCATCGTTATCTACCTGTCCCCCACGTTAATTCCCCATAATCCTCTACCAACCCCATTCGATGATATCTCATGGGAATCTACCAGTCCTACACGTTAATGTCCCATCGTGATCTACAAGTCCCATACTTTAACTTCCCATCGTTCGCTGCCAGCCTTGTGCGATTTTGTCCCATGTAAATCATTGTGGCCGTCTCGCTAGCGAAGTTGATAGCGAACCGCGCACCTAATGCCATGAACACGGTCTGATTCGATGTTCATCGCTGTCAAAATGAGGAAAAGAATAGCCACGTAATCTTCCTTGCTGTCAGTTCTACACAATGTGATGACGCTATCAAATCACAGACTCATGGCTGACAACTGCTTCTGCACAATTAAATTATTATTAATTTAAATATATAGAAGACAATAACCAAGACCACGATACCGGAAACTAATGCAAGTACTCTTCAAGCGCTGTTGGCACTATGTCGGAGGGTTCGAACCCCTCCATGTGTTCGGATGATTAAAGTCCCCAGTCTACGTACTACGCCCTGTTGGTCTCTAAAGGTGTAGCCTGTGATGAACGGCGTATTTAATATATAGAAATTGACAAGTATTGTATGGCGCATATAGAAGTAGAAGACATTCAATTAAAGTGACGATATTTCATTTTATTGCTTGTGTTGTGATACCATCTGGGCCTGCAGCTTACCCATCTTTCAGTAGTTTCACAGCTTGTCTCATTTATTCTTTAGATAGTTTCTAACAGTTGATATCCTGTTTCACTACAGCCGGCTGGGTATCAGGAGAGTCGATTCGAATTGGTTTATTCGGAAGATTCTTAAAGTGTTCAACCAATTTGTGAATTTGATCATTAATAATTCATCAGATCCGGAGTACGACAAGGTTGTGTCCTGTCATCCCTCTTGTTCATAACTGATTTAGACAGCATCTGTAAAGAAACCAGCCAGAGACCGCAAAACACCGCATTACGAATAGAACACAGAAGAATTACCAACGGCAAATTACACCAATAAAGAACTCCTATTTGCGGACGATCAAGCATTAATAGCAAAATCAAAAGCATAATTACAAAACCACATGAATAATCTAAACGAAGTGTGTAAGGAACCTAGCATGAAAATTAGCACCTGTAAAACAAAGGTAATGACTATAACTAAAGAAGAAAAGAAACAACAAAGACTCATCTAAAAGAACATCCCTGAAACAAGTAAAGAGCTCCAGACACTTAGGAAGTGTAATATCATCAAATAGCAAATCAGAAGACGAGATCGAGAATAGATGCTATAAAGCAAACTAATTCATGGCGCACATGGCATCAATACTAAAGAACAAAGACGTATCAATAGTTACTAAGAAAGCTCTCTACAACACAATCTTCCTATCAACTCTATGCTACCAATGCCAAACCTAGACAATGAGATAAAAAGAGATTTAAAAAAAAATAACCACAACAACAGAAATGATATTCATGAGAAGAATACTCAATGTATCAAGAAAAGAGAAAATTAGAAATTAAGAAATCTGAACTAAAGTGGGGTTTATAGCAGCGCTAAATTTTATTAGAAGTCAACAAGTCAAATGGTTTCGCCATATAAATAGGTATTTTTTTTAATTCTCATATCCTTTACAGGACATAGCTGTCAACACCTGCATCTTTCAGCTGTATGTTGATTTCTTGGCAAGATTACGCTCAGTAGTTTGCAATTGCTTTCTGAGCGGCCGGCTCAGTTATCCAGCAAGTCACCAGCGGGGGACGAACCGTTCCCAGTTCTCGCCCTCTACGAGACTCTGCGTGATAAACGAGATTACGGAGAAAGTGTTGTAACCCCTCGGCCAGAGAGACCGGCTAGGTTACCAACTATTTATTCCGACTCGACGCGCTATCGAGATCAAGTCGCCTTATCAGGTAACGCAGAGGATGCCTCGCGTTAAAAGTGCCGCGCAAAGACATGCGCTATATGCAGTGCAGTAGGGGAAAAGAAGGCAGAGGCGAGGAAGGGAGCGGAGACTGCAGATGCCATATCTATAAACAGCAGTCCGGCTCCTACACCAGCTGAAACCGTTCCCATCGCAGAAACCACAACTGAAGCCAGCAGCAGCGGGAAGTTATCAACACCAAGGAGATGCAGCCCAAAGTACCAGAGACCTCTACACAGGAGGAAACATCAGCCACTATTGTAGACTTCACCGGCAAACTACTGATTAAACAAATAAGCGTGGGAGAAGCCAAACTGTCGGCGCTACCAACAGACAAGATAATCTGTCTGTTGGAGAACGAGCTGGGAAGACACAGCATCAGCCAGCTGCGCAAGACACCCGGTGGAGTAGTGGTCTCCATCAAGACAAATCCAAAGACCACAGCCCTGTTACAAAAGATCGCACAAGAGGAGAAGAGCATCATACAGCTTCACCACGGCATAGTTCTGGAAGCCGCCCGGCACAGCACGATGAAACGATGGGTCATCAGACGAGTCCAGACCCATCACTCAAATGACAAGATCAGGGAGATGCTGTTAAAAGAAAACAAGAAGCTAAAGATCACCAGTGCTGAGCGGATCATCGGGAAGAACAACTTACCCTTTGCAGTTGTCGTCGTCACATCAGAGGACCGAGTGATCCCTCAATACATTGTAAGGGACAGAAAAGACCAAAGACCAGAGAACTACATTCCGAGGGTGCTGCAGTGCTCCAAGTGCCAGAAGTTCTGGCACACCCGTGCCACCTGCAAGAGCGATGTGGAGGTGTGTTGGTACTGTTCTGGTCCCCATAAGTATAGTCAGTGCCAGCACGTGAAGGACGACTCGGACTTCAGGAGGCCTAATAACAACAGAAAGTGCGCCAACTGCCTCGGCAACCACGGCGCCAGGTACCTCGGCTGCCCCTGCCACCAAGACAGCAAAAAAGCTATGAAGATAGCCATAAAGTCTAACTTGCCTAATAAGGAGGCCAGGAGGCAGTACGAGACCACCAACCGACTCACTAAGAGTGATAAAGCACAATTGGAAGGCAACCTGAAGGAGCTGAGAACACAGGTCAAAAACCTAGAAGACAAAAGTGACAAGACGCAAGAAACCAGATAACGACCGTTCAGCGCATCCTGGACGACCTGAAGCAAGTCCGGCAGAAGATAGAGCAGGATGTCGCTCGAATGGCCGCCATAAAAGCTGACACTGACAAAACCCTTTTGAAAATTCAAGAAGTGAGAGCAAAGACAGAAGAAACGCTGAAACAAATCCAGGAAGAAAGAGAACAGATAGAACTGCTAAAATCACAGAAAGAACCAGAAGATTCAAGAACACAGACAGAAGAAGAAACAACAGAGGAAGCACAATATCGTTCTCCACCAAGATCTAACTGGCGAACAACTCACAACACACGACCAAGACCAAGACGACGCCCAAACGATAACCATTACTGGAGCACAGAGAACGAGATGTAGAAACTCCCTGAAGGAAACAGCACAATACGACGGGGTGGGTACACAATAACTCCAGGCCTCAGCAAGTGCGCGACTCTGTCCAGACATGTAAAGCCTTATCAAGATAGGATCGAACAAAATCAACCAACCAGAAGCTGAAAACAAGCAGTACAATTTACGAAACAGCTCAACACAAGCTACACAATAAAGGGCCCAAATACAACCAAGCCGATATAGTCGACGGTTGAACGGGACCACTCGTACATGAGGACGAACGAACAGTATATCACAACAAGCAATGTTGTATAGACCAAATGGACGCAGAAAAAGAAGCTGCCCAAGTAAACGATGGACAGAAGAAATAATTTAGTTCATGGGAATCTCGGTATATTAAGCATATAACCAGGCGCTCTCCTGATGTTTATACATCACATCGACAAGGGAACAAGATGAGATGAGATGATCTTCAATGTTGTTGAGAACTTTCCTTTTACTATTTTTGATAAGTCCACTTTGTTGATTATATTTTTGAACAGACGGACAAAGTTTTCACCTGTGTATGATGGAGTTCTTTGTTAGGTATGTACATCGTGACTGTGTTTAGTATGTCTCTCCTTTTCGCAGGAGCTAAATATACCTAATTGTTTGCAATTCATATTGTTATATCCTGCTGCAGCTGCTGCTTTTTTTTTTTGTTCCATTAGCCGGAAGGTGCACAACAGAGATAAAGAAAAGAATAGGGCAAGCAAAGGCTGCATTTCAGAAAATGAAAAGCATTTTATGCAGTAAGTCAGTATCACTGAATGTAAGAAAGAGAGTGCTGATGTGCTGTGTAGAACATGTTTTGCTGTATGGCTGTGAATCTTGGAATGTTAATGAATAAATTAGGCCGAACTTGAAAGCAACAGAGATGTGGTTCCTGAGATGAATGTTGCGAAATCCTTGGACTGCCAGAGTAACTAACGACGACTGCTTGAAAGAGGCTACTGAAACTAGAACATTATATACAACAATAAGACAGAGTTAAACAGCTTCTTTGGTCATGTGATGAGAAGAGAGACATCGGAGAACATCATGACGACTGAAAAGATCGAGGGGAAGAGAGGCAGAGGCAGACCAAGAGAGATGATGCTGGATGGATTGAGATGGTGACATGGAGGAATATCATCAGCAGAGTTGATCCATAACACCAAAGACCGAGATCTGTGGAGAGACATGAACGCATACACCAGCTGGCAGGGCACTTGATGATGATGATGATGATGATGATGATGATGATGATGATGAGTTTCAACATTCCATTTACATAGCAAATTACGTCCGCAACAAAAAATAATATCGAAAGAACGAGAAAGAAAGAAAGATAGAAAGAAAGAAAGAAAGATAGAAAGAAAGAAAGAAAGAAAAAAAAGAAAGAAAGAAAGAAAGAAAGAAAGAAAGAAAGAAAGAAAGAAAGAAAGAAAGAAAGAAAGAACGATATCTGAACTGACCTCTTTCATCTATATTGATTGTTCCTCGACCTATATCTGGAACATGCCTGATAGATCCCATCACATCTTCAAGTTCCATAACGTTGCCCACGACATCCTCTTTATACCTGCGTTTATCTGTTACTCCATCGACACTGACACCCTCAGATTGTAGTGTTGGACTACATTGGCCGCCCTCAAAGTTAGATTGACAGGCTGCAATCACGTCTCCAAAAGAGCCACCACAAACATCATCATTTTCTTCATTATAATCATGGTATTTCTTTGCAGACTCAACCGTTTCAATCTCTGGTTGATCACGACAAGTATGTAATGAAATATGATTTTTCTTAGCATTGGTCCGCCCATTGGCAACTCCATTGGCAACTCCATTAGCAACTCCATTGGCAACTCCATTGGCAACTCCATTGGCAACTCCATTGGCAACACTTGCATCCTTGTCTTCCTCATCCACAAGAACGATTTGGGAGCGACCAATCCGAACAGACAGATCGCCATCTTCAGCATGTGTTTCTTTGGGTTCGAGTGTAGTTAAGACTTGCGGTAACGTGAGGACAACTGGTGTTATTCCTGTGCCTTCTGAATCAACAGTGTCTGTCTGCACTCCTTTAGTTTCCTTCACGCAACCTTCATTGCCATCGTTCTGCATCTTGTTTGGACTCTGATCTGTATATTGTCCATTGAAAACGCCAGATTCGTTGAACTCAGAAGACGATTTTGAATTCCTACCACGCTGAGCACCACCATACGACAACCTGTCACCTGTATCTATCTGGATACTGACAAGGACACGATCTCTAGAAATACTAATAGCTACTGGACCTCTATTTGTCCGTATAAACTCATCTTTGTTACCTAGATCTCTTCTGCCAGTGTTGCTGCAATCAACATGGCTGGCGTTTTTCTGAATCACATTCTTGAAATTAATAACTACATGTTTGCAGGATTCTTTCAACGTAAGAGCCACTTGATTGTCACACAATCTGATGGCAACATCAGAGTCCCCCCTTCTTTCCTTGCATCTGTTGCTATCAGGGCAGACATCTTTCAAAGCTGATAATTTCACTCTACCTTTGTGACTTCTTGATTCTGCTGCACTTTTTGTATCCACATCTCCAAGGTCAAATAATTGTTCTTTGTAGACTGGCATCCGGTAGCTTTCAGCAGGGCAACGTTTGGTCTTATTCGTCGATTCTCTAAAGCAGGCTTCTCCACTTTCAAGAAAAGTTATATCATGTTCACGTTGGCCAATCGTATTTGGTAGATCATTCACAAGTCCTCTTGCTGAGTTATAGAATGGAACTAAATATCTAGAGGGACAGGCTAGATTCGATTTTATATTACGAAGTGAGGAAGTAGTTGCATCCATTCTTCTTCTATTGCAACAAGCACGCCCTGGAAGTTCTTCATGAAATTCTTTGCTGTCAGAAACATGATCCACATCGTAAGGAGCAACCGTTGCGCAATAAAAGAGTTCCATCGGTGACATGGCTGTTGACGTCCAGTGATGTAGAGACATAACAGAAGAAGATATTTGTAGATTGACTGTGCTGTGGATACCAGCATGCGGACCCAACTGGCTTGACTTGGATGTTGAAGGGCTCAAAATCGATTCTGGGTGGGAGTCGAGACAATGGGCGTAGTTGAGATGTTGTGGCTCTTCCATCTGTTGGAAGACAAATGAATGTTACAATCAAAACAATGTATTTCCTTAGTCAATTTACACAAAGACGACATAAATAACATATTGTAGGATTTCTTTCCAGGAATATTTCGCTGCATCTCGTCAATTACATCATCATCATCATCATCATCATCATCATCATCATCATCATCATCATCATCATCATCATCATCATCATCATCATCATCATCATCATCATCATCATCATCCAGTGCCGTCTTGAATGGCGTGGGCGACCATGCCTCTCCACAAATTACGATCGCCAGTATCATGGATCAATTCGTGTGTTGACTAATTTCTTTGCCATGACACACGATTGTCAAGAATTTTCTCACGCTGTCTTCTTTTATCTCTCTTTCCGCAAATCTTTCCGTTTATAACAATACGTTCCAGTTTTTGTCTTCTCATAACAAGGCCAAAAAATAAAAATTATGAATGTTTCTGTTTGTGAGCTGTCTTTGCGACTCAGATTCCCTTTAACGTCCTGATTGCTCTTGTTAGGTGTGCAATTAATTTTCATAATTCTTCTATAAAACCAGATCACCAAGGCTTCCATGGATTTTTTCGTCTGTTTACTGATTGTACAGGATTCGCAGCCGTATGTTAAAACTGGTTCTATGTAACCTAGTCTATGTCAGCTGCATACTGAAGAATAAAACCACATCGATACCTACTCCATCTGTGAAAGAATTATTGTCTCCGTACACAAAACCAAATTTTAAAAAAACAACTTTATCAAATCCAGTGTGAGTGCCAAGCGACTTACATAGGTAGAACGAAAAGACAATTAGTAAATTGAGTGGTCAAACATATACCGGTGTGGATGGAACAGAGAGTTAATAATTATTTAGAAACCACACTGCAGTCGGCAGGTCATAAAACTTGAATTATGTTATCACAAAACATTTGCTGAGTATCAACCACATCATTAACAATCAGACGGCATTTCGTATACTGTATTCGACAGACAATAATCCATTTCTCAAATATATCGAAGTATTATATATTAGTCGATTCGAGCCGTAATCATGTAAACAAAAGGACTTCCTGCTAATTGTTTAACTTCCCTGGATATAACGTTCTACATATCCGCGTAATGTTCGCGACTATGTACATCATATTTCAGCCGAAGTATCACTCATTGTTTCACATCACGTGATATATAACTCTGCGGGATGAACCTGATGAGATGCAGCGAAATATGCCAGGCGAGAAATGATGCAATATTTTATTTATCGCCTCTGTGTCCACATGAAAGTTTACTGAAATCTTACAGGGTGCCCGTAAACAAACAACAAGATTTTTAACATCCACAGTTTCTTCTGCTTCATTTTATTCTCCTTTTCTGACAAGGATATATGTTGTCTTGAGTTCGCCTATAGCGAAACTGCGATATTTGAGCCTTGTTGGCGGCTTACTACACCTCAGTGTGAAAGAAGGACTTGGTATATCTTCACTTTTCACCATACATTTCCTCTTCCTCCGCCTCCTCATTTTCTTCTTCTTCTTCTTCTTCTTCTTCTTCTTCTTCTTCTTCTTCTTCTTCTTCTTCTTCTTCTTCTTCTTCTTCTTCTTCTTCTTCTTGTTCTTCTTCTTGTTCTTCTTCTTCTTCTTCTTCTTCTTCTTCTTCTTCTTCTTCTTCTTCTTCTTCTTCTTCTTCTTCTTCTTCTTCTTCTTCTTCTTCTTCTTCTTCTTCTTCTTCTTCTTCTTCTTCTTCTTCTTCTTCTTCTTCTTCTTCTTCTTCTTCAGCAATTATAACAGAAACAATGACAAAAGCAACAATCACACAACAGTAACAGCACAAAAGCAGCAGCAACAACAGCACAACAGCAGCAGCAACAACAGCACAACAGCAACATAATTACAGACAATAATCACCACAACAAAAACATAACAAATGACAATGTTGAACAAGATGCCACTGATCTCTGACCCATTGCATGTGATCCTGCGGCAGATCCTCAGTGAAGAGACTGATCAATCTGGGCTGACGTCGGATACCAAACATGGCGCAGATTCTGTCTCTTAGGCTCTTTCTACGTGGCTTGTTAGCCATCTGGCCAGTCTGTGGACAAATCATATAACATTTACGAAACACACAACCGTGATCGCATAGTGATGAGAGTACTTGCCTGCCTTATAATTTGGTGCGAGTTCAGGTCTCGCCAGTTTCAGGAGATTTCTTAACGATAAGCATGGCGCTTAATTGGATCTTGATTTATGCGACATAGACGATAGACAAGTTTAAGAATTTTCTGGAAATTATCTGTTAGAAAAGACGATGAACCAACCTACCAACCAACCAACAAATCATTCGTCTAATCAACCATCCAACAACCCAACTAACCAATGAACTATCTATCTAACCAAACATATAGCTACCCAAGCAACCAATCAACCTTCTTTTAAACCATCCAACAACGCACCAACAAATACAACATTAATCTAACGAGCTACACAATCAACCAACCAACTAAGCAACCATCAATTAATCAATCAGGTGCCGTCTCCACAATGAAGGCTGGCTGCAATGGATCTCCAACACTGTCTGTCTCTCGCCCTGACTGTATATTCTGTCAGATTGATATTCGTCCATCTCTTGATGTTATCTTTCCACTTGTATCGTTGTCTACCTCTTGCTCGCTTGGTTTTTATAAGAGTGTTACGCAGATCCGCATGGTCGAATCGGTAAGAGCGCGTGTTCTTAAACATCCGGTGTGTTGATGCCGAGGTTATCGGTTCAGCCCCTACACCGGACAGCTGGACTAAAATGTTGACCTGTCGTCCTTGACTTGGGGGCGTAAATTATAAGTACCTCTGAAGTCGGAGTGGGTTCGCCTGATGGCGAGGGACACTGCTAATAGGGAAAGCTAATCCACACGCAAAATTCAGTCCATCACTACTATAAAGGGTGTGTATGGACTACGCTTGAGATCAAAGCGAGCGAGCGCAAAAATAAAACAAAAATAAATAAATAAATAAATTTTAAAAAATTAAAAAAACAAAACAAATAAGAGTGTTATGTCTTTTAAGTTATCCGAAATATTTAACATTCCTCTTTTTGTTTTTATTTCTTTCATCAACTCTCCTTTTATTCCCAGTTTTTCTAGAACTTCTGTATTTGATTATTATTTTTTTCTCCATTCGTCAGTATATCCACACATCCAGGGCCTCTATTCGACTTTCTAGTTTCTTGTTCAATGTCCTGGCTTCCGCGCCATATAATAGTTTTGAATATACGTAATAGTTGACAATTCTCATTTATAATGCGTTGCTAATCTCTCTAGATGTTACTACTGATTTCATGTTGCTGAAAGTGTGTTTGGCCATTCCTATTCTCTTTGTGATTTATATTTCACTTCTGCCATCATCTGTTTGCATGTGCAAGATAGGAGAAACGTGTTACTAGTATCTAACTGTTTTCTGTGATGTTCATTGATGGCTGAAATGGTTGGTTAGATAGACGGAGGGTAAAGTGAATGGTTGGTTTGAAGGTTGGTTGGCCGTTTATCTGTATAGTTTCTTGGTTGGGTAGATAGATTGTTGATCAGTTGACTAGAAGGTTGGTTGGTTGGTTGGTTGGTTGGTTGTGTTGCTGCGTGGTTGGTTAGATAGATTGTTAGTCGATTGACATGTTGGCTAGAAGATTGGTTGGTTGGGCTTTAACTAGAAGGTTGGTTGGTTGTGTTGCTGCATGTTGGTTGTGTCTGCCTTGGGCTCCGAAGGTTGTGGGTTCGATTCCGGGAGGCATCCTCTGGCTTTACGAATGCATTTTGTCGGAGACTCCTGAGGGTTTGTGCGACGCTTTCCGCGCTGCAGAAAGAGACTGAGCCATATGGGATAAAACCCCGGTGCAATGAAGTCGACCCTGTCGACTTTTAAGCGACTTTTTCTCGACCATATCACGTGGCTAAGCCATCCAGGTGTTCACTTCGCCGCCCCCTTGTCCTCTTCTCCTCAATCTTGCCAGTTGTCACCAAGTTGTTTACTGTATAGAACATAAGATAGAATACACCAACCTTATCTCTCAATGTCAAACTTGGTCATTATCAAAATCACACTTACTCAAAATCATCGCCCGTGAGATGAAATGCTTGAGGAGAGCTGCCGACTGAACTATCCTAACCAACGAATGAAAAATGATGTTGTCAGACAGACAGTAAGATCAACACCTTGTGCCACATAAATTGAAAGACAGAAGATCAAATGGTTTGGTCATCTCGTTAAAATGCAATACCATCAAGTACCAGCTTTGATCCTAACATTAAAGAAGATCTCCTATGAGAGCAAGAGGACGCCCGATAAGAAAATGGATTGACGACACCAAAGACATTGTACAATCTCACGGAATGACATTATCCAGTGTCACCCAGTGGGCGCCGGAACGCCAATTATTACTTCCCATGCGGCTAGACGGCAAAAGTGGAAGATGATGATGATAATGATAAAAAAAAAACAGAAGTAAGCGAGATAAACAAAGTTTTTGATGATGCAAACAATATACACAGTTATGTCCCCTGTACATAATCTTAAATCTGGTTAGAGCAGTGTTTCCCAACGTGGGGCCCACGCCCCACAGGGGGGGGGGGGGGAATTTGACTGTTAAGGGGGGCAATTCGAAAATGGAAGAAATCGGCTGAATATAACAAAACAGGGAGACTTGAGACTGAAGTTAACTAAATTGGAACCTGACATAAGATCTCTTTGCAGCAAGCATCAAGCGCAAGGATCTCACTAAATTTAAATAATAAATAATTACTAATAATTAAAATAATATAGAAAAATCTTTCATTAAAATTATTTTGTACTTGAATTTCAGTTCTCCATTATATGTTTTGAAAATTTACTTACTGTGTTTGCTCAATAATTACCTAGTGATTTCTTCCTAAAACCTATCATTCAAGTTTCTTTAGTGAACATTTCAATTTTTGAATATTAAAAATAATGTATTTGTTGAGGGGGGGGGGGCATGGGGCGGGGGAGGGGGGCAATATGAATTTTAGAAAGGCTTAAGTTGGGCACGGTACAAAAAAGGTTGGGAAACACTGGGTTAGAGTATATTTCACTAAAATATCTATAGAAGCACTAGTGAAGTTGAAAGAGAACTGCCTGATAAGTCAATGTCGGAATGGGGTTCTTCTCCTGGACTTGTCAAATGTTAAAGCGAGGGCAAGATTGGCCACCTATCCATCATTTCTTCTCTAGTCTCTGGTCTACAAATGTGATGGCGCTACCACAGATCCCTACCATGAAACTTATTCGGGACAATTTATTTTAAAATTGTTACTATAGGTCAATAGATGCTGTGGGTGCAAGGTCCGCATTGTCAATAATCAGACGTTTTGAAGTCATTAGATGTTAAGGGTACAAAGTCCGCATTGCGAGTAGTCAGAGGTTTTAGGTCACTAGATGTTGAGGGTACAAGGTCCGCTTTGAGAGTAGTCAGAGGTCATTGGATCGATAGAGCAATGGGCACCATTCTCATGCAGCATTTAGTTACATACAAGTTACAACACCAATATGTTAGTTCATGGAATACCATACAAATGTGTTATTTCATGGGATACCAAACATATCTATTACTTCTTGGGATACCACACATATCTGTTATTACATGATAGACAAGAAAGAAATGTTATTGCATAGGATACAACATAGACCTGTTACTTAAGATAAGTAAATCACAGATATGTTAATTCATTGTATAACAAACATATCTATTACTTCATGGGATATAACACACATATCTATTACTTCATGGGATAACAAACATATCTATTACTTCATGGGATATAACACACATATCTATTACTTCATGGGATAACAAACATATCT
>OY992888.1:73417185-73492185 GCA_963921405.1 Cepaea hortensis | reverse complement strand
CATCATTGCTTGTTGGGGTATACTGTTAGTAGTACCGAGATATATGTATGGATTTGTGTCTTATGGTATTATGTGCGTGCGCTTGTACGAGGAAACCTCAAATGAAAACCTTAAAAGTGTGATAGAATTTACTATAACCTTGCTATCGCCTCGTAACCTGTCAATATTGTTGTAAAATATGTAAAGAGTATTAAGCATGTGACATCACGGTGCAGTCGAACATAAGGACAGTTTAAAGATGGCCGCCCACTTTTGACATGCACCAACGAGGAGCAGCGTTCTTTTATCCGTGTTTTGATCAGTGAAGGTGTGAAATCTGTAAAAAAAAATCGGTTAAAGAAGGTCCAGTATGGTGATGCCTGCCTTTCAGTCCAGCAAGTGTATGAGTGGAGTAGGACGTTTCAAAATGGCGTGACTTCTGCGACAAACTGTTCACGTTCAGGCCAGACACACCGAGTAGTGACCTCAGGGTGGTTACACACGCGTCCCATGGAATTCTTATCAACAGGAATCCAAGCACTTTATCAGCGAAGGCGTGATTTGGCACGGGCCAAATTTTTGATAGGAAGGGGTGGGGGGGGGGAATGACGTTCTAAAAATATGGTGAAGGGGGGCACGGGCCAAAAAAGGTTGAGAACCACTGATCTATGGAATACTGCTCCAGGCACGGTGAAAGGTACTTTACTTGCACTTAAGACAATATTACAAATATATTACAACAATAATGAAAGTATACTTGGGCAGTAGGTGAGAATCAGGAGAAAGGGGTTCGGATATAGACTGACCACCTCTCACTCAAACATACCAGGTTCGAATTGTGATGAAGATATTACATAGCTGGGAATCCCACCAAAGTAAAGACATGGACAGTCAAACGTTTCACCAAAATCTGTATCGAGGAATATTAAAATTGACATCAAGAATCGGTATTATCATGTTCAAAATGGTTTATAAATTTAATTGATATACCAACATAGGCACAAACTAAAGAACAAGAGAGAAAACTCACTACTTGTGGAAAATTATCTGAGAAAAGCAGCGCACAAGTCAAGAAGGGACCATAATAGAAACGAGGACATCTATAAAATAGTTAGTACAACATCAGTTAATAAATTCACTGATAAACAAAGACTTAACTGGTTCGGCTTCCTAATGAGAATGAACCAAATGTCGTAAGCGGCCATCCCTGTCATGAAACCACGATAATCCCGATAGATGATGAAACAACAGTAGCAGGCTATATTCGAACTCACAAATTGTTTGCAACCAAGGAGCACAGACGCCAGACAAACCAGATCAAAGACGCCGCTGGTCTGTGATGATTCCGCGGAGACACGGGAAAAGAGTTTCCCCGTTGCCTTAAAGCAGACTCAAGATGAAAGGGAAAAACGCCGCCATGATTGGTTGCCAAATGTTGTTGACAGGAGAATGACGTCACTAGGTCAATCCGAGAATATATAAAAACAACCTTGTTGTCGGGAGTGCACAATAAAGTTGACCTAGGCTCAAGTGTTGAATAGCTCAGTGCTCGTGGTGAAAAGAATACCGCATGTTACTATCCGTGTATTGGAGAATAAAACATGTGTCTTTCATGGCAATTTGGAGATTCAATTCGGACTGTGAGCTAGGCATTAATAGGCTATCTACACTTAGCATTTAAATGTTAATAATGTAGAATAGTAAAATGATAGTGAAGTCTAGAACTTTAACGTAGTAGTTTATAAAAACAGTGTCGGCGACAATAGACAGTCGCAGTGTTAAACTAACTAGTGTGAGATGTAAAATAGCTCAGCTAGTTGAGGATAGTGAAAGGGGATGATATTTAGTGTGATTGGGAATGGGGGGGGGGGATAGAGGAAATGTCCAAGGGTGGGATATTCAAGTGGGATTCTACTGGGGTTCTACACTTCGTATATGGGTATTTCCTTGTCTTGCCCTGACTCAGGCCAGGGGAAGGAGCTCTTCTGACATGACAGAGATTGGTTCACTGTCATGGATCTGAGTAAGAATGTAGGCCCACACTCATCTAATTGGAGTCAGTGGCAGATCGCCCTCACCGAGTCTGTTATATCTCTTTCACAGGTTCCCTTCGGGTTTTCAAAGAATAGATGCTGAATTGTTTCTATCATGGAGAACTTGGTACGAGGAGATCTGTTCAGTGGCCTGTGCATTTGGCCCATGAGAAAAGGGTTTATGATGTCACACCACGGGTGTAAGAAGAATATCGTGTTTGATTATCACAATACAAGTGAATTAACATTAAAGTGTTGATTATCACACTGTAAGTGATATCACATTAGAGTTGAGTATCACACTACAAGTGACATAACATTATAGTGTTGTAACATTTTCACACCACCTGTGAAATATTAATAAGATTTAATCCAAAGAACGAGAACAGTGTAACAGTGCAAACGGTAGGACTTGTAAGGATGAGTCATTTATTCCCAGGAACCGTGTTACTTGTTTTCAGTAGGCAGGGAAGGTTTATGGTTCGGAACCATGTAGACATTTATTAACAGGGTGTATGATCACTGCCAGATCATTATCGGACTAAATTCGTGATTGGGGATCAGGTATCTGGTTTATCAAAGGGGCTACCGGAGACAGTCAACATCGCACATGAGGGACACGGCATGTGGTGAGGTTTTTGTTTACTGACTCGTGATGATGTGGTGTAACTCGTACAATGATGATCTGAATGTGATCCGGATCTTCGTGGTCTAATGTCTACATATACACCTAGAATATGCGAACACACATTCTACACATTACACACACACACACACACACACACACACACACACACACACATACACACACACACACACACTTCTCCCACATATACTCTTAGCTTGAATAAATTCCTTGTATTTATTTGTTGAGGCTAGAGTTGTCAAGTATGTTATGTTGGGGAAGAATGAGAGGGGGCATGATCCAGGGGTGAGCAAGAGTGAGAAGAAGGTGTCCTTGGGCTGAGGGAGTGTTGTGGACGGAGTCTGGTGGATATCTCCAGAATAGTGATATTGAAACTGGGGGAAAATGTGGGTGTTGATTCCCCTCACTCCAGTGACGACACTATAGAAGTAATATCTCTCAAGACATTATAGTAGAGAGACATATATTCACGACAATCCCACCGTGGAATACCTGGAAACGACAGAGCTGATCGATTGGCTAAGGGAGGAGCAAAAGATTAACAATCTGATGTGCCCGTTACATGTCACCAAAAGAAAAGAATGATCAAATCAGTCAAACGGCCCAAAAAAAAAAAAAAAAAAAAAAAACTCCTCAAGACGACTACACATTATGGACAGATCAGAACACGTTATTATTCTGCGCCTCAGAACAGGACACCATAGATTACGCAACCACATGTATAAACAGTTCCGGATTGCCGAATCAACCATGTGCACATGTGGGTTGGCGTCGCAGACAGCAGCGCACATACTCCAAGACTCCCCAAATTACAACATATCTAGGCAAACCTTCTGGCCCAGAGAGACGACATTGGAAGATAAACTGTATGGACCGCTGAGTGAACTAAAAAGACAGTTAAATTCATACAAGAGAAAATTGCAGTTATATATTTCAAGCGAATGAAAGAAGAAGAAGAAGAAGTCGCAAACGACAAGAGCATACAACATGAAAATGAAAACACCAAGAGGCAGGGGAAGGCAACAAACAAACTGGATCGACGGAGTATTCAACACCTTAACCCATAACATTTAAGCATACCAATCGACCGAGGGAGCTCTGGTTCGGAAACCAACCATCAAACAAACCTGCGACGTTTAATGGTATAGAGCAGTGAATGACAAAAGAAAGAAGAAAGATTCGCATGGTCGTTGGCGTAAACAACACTTTACAAATATGGTGATTTTATACATGATGTCTGTTGAAGATATGTCTCCATGATATGGTTTTGTGTCATCAAGAATAGTTTCGTTCCGTCAGCCACTCTCGTCTCCATGCCATGGTTTTGTGTCATCAAGCATTGTTTCGTTCCGTAAGCCACTCTCTCGTCTCCATGCCATGGTTTTGTGTCATCAAGCATAATTTCGCTCCATCAACCACTCTCGCGTCAACCACAACTATTTCCATTTGTCATGATGTGCTCGAGTGCAGCGCTTCTCGATTTTTGTTTGTTGTTTTCTCATAGTTGTATTTGCTGTTCTGTATGCCAGCCTTAGTCATGTGTGATTGAGCTACCGTATGTATACGGTGCCACCTCCTTCCTGTTAGAATGTTGGGCGGCGCTTATCAAACCCGTAACCTCACATTATGTCAATGGCTTTGAGTGGAGGAGCGCAAATGGGAGGTCACAGGTCATATAATGATGCGAGAGATTGCACCCCGAGGACTAAATGTCATGGCAGGCCAGACCGGGCCCTAAGCCTTGGCTGGCAACTGGTCTAGCATCGAAGTTCCGATAGGTTGACAGTTAGAGCATTGCTTTGCTAATCCGGCAGCTTCTGCAGCTGGTCTTGTTCCAGGCGTATTGGCGTTACCTTTCCTCTGAAGAAAACTAGGCAGGCTGCGAGAAGGATCATACTGCATGGACAACACGGTAAATTACCATTTATGATTACGAGTTGCTTGTGCCTTAAAACAATAGGAATTTCGTCAGATTCTCATCACTGTGACTAAAACACACACACACACACACACACACACTCACACATGAACTCTCACATAAACACTGACGCTCTCTCTCTCCCTCTCTCTCTCTCTCTCTCACACACACACACTGACTCTCTCTTTCTCTCCATCTCTCTCTCTCTCTCTCTCTCTCTCTCTCTCTCTTACACAAACACCGACTTTCTTTCTCTCTCACACACACAAACACCGACTCTCTCTCTCTCTCTCTCTCTCTCTCTCTCTCTCTGACACACACACACACACACACACACCCACACAATCACACTACCTGACAAGGTCCAGTGTGTACTTGGCGTCGGCCTGTGTGTGTATGTATTGGTATTTCTTGTAGCATGTTGGTTCTAGGATACGGAGATGAGAGCTCTCAGAATTGGACATTGTTGTGAATTCAGGTCAAAATATCAGCAAGGTTAGTTACTTAGTTAGTAATCTAGTTAGTTAGTTAGTTAGTTAGTTGGTTGGTTAGTTAGTTAGGTAGATAGTTAGTTAGTTAGGTAGTTAGTTAATTAGTTAGTTAGTTAGTTAGTTAGTTAGTTAGTAATTTAGTTAGTTAGTTAGTTAGTTAGTTAGTTGGTTAGTTAGTTTATTTAGTTAGTTAGTTAGTTAGTTAGTTAGTTAGTTAGTACGATAGTTAGTTAGTTAGTTAGTTAGTTAGTTAGTTAATAATTTAGTTAGTTAGTTACTAAGTTAGTAATCTAGTTAGTTAGTTACTTAGTTAGTAATTTAGTTAGTTAGTTAGTTAGTTAGTTAGTAATTTAGTTAGTTAGTTAGTTAGTTAACTTAATAGCTAATTAGTTCGTAAGTATGCTAGCTAGTTAGTTAGACAGTTAGTTAGTTAATAAGCTACTTAACTAGATTGTTAGTTATTTAGTTAGTAAACTAGTTTATTAATTAGTTAGCTAGTTAGTTGGTCAGTTAGTTAGTGAGAATGCAAATAATTAGTAAGTTAGTTTGTTAGTTAATTAGTTAGTTAGTCAGTCAGTCAGCCTGTTAGTTAGTTAGTTAATTAGTTAGTTAGTTAGTTAGTTAGTTAGTTAGTTAGTCAGTCAGCCTATTAGTTAGTTAGTCAGTCAGCCTGTTAGTTAGTTAGTCAGTCAGCCTGTTAGTTAGTTAGTTAATTAGTTAGTTATTTAGTTAGTTAGTTAGTTAGTTAGTTAGTTAGTTAGTTAGTTAGTCAGTCAGTCAGTCAGCCTGTTAGTTAGTTAGTCAGTCAGTCAGCCTGTTAGTTGGTTTGTTAGCTAGCTAGCTAGCTAGTTAGTTAGCAGTGGCGTGCAGAGGGGGTGCGGGGGTGCGACGGCCCCGGGCATCCAGCCGGGAGTGGGGCATCCAGTTAGGGAGAGGGGGCAGCACAGTGCAGTCGGAGGGGAGGGGGAATGAATGAGGTAAAGAACAATTTAGGGTAATTCAATCAAGGGGTTGGCCCCGGGCATCAAAGAACCTCTGCACGCCACTGTTATTTAGTTAGTTAGTTAGTTAGTTAGTTAGTTAGTTAGTTAGTTAGTTAGTTAGTTAACTAGTTAGTCAGTTAATCAAACGTTCATCCTCACTATGCATGGATCTATTATTCCATAAGTGCCCAGACCCCTCCGTGTATCCCCCTCAGCATGTAGCGCCAGACGACTCCATTTATGTGTCGGTTAACTGTTCTTCTTTGACTTACCGCAAGACGCTCTTGTTTAGCTAGAACCCCTGTTGACTTGATGTTCTCGCAGTCTGATCACAATCACAGAATCACATGAGGACAATTTAAAAGATCCTACCCACGAGGGGATTTGATCATATTTCTACCAGCCCGGTCACAAGCGTGCTCACAAAAGACACTTCATATTTGTGGAGAGGCATATCAATGTAACTGGTTACCTCAGCTTATATAGGATGCCTGGACATTTGACTTATGTTGGTGCTGTGCCATTCATGGGCTTTAGGTATTTAAATGTTACAGACTGTATGCCTACTGTCCCTAGAGATAAAATGTATAGTCAACAGAAGAGAAATAATCTGGAATTAAACAATACAAACAGGAAAAATAAAGTAAATATCTATAGAAGCTTAATATGTATAATGTGAGATGGTTCGATCATAAAATAAGAATGTCAGAAGAAATTGTCCTTTATGAGACAATGCCGAAGTAGAAAAAGGAAGTGGAGAGAATGAGGTGGAGAAGGAGGAGGGAATGAAGAAGAGAAGAAGAAGAAGAAGAAGAAGAAGAAGAAGAAGAAGAAGAAGAAGAAGAAGAAGAAGAAGAAGAAGAAGAAGAAGAAGAAGAAGTGATCAGTCTCAAGTGTGATATCATCAGATACCAGTGGTTCTTTGGAAAGTTCCCAACCCAATGCAGGGATTGAACCCGCTACCTTCTGAGCTTGACGCTGCACGGTAACATCTCAGCCACGGCGTCTTCAACTGACCTATTAGATGACAGACAGTGGTCAGCGCAAAACGAGCTTCTGTCACTTCCTGTCTGAGCGCAGACAGGCACATATTCACGTGACCAATGTGACGTCTGCACTCCTCTAATTCTCTCGTCAGCTGCCGCAGATCACGCTGTAAGCGACCAGTCATCCTATACATGGGTCATGGCAGGAGAGACATAATAGAACACTCAGTTCTAGTTCAATGGCTTGGTGACAGACAGACAGACAGACAGACAGACAGACTTAAAGTCGCTTAAAAGTTGACATATCGACTTCATTATACCAGGTTTTTATCCCATATGGCACAGTTTCTTTCCGCAGCGAACTGTCGAAAGCGTCGCACAAAGAACGAACTCCGACGACCCCCAGGATGAACAGACGAAATTACAGAAAGCTAACAGTACATACCTCCGTGGCAAAGGCGATATAGACGCGGTTCGTAATTCCGCTTACCTGCATTCGAAACACAATTGCGGCCTATTTGGCAGCAGACTGTGTCGCGCTGGGTTTTAACGTAATGGTATGGGAGCAGGTCGTTCAGAAAGCAATGGCAAACTGCGGAACGTAAAATTGCGAAGAAATCAACAACAGCAGTGCCGGTGTTAACAGCGATGTCCTGTAAATAAGATATTTAAAAAAAAAACATAGTATAAACACAACAAAATTAAGTTATATTGACATCAGGCAAACAGATAGTCAGACATTCAGCTAGACAGCCAGCCAGGCAGACATTCAGGCAGTTAGGAAGGTAGGTAGGTAGGTAGGTAGGTAGGTAGGAAGGTAAGTAGGTAGGTAGGCAGGTAGGTAGGTAGGTAGGTAGGTAGGTAGGCAGGTATGTAGGTAGGTAGGTAGGAAGATAGGTAGTAGGTAGGTAGGTAGGTACGAAGGTAGGTAGGTAGGTAGGTAGGTAGGAAGGTTGGTAGGTAGGAAGCTAGGTAGGTAGGTAGGTAGGTAAGCAGGTAGGTAGGTAGGTAGGTAGGCAGGTATGTAGGTAGGTAGGTATGTAGGTAGGTAGGAAGGCAAGCAGGTAGGTAGGTAGGTATGTATGTAGGTAGGTAGATAGGTGTGTAGGTAGGTAGGTAAGTAGGTAGGTAGGTAGGTATGTAGGTAGGTAGGTATGTAGGTAATTAGACAGGCAGGCAGGCAGGTAGGTAGACAGGTAGCATGTAGACAGAGAGACACTGGGAGTCAAGGTCCCAGTACGTGAAATTATATCACATTCATATCGTCTTTAAACACAAATGACTTCCAGCAACATATTTTGGCAATGGATATTTTTGTTCATTACCGTGTTATATAAATGATTTTTCACTTTTTTGTTCATCATTTGTATGTATATTACCAGTGATTACTATACATTACTTAAATGATTGTTCACCTTTTTGCTATGGATATAACCATTCGTTCGACCAGGGGAAGTCAATAAGTAAGTTACAGCTGGCTGTAGAAAAATAACTAAATATGATAACAACTTGAAACCAGTTTATTTTTGTACATACATCGTCCCTTTATTTCTCAACATAATTGCCACCAACATTGATGCACTTATCTTATAGTTTTATCAGTCCTCCCAAACAGGCTGCATAGAACTGCGTGCTCTGTTTTCTAAATCACATTTTCATTTCTCATTCAACTTCGGCGTCATTCGCGAAATGTCTCCCGCCCACGTGGGTTTTCAGTGGACCAAAAATTTGGAAATCGCTTGGGGGGGCTAAGTCCGGGCTGTAAGGATGGATGTTCCAGATCTTCCCACCTTAGTTGGTTAATTTTCTTCTGAGTTAATCGAGCCGTATGTGGTCTGGCATTGTGATGAAGAAGCAACACTTCTCTAGTCAGCAGTCCTGATCGTTTTCTTCGAATTGCATCGTGAAGCATTGATAGAACTTCACAGTACGATTCAGAATTCACATTGTCACCTTTCTTCTTGAAATTGGTTAAAAGCACTCCTTGACAGTCCCAGAATACTGTCAGTATAACCTTCCCTGCTGATGGCGTATCCTTGAATTTTTGAACACAAGGCGAAGAAGGATGTTTCCTTTGTATTGAAGCATGCTTTGATTCGGGCTGGTAGTGATGCACCCATGGTTCGTCCCCAGTAACAATCCTGTTCTGCATGTCTTCTCCTTCATCTTCGTATCGGCAGAGATGATGCAAGGACAGGCCAAATCGGTTCATTTTGTGATCCTCCTTCAATTGTCTGGGTACCCACCTTGAGCCCATATTCTTAAATTTCAATCGATCATGCATTATGCTGTATGCTGAACCACGTGAGCACCCTATTGCAGATGCTTTAGAGTCTATCGTTACTCGCCTGTCACCTCTAATCATTTCCTCCACCCGCTGCACGGATGCCTCTGTTGCAATCTTAACAGGACGACCAGATCGGATTTCATCAACAATTTTAGATCGACCTTGGGAAACTTTTTGTACCCAGTTATGCACCGCTTTACTAGACAAACATTTGTCAGCATAAACAGGAAGTATTTCCTTATAAATGTCCTTTGCAGGCACTCCTTTTGCCCACAAAAAAAAAAAAAAAACGCACAACAGCACGTTGCTCTTTGGTTGTACACTCCGTAAGTACATTCGCCATTTTGTTTATGCGCTGCGCATGCGCATGAGACACCTAGCGCAACCTGACGAACGGGAATATAAAGTTCGATGTTGCTGTCATCTAATGACACCTGTAGAAAACACCAACTACATTTATCTGCCATCTCACAGAACTGTGTGACTTACTTATTAACTCGCCCTCGTATTATTATGTTATGTACATGATTTACATCCTTGACCAGTTTATGTTAGAAATTGATATACAGTATTAAACTGTGTACAACAATCCGTTGTAACGAAGCACACTATTCTAAATAAACGATGGGAGTATTATACACTCTTACACTATTGCTATCGTAGCAAGAACATTATTTCTCAACATAATTGCCACCAACATTGATGACTCTAATAAAACAATGAAGCATATGGAATTAGGGTAGGTAGGTAGGTATGTAGGTAGGTAGGTATGTAGGTAGGTAGGTAGGTAGGTAGGTAGGTAGGAAGGTAGGTAGCTAGGTAGGTAGGCAGGTATGTAAGGAGGTAGGTAGGTAGGAAGGTAGGTAGTTAGGAAGGTAGGTAGCTAGGTAGGTAGGTAGGAAGGTAGGCAGGTAGGTAGGTAGGTAGGCAGGTAGGTAGGTATGTAGGTAGGTAGGTAGGTAGGTAGGAAGGTAGGAAGGTAGGTAGTTAGGAAGGTAGGTAGGTAGGTAGGAAGGTATTCAGGTAGGTAGATAGGAAGGTAGGCAGGTAGGTAGGTAGGTAGGCAGGTAGGCAGGTAGGTAGGTAGACAGGTATGTAGGTAGGTAGGTAAGAAGGTAGGTAGTTAGGGAGGTAGGTAGGTAGGCATGTAGGAAGGTAGGTAGGTATGTAGGTAGGTATGTAGGTAGGTAGGTATGTAGGTAGGTAGGTAGGCAGGTATGTAGGTAGGTAGGTAGGTAGGTAGGTAGGCAGGTATGTATGTAGGTAGGTAGTTAGGAAGGTATGTAGTTAGGTAGGTAGGTTGGTAGGTAGGTAGGAAGGTAGGTAGTTAGGTAGGTAGGCAGGTAGGTAGGTAGGTAGGTATGTAGGTAGGTAGACAGGCAGGCAGGTAGGTAGACAGGTAGCATGTAGACAGAGAGACACTGGGAGTCAAGGACCCATTACGTGAAATTATATCATATTCATATCGTCTTTAAACACAAATGACTTCCAGCAACATATTTTGGCAATGGATATTTTTGTTCATTATCGTGTTATATAAATGATTTTTCACCTTTTTGTTCATCATTTGTATGGATATTACCAGTGATTACTATGTTATTTATTTATTTTTTTTGCATATCCTTTACAGGACATTGCTGTCAACACCAGCATATTTCAGCTGTATGTTGATCTCTTGGCAAGATTACGCTCAGTAGTTTGCCATTGCTTTCTGAGCGGTCGGCTCACATACCCCGTAAGTTATCGATGCGATTCGAATTACATCTGATTCTTACCGTCATCACGTTAACCCACGAGAGTATACGAGATTACGGAGAAAAGTCATAACCTCTAAGCCACGAAGCCGGCAGTGATTACTATACATTACTTAAATGATTGTTCACCTTTTTGCTATGGATATAACCATTCGTTCGACCAGGTTAAGTCAATAAGTAAGTTACAATTGGCTGTAGAAAAATAACTAAATATGATAACAACTTGAAACCAGTTTATTTTTGTACATACATCGTCCCTTTATTTCTCAACATAATTGCCACCAACATTGATGACACTAATAAAACAATGAAGCATATGACATTAGGGTAGGTAGGTAGGTAGGTAGGTAGTTAGGCAGGTATGTAGGTAGGTAGGTAGGTAGGTAGGAAAGAAGGTAGGTAGGTAGGTAGGAAAGAAGGTAGGTAGGTATGTAGGTAGGTAGGTATATAGGTAGGTAGGTAGGTAGGTATGTATGTAGGTAGGTAGGTATATAGGTAGGTAGGTAGGTAGGTAGGTATGTAGGTAGGTATGTAGGTAGGTATATAGGTAGGTAGGTAGGTAGGTATGTATGTAGGTAGGTAGGCATATAGGTAGGTAGGTAGGTAGGTAGGTATGTAGGTAGGTAGGTATATAGGTAGGTAGGTAGGTATGTATGTAGGTAGGTAGGTATATAGGTAGGTAGGTAGGTAGGTAGGTATGTAGGTAGGTAGGTATATAGGTAGGTAGGTAGGTAGGTATGTATGTAGGTAGGTAGGTATATAGGTATGTAGGTAGGTAGGTATATAGGTAGGTAGGTAGGTAGGTATGTAGGTAGGTAGGAAGGGTAGGTAGGTATATAGGTAGGTGGGTAGGTAGGTAGGTAGGTAGGTAGGTAGGTAGGTAGGTAGGAAGGGTAGGTAGGTATGTATGTAGGTAGACTAATCATTTACGACTACAACGACAACTAGGGACATAACACGACAATTCATTAGAGCAATGGACGATACCCAAGCAAAAGAACATAATAAAATCATAGTGAAATAAACTTGAACAATAAAGTAGCATTATAAGCAGCTGAAATATTTTACTACAAGACCATTTGGTGCAAATGAATCCGTTGTAAGATATTATCGAGTGCAAAATATCAACAAAAATAGCAGTACAGGTTTAGGAATATTTTTATTTTATAAACCTAAATGTGAATTATTTATATTTATTAATAAGTCATATTCTTGTAATACTTTCTGCATATAATATGATTTTTCATTACAATTTTTGAAGGGTACATTGCCTTGTAAATATACATTGCTTTGTATGAAATAAACTTTGTGGAAAAAAAAATCTATTTTTTTTACAGAAATTCCCCAAATCCGTTGTAATGGGGTTCCTATACGTTCCAGATAGTGTAAGGCAGCATTAATAGACTGCATTTTGATGATTGTAAGGGCGACTAGCTCATTACCCCATGTGAACATGTAGGATAGTCGTGGTTGTTGAGGGGCGGCAGCGTGGTAACAGGTGTTTGGAGGGCTGGAGGTGTCGAGCTCTCACCGTCAGACAGGCTCTTGGTTGAGCGTCCCCTTTTCCTACTGACCAGCTGGAAACCGTCTTCATCCTCCTTACTATGTTGATCTGTCTGGGAGTTCGAGGTGACATTTTGTGCCTGTCTAGGTCCCTTCTGGGTTTGTACTTTGGCCGGACATTTATTATTCCAGTGGGAGTCTTTCCCACAGGTTGAGTTTATAAGCAATTTTACATTCTGTAGTTTGCCACTGCTTTCTGAACGAGAAGTCAACATTTCAGACCAACTTAAGTGCTAGTGTAGGGATTGAATGCCCTGCCTCGCCATCAGCGCACTGGAAGCGTAAGAGCGATCACTTTTATCCTGTCGACCATATTCTGTGTAAAACCTGGGGCAACCTGTATTTGTAAATAATTATTTTATCATTCAAGCATGATATTATGTATTGAAGCTCTTCTGCCAACATCATCGTGTGCCATGCTGTTAGGTGGTAATGTTTTGAAACATGTGCCGTGCTGACAGACAATGATGGTTCGCAAACTCACACGATCACCAGCGGCTTGGATTACATCAAGTTTGCCTGCTGTCACTAAGTTTTCAAGTTATCATGCACAAAATATTAATAATTAATTTATAATATTCACTGCTACTGAATTTATTATTACTTGATTTTTTTCTCACACAAATAAAAAGTTTATTACTAACTGATCAGTACCATATGTATGTATACACATGTCACTTCTTTTCCCGGGAGGAAGTTGGAATCAACAAGCACATCTTCAAACTTATTATCTGTTGGGATTATTGACTGACTTCTGTCTACACTCCTCCCTTCTGTCTTCCCTTCCATATATCTATTTCTTTCACTCTCTCTCTCTGTTATTCCCTCAACACATACTCCGACAACAGTTCCTTTCAACGATAAATAAAAGATTTATTAATAAAAAGTATGTCTGGTGTATGTATGGATAGTGTCTATGTAGTTGGTATGTTCTTCTAGTGTGGATGCCAGATAAGATGTTGATAGATAGTCTCCGTGTCTTCTCTCGTCTCTTCTCTCGGCTAAAGTACAGGACAGTACATAGATACAACGGAACGGTCTCACCCTGAATGCTCCGTCTGCTTGAGTCTGTAGGTATATCCGTTTTTTGTAAGGAAAAATGTTCACCACTGTATCACTGTACATAAACCGATCACTATATATTGTCCGCTTAGACTGAATGTTCTTTGCTCTTTATAACGTTTCTAATTCCATCCTGGAAACAACATCGATTTTCTAGTATTTTCTATTTTGTCCTGTAAAAGTTCTACTCTGGATAGTTCTTAATTGATATAGACACTTGGTATGCGCCTTGCAACTCTTCGATACTGAGTCATTTGAGTCTTACTATTATGTTATAGGGTCTCTATTTTCCGTTCTCTGTCATCCTTAGTATTTACGATGACACTTCTTTTCTCTCCTTTCTTATGCACAAGTGTCGTGCTTTATTATTTGAAAGTGCTTTCTTTGGGGTTATCAACACTGATTAATCTTTACCACAGCCATCTGTGTTATATCTTCGTTGATATGTCCCGCACTGGTATTGGAACCTGTGTAATAAAGATTTAATAATGAGAGCTGTGTCTGCTTCATATTCTTTCTTATGTGAGTGTCTTTTCCTCCAGCCGAAATGAAAAGGCTTCCGAAAAAACCCACTCTGACATAAGATAGAAGCTTACCTAACGTCTATACTATTCCTACTAGTATTTACTTGTACACGCTAAGCCTCCTATATTCTCCTATGCTATAAGATTACTTCACTGTGATTTTACCTTATAATTATCCTTGTCTGAATTGGGAGTACTAATGCACAATAGATACACAAATGTTCCTCCGAACGCAGCACCAACCTTTTCATACTCCCTTGTCTCATGGAAATCCAGAATCACACTAAACTTCCACAAAGAAGTGGCCACTCTTTATAGGTCATTTTTGCCGCATAGTCTTTGACCTATCTGGACACCTCAAGTCAATACCTCATTATCCCCGTTAGTGGAAATTTACTGATCGGAAACTTTTCCGTTATTTCTAAAAACCTCATTGTTTTGTTCCTTCACTCTGAGTCATCTAGACCGCAATATGCTGTGGAAATTTTCCTCAGTAACCAATCTCCCCACCTCCTTATCAGCCCCAACTCTGGCGGCTCTTTTAACTCTGTTCCCGGTAGTTCACCATCCGCGTAATCAGCGCTGACTCCCTCTCCACACACACCTGACACTATCTGGTTTTTCAATCCTGTCTTTATCACCTGACCGCGATACTGTCCAATAGTGCTGTCTGTCTTTGTCGCAAACCTATTTGTCCACGCAACAGTTTACCTGTGCTGTCTGCGGGCACTTCCGTGTCTTGACCTATAAACACATGCGCCTGGTCACTCAACCCGACATTTCGTGATGTTTGTGACCATTGACTTAACCTCGTCATCCTACACTCTCGTTGACCTGTGCCGCTGTTATTTCTACGTTAACACTTCAATCCGTTAACATTGGGGGTCATTGACTCCGGTCACACCGTGGTTGGTTATCCTTACTGTTTTGTTTGTTAACCCTTCTCCTACCTGGTTAGTCGTTTTATAAGGTCGTCTATCTGGGAATCAATAAACTATCATCATTCTGTGACAACACATAAGTAATAAATTTGTTAATATGTTCAATTACTTTAGCTGTTATGCTACTAATTCTTGTCTTGTATACAGAATGGCTAAATTTATTAAAAATTCATCAATAACATTGTTAAGTTTATGAGCTATTGCAAATTTATAACAAATGCGGAATTAACTTGCTCCTAATTTAATTGTATATGTTATGTAAATTTAATCCTGTTTGTCAAAAGCCATAATTAAGATGATAATATTTTTCTGAACTAATATAAAAACACTTGGAATCAACGACTGGCAAGAGAAGGTCCACCAGAGAGACGAATGGAGACGGATTGTATTTGCAGCAAAGAACCTCAATGGCTCGGAACGCTGAAGAAGAAGAAGAATATAAAAACAAAAATACCCACACACAAAACTACACGCCAACCAAAAATCACACCCACCCACTGAGAAATTGAAAACATCACAAACTGTGAACATCTTGGCTCCACAATCAACAACCATGGGGACTGTTCACAAGAAGTCAGACATAAACTGGCCATAGCCATACAGGGATAAACGATAATAAGGGCCTATGGCACAAAACCAGCAAACACATGCAAGTAAACTGTATTAGAACAAGCACAGAGCTTGACATCTGACAATCGTTACATGGCTTGTCAAGGCTTTCTTTTCTCAAAGTGATTTTGATGTTTTCAAAATTGTGTTGGGCATATACCACATATATGTTGGGCATATATTGCAATCCCAAAGAAATCAGGAGCCTTGGAATGTGATCAACATCGAACAATTAGTATAATGAGTCACATCACGAAGATTTTGCTAAGAATTATCATGCAAAGAGTTAGGAGGAAAATACAACCTGAAATAGGAGAAGAACAATGTGGGTTTGTGGAAGGCAAGGGTACAGTAAATGCTGTGTATATACTGAGAAACATAATCGAACGTTCTATAGAAGTAAACAAAGATCTACACCTTTGCTTCATTGACTACACAAAGGCTTTTGATAAAGTGAGACATGTCAACATGATAAGGATGCTTGAAGATCTACAAATTGATGGGAAAGACCTTAGACTTGTAAAAAACATATATTGGAAACAACAAGCTGCCATAAGAGTTGATAATGAAGTAAGCCAATATCAGCCTATTAAGAGAGGTGTGAGACAGGGATGTGTAATGTCTCCAGATCTGTTTTCCCTGTACAGTGAAAATATTTTCAGAAATATTGAAAATATGGAAGGAATCAACATTGGGGGACGATGCATCAATAACATTAGATATGCAGATGATACAGTCTTGATTGCAGACAATGAACAGGACCTGCAAAATTTAGTAGATGCGGTTGTTACACACAGTGAACAACTAGGGTTAGAATTAAATTGTAAAAAGACACAGATTATGGTCGTCACTAAGAAGAACGAAATACCACAGTGTAATATACAAGTAAATGGGAATATTCTTCAACAAGTGAATAGGTGCAATTACCTCGGAACAGTAATAACATCTGATGGGAGATGCCTTGAAGAGATTAGAACAAGAATCGCCATGGCAAAAGTAGCCTTTAGCAAGATGAAAAACATACTGACCAATAAAAAGATGTCAATTGAAACGAGAAAAAGAGTGTTGAGATGCTACATAGAACCTGTACTTTTATATGGATGTGAAGCTTGGACAATGAGCAGCCAGGCTGAAAAACATCTGGTGGCTGTAGAAATGTGGTTTCTGAGGAAAATGCAAAGAATACCATGGACAGCCAGAAAGACCAATGAACAAGTCCTTCAAGAAACAAATGAAGATCGTAAACTGGTCAGAGACATTAGACGTAGACAGTCACAATTTTTTGGGCATGTTATGAGAAGAAATGATTTGGAGAACTTGGTGACAACTGGTAAGATCGAGGGGAACAGACCAAGGGGAAGACCTAGAAACAAGTATCTGGATGGCTTGGCCTTGTGGCATGGTCGAGACAGAAACACGGAACTGATCCACGACTCTGTTGATCGAGTGAGATGGCAGAACATGACCGCCCACGCTTACCGGCATGGCACATGATGGATGGATGGATATACCACAATTTACATATAGACATGCACAAACACACAATTTTAAATATTTGCAGACAGTAGTAGACAGTAGTTGCTGTAGTAGCCATAGTGGTAACTGTAGTGGTAGCAGTTGTAAAGGTAACAAGTGAAGTACCCTGATTTTCCATTTCTTTAGGCACTGAGTATATGGTGAAAGAAAACATCACATTTTTGTAAAATAATTCTCATTCAATGGGAATAGCGCACACTTCGCTTTTACTTTCCAGAACAATTCATGGTGCTTAGTTTCTGCTGAGTCAGCCCGGGAGCAATAGCGGGGACTCAATTACATGATCTACGGGCTAACCATTCGCTATCGCGCTCTCGGCGGCCTGTGCACATGGTAAACGAAATTTAAGGGGAAACAAATATCTCTTTTTCAAGGGAACATAATATTCATTTTATTGTTTGCAAGGGACATAACTCGCCACCGTTTTTCTAAAGAAGCAATTAGTTATATTAATTATTAAATTTTTAATATAATGACACGCACTATTCACATTTAACACAACAATTTGACATCCTAAATAGTCAAAGACAATTAATGCTAAAGTGAATAAAATGTACTTGCTAATGCAATATATACAATGTGTCAACACTGCAAGCTCCATGCACGATGTTAACGACCATCACCGAATGGACGCCCATTCATGTTTACTCTGGTTTCTCTTCACAACGTATATGCGCGCGTTTACATGCACTATGCCTTAAATGTCATAATATAACTGTATATATGTATGTATTTGCTTTGTTCACACATGTGACACCTAACACTAACAAACGGCAGCGCTCTGTAATATACACAAACAAAAGAAACACACATTACGCCTTGTAAATATACATTGATTTGTATGAAATAAACGTTTAAAAAAAAAAAAAATCAGATTTCCTTTTCCATCTTTATGTTGTCTATCAAACATACTACAATTATGCAAGACAAAAAAGATGGAGGTATCGTCCTCCAAGACATAACAACCAAAATACAAGCACTTAGGATCAAACACGTAGGTGAAATCCTACAACACCCAGAAAAACACCCTTTAGCACACTATTACATTGGAATTAGGCTATCTTATTTAACATCTATTAGGAATACATCCTCACATTACTTTGGCACTCTCCCAACGTTCTACAAAACATGTATTTCATCCATGAAAGGACACGAAAAATTACTACACAAGAAAACACATACAATCTACAGGCATTTAGTTAAATTACAAGCAACTCCGGTACATCTCAGAATTAAAAGAGGACATAGATATTTCATAAAAGATTATACCGAAATTTTCTCTAATATTCACAATAAGCAGATCCAAAAGCAAAGGAAATTACATATAGGCTTGTTTACAGCATGACCCCAACAACAGAGAGAACAGCAAAAATAACTAAACAAATACTACAGTGTCAGCTTTGTAGACGGAACGTCCAAGAATCAGAAGAGCACATCTATTACGAATGCGACACAATCATGCCAACAAGAAATCTCCTACAAAAAATCCTAAACACTCATATGAAATAAAGAACATATGTTTACAAAGCAATCATGATAAATTCAATTCCTTACTCCACACAAGACATCCACAGAAAGCTACTTGTTCTATTGGCAGAGTACAGACATCTTATATGGACATTAAGAAACAAAGCATTATACAATTACAGAACAATCAACAAATAAATTGTCCAACAAATTTATCAACAAAAAATCTCGAACATTCTAATCTTAGCCCCACAAGCGCAAACCCCATAAGAGTTTTGCCTGAAGACAGCACATATTACAGAAGAAGCAAATAACTTGTTTTAAACAAAGGTTTCCACATCTGTAAATGTGTTTATTGACGGTATTGTGGAGTGTTTTGAATGACCATGGGAGTGATCACTCAGTCCTGATCTCTAAATGGGAGAGCGCGCAAGATCTTCCGGTATGAGTGGACCGATAGCCTTCTTGGACGCCTCAGACAGCGGGGTTGCAACAGGAATGTTAAAACTCCTTTTTTGCATCCACCATGGTGGACCCCAGAAGTAGACCAGGCTTGGAAAGCAAAGAGAGCTACAGTGAAGCAGCTAAGGAAAGTGCGACAGACACCCCGAAGCTCACGAGAGGAAGTGGACACAGCCGAAAATGTCAAGAAAGACAAGGTGGAAGTCTTCAAGCGCTGTGCTGCAGAGGCCAAAAACGCAAAATGGGAATGTTTCATGAAGGAGATTGGAGGTGATAAAACACTGCGAAAATTCTGAAAACTGCACAGACAAATGCAAAGAAAAGATCGGCCTATGAAAGAGGGAACAATTGATAGAGATGATGGTGTGCGCGTGACAATAGACAAAGAGAAAGGGGAGGCGTTGCTCTCGAGATTTTTAGAGCAGACCAATCATAATGATGCGGACACCAGAAATGCAGTTAGAGACGAATTATCTGACACCACGAAGAATATGCATTATGAAGACATCATACGGGTTGAAGAAGTTAAACATATTTTGAAAAAGGCAAACGACACGGCACCAGGGCCCGATGGGGTTAGGTATGGCCACATGAAGGCTTTGAGCGATGCAGACCTGAAGGAAATGACCGACTGCTTTAACCAGAGCATTAGGACAGCATCAGTACCGCAGGATTTGGTGCACAGCTATGTCATCCCTTTTCCAAAACCATTCATGGATCATTCAAAGCTTAGTGGCTTTAGGATCATCACCCTTCAAAACACATTTGGGAAGGTTCTAGAGAAGATAGTCGCTGTCAAGCTGCAAGAGTTCTTGGAAAGGGGGAAGCTTCTTCTAAGAGGCCTGAGGAGCTACAGGCCAGGAACAGATACCTGGTCAAATGCAGCCACTTGTGCCTTTGATGTTTATGAGGGGTTCCAGAGTAGAAAGGAAACGATGGCGGTAGCGCTTGAACTCGAGGATGCATACAATAGAGTTCGATATGATATTTTGATGACCGTGATGATGGAGAAGGGGGCCAATCCCTGGTTGGTGAACTGGATAGCAGCCGTCCTACATTCTCGCCGGGTTGCTCTCCGTCTGGGTGCATGGACCTCAGAGCTACATATTTTAACCCCGGGACTGCCACAGGGATCAGCAATCTTACCGGTGCTCTTTAATGTGTATACGAGCAAGATTTCAAACCTAGAAGCACCAGGGGTTGGAAGGATACTAACATTTGCAGATGATATTCTTGCATATATGCAGGGGAGAGATAGGGAGCAAACAGCCCAGGAGCTACAGGCAACGGTAGACAATGTGATTGACTGGTGCGCTGAAATGAGTGTTTCATCCACCCAGAAAAGGCAGCTGTTTTGTGGTGCTCTCTGGACAACAGGATTGTGAGAGCTGATGTCCCAAGCATCACGATAGATGGTAGAAGCGTCAACAGAGAGAACAAACTCAAGTATCTAGGAATCACATTTGACAGGAGCCTTTCCTTCAACGACCATGTGGAGACGGTTGTGACAAGGTTTCAAAAGGAACTCAATGCACTTAAAACTATGGCTGCAATGGACACAGAGCAGAGAATGCTTTTCACACTATACCAGCACTTGATCCTCTCAGTAATTTATTATGGACAAGGACTGTTCACTGTCTCAGCTGAGTCTGCTGGTGAAATTAGAGCGCATACAGAGCTAAGCGATGCGAGTCATTCTGGGATGCACCAGAGACACCCCAGTTGTGTATATGCGTTACATCCTTGGTTTGCCGACTGTTGCAGGTAGGCTCAAGGTGATGCAGGCGAAGGCATACCTCAGAGTAGCTGCAGACACATATCACCCGTTGCATGAGGCGCTGGACGCCGTTAACGGTCAGCGACTGATAAGAGGGAAATCATCGATGGCTCAGGTGGAGGATACGTTCAGGCAGGTGTGCCCCTTGGAGAACATTAGGAAAGGAGAAGAGTGGGTCAGAGTGTCAGCGGAGCAGTCAGACTTGTGCAGAGTTATAATCACATTGAGCCGGGAGTGCAGGGAGTGGCCAGCAGGGGCCACGGAAGTGGACCTCCAGCAACTAATTCAGGATAATGCTCGTTCAGGTGATGTGATTATCTACACAGATGGGTCGCGGTTGAGAGGTAGGAGAAGTGCATGGGGGATCTTAGCAAAAGCCAATGGTCGACGTTTGGTGCAGGAGAGCCTGGCATATGATACCACAACATCTAGCTTAAGAATGGAGGTGGAGGCGGTCAGTGCAGCTTTCCGCTGGATGGAGAATACGACACACACACACACACACACACACACACACACACACACACACATCGTGATTGTAACTGACTCAGAAAGCATGCTGAGTAGGGGTACAGGCAAGCTTCGTGCAGAGTGGCTTGCTTCGCTTCGGAAGTCACGGGTGACAAGCATCATCTGGATCTTTTCCCCGGGGCATGCTGGTGTGCTGGGGAATGAACAGATGGACAGATTGGCTGGCTCTACAAAACTTGGTAGAGTATTGATGCATGACAAGGCAGACGTGGTTGCGACCTTGTGGGAGCATGTGTACACCTCGGAGGAGCAAATGGATCACGATGGTCTGGGAAGAATGTGACAGCGAGGGGTGACGAGGGGATCTGGCCGACGATCAACGCTCAGAGCAAAGGCGAGACGGACATATAATCATATTGCTACTGGTACTATTAGTGTTGGAACTCTTCGCTGGCTGCTGAGGATGGGGACGGTGCGCTTATGGGAATGCCCCGAATGCTGTGATGTCGGTTCCCAAATCAATCAATCAATCAATCAATCATTGACGTTATTAGTAATCTTACAAATATATTATTATTATTATTATTATTATTATTATTATTATTATTATTAACACTTTTATTACTATTGCTACCATTATTAATAATTTTCCCATTATTATATTTGAATGTGAGGGCTGGTCTGGTTCGCAAGATCAGTTCCGCGTCTAGCGTTCGTTGTCTCGGATGGCTGTGTGAGGTGCACCAAAATGAGATCTTCCCAGCCAATGCAAGTTAGCGAGGCAGGCGTTTCGAGAATGTAACTGCATCGTGCAGCTAGGGTCGTGGTTTGAGCGGGAAAAAGAGCAAAATTTGTACGACCGTTCGACAAAGTCTCGATAAGGGCCCACTCTCTCTCGATGAGTAGTGGGCCTGCAGTCAATAAGCTGGTATAGCTGTTTTTTCGGTCAGTCCTGGCGGCGTAGCTTGAAAGCTCGTCGGTAGGCGTCCAGTGGTTTTGCATGTATCACCTTGTACTGTGAGGGCGCGCTTTAGCGATGCTACTCTTGGCTTGCGTGTGCGTGAATAGTCCGTCTGTCCGATAGATATCTGGTTGATCCTGCCAGTAGTCATATGCTTGTCTCAAAGATTAAGCCATGCATGTCTAAGTTCACACTGTCTCACGGTGAAACCGCGAAGAGCTCATTAAATCAGTCGAGGTTCCTTAGATGATACGATCTTATTTGGATACCTGTGGCAATTCTAGAGCTAATACATGCTTACCAAGCTCCGACCCTCTCGGAAAGAGCGCTTTTATTAGTTCAAAGCCAATCGTCGTTGCCCTTCGCGGGGCGCGTCGTTCCCACTGGTGACTCTAGATAACTTTGTGCTGATCGCATGGCCTTACGTGCCGGCGACACATCTTTCAGATGTCTGCCCTATCAAATGTCGATGGCTCCCCCGATGTGTCTCCACCTTGACGTGGTGGGGGAGCTTGCGTATCCCATCGACCCCATGTGCTTGCCGATGGATGAAAACTACATATCGGACAGCTTATGGGATAGGGGCCAGACTAAGAGTGACACAACCTGCTGCTCTGCAGGTAGACTGAGGATAGCAGTCAAAAGATTAAATCAGGCGCACAAAGGTAGAATTTCTTTGTCCGGACAATACTCTAAGACTTTCTGTCGAGGGTTTAGGCTGAACGCCTCTAAGCCACAAACCCTCGGATGTGAGAGCCGGGCCGATACCCACCTACCGAAAAATAGAGGTGAGATACTGAGCACGCTACATGCCCAGTTCTGATACTTATTCGAAGGCTCTCAGCTGGGGGATATGAGAGATTCCCGCATGAGAGGGCCTGGCCGTTTTCTCGTTCACTGCTGCACGAAGGTAAGGTGCTGAGCCTGCAGCACATGTAGCCTGTCTCGTGAGCGAGTACAAAAAGGTAGAAGAAGAGCCCCAGTCAAAATGGTTACGAAAACTGTCTGTATCTACCTCGTAGTCTAGACAAAGGTGGAAAAACGTCTCAATAACACGAAATGGAAAGCACGGCTAGCAAATCCATTGCGTGGTCCGAAGTCCAAAGTGAAAGCTTACCCAGTGGATATCACCCGCAGACTGACCGTTCCTGGTGTGTGCTTGAGCGATCAGTGGCATGAAAAATGCCCAACACATGGAAGTGAGGAATTAAAGCAGCCATGAGCAGGACGTTGCAACTCCTTGGGTGAGCCTAGTCTCAGCTCAATATGGGCCGGCTCTGCAATTATGGAAGCCTCCTTGGATAGCAGGGGAATACCCATAGTCTGCCCATGCTTTCCCTTGAGGGTTTACCGTGTTGTCGTTGACCGTTCTACTTTGACCAGCTGGGATGTGGGCGATACCACAGCACAAACAGTCTAACGTCTCTCGACACCCCGGGAAGGCTAACCCGTAAAAATGCCTGCCGAAGCCGGATGTGCTGGCCTACGGTTGCAAATAAATAAATGCTGTGATGTCGGTTCCTAAATCAATCAATCAATCAATCAATCAGGCACAACGCAAAAAACGTCCGAGTGAAATTTCTTTCGTGCCAGGAACAGCTCTGACTACCTAGTTTCCGAATACCGCTCTTGTTCGGAACAGCTCTGACTAGGTAGATTTCCGAATGTCCGTCGTGCCTGGAACAGCTCTGAAGGGCACAAAGACAAGCACATGTCCGAGAAACTCGCTGAGTGGATACTAACTGCAGGCCAGTCTGGTTTTTGTGGGAACGTCCTGGGCCGAACGAAATGCCCAACATATTGAAGTGAGGAATTAAAGCAGCCATGAGCAGGACGTGACCATTCACTCGGTGAGACCAGCACCAGGGCGCTATGTGCCGGCCCTGCAATTATGGAAGCCACCCTGGATGGCGGAAAATGCCATGGACTGTCCCTGCCTTCCTTTGAGGGATGACCGTTGTCTTCGACCGTTCCAACTTTGCCAGCTGGGTTGTCGACGGTACAGCAAAAGTGAGTCTCCCAGGAATGCTACCTGGCCAAAAAAAAGCACGCTAAAGCCGGATGTGTTGGTCTACGGGTATCGGCCTAAGGGCGCATAACAGACACACCGCAATCACATCTGAAAAAACACTCCGGATGAACGCAAAGAAGAAGATATTTGAATGTGCAACATGAAATATATTGTGGATGTGTGTCTGTGTCTTTGGCAGTAACATATGTATCCGTTTGGGTGTGGATGCAGGTGTGTGTGTGTGCGTGCATGTGTGTGTATGTGTGCGTGCGTGTGTGTGTGTGTGGTGCATGTATTTGCACGCGCATGTGTATGAGTGTGTGTGTGTTTGTGTGGGTGTGCGCGCGTGTAGCAGCCTTTAAACCAGGGCGATATCTCAAGTATTAAAATGTTATATGGTAATGATATGGTTGAAAAGGAAAAAATATGCATCACCATGTATAAACAAATTAAATGATCCCTTTAAGTATCCAATAAGCTAAAGTGGCCGGTAGTGGTCAATGGTAGTGGTCCTTCCCAGACACTATCACAGCTTTGAACCATTTATCTCCCTGGGGACAGGCCATGGACTCTAATTGCTAGTTTAAATCCGTGATTCTTGTCCCCCGAACAAAAGGGGTCATGGACATTTACAGGGCACTAGTGCGACATCCTGTAATTTGACATCAGGCCAACAACACCAACAATGTGAACCATCACCTCGGTAGCTAAGTGACCCAGAAATTACAAACAAGCCACATTTTAATGGGAATGATAATTTAGAGTTTATTGCCCAAGCTCACGGCATTCAATGTACTGCACTCTCCAAAAAGCATGAGACAGATCAAGATAAAATGTGTTTGTTTGTGTGTGTGTGTGTGTGTGAGAGAGAGAGACAGAGAGAGAGAGAGAGATAGAGAGAGAGAGAGAGAGAGAGAGAGGGAGGGAGAGATGGACAGGAGTTACATATGTTCCGCTTGTGGAAGTGGAAATGAAGCATATGCAAGGCATGTGTGTTAACATGAACTATGCCATAAATGTTATATTATCATAACTGTATATATGTATGTATTTGTTTTATTCACACATGTGACACCTAACACTAACAAACGATAACGTTAGGTAGGTAGGTGTGTAGGTAGGTAAGTAGGTAGGTAGGTAGGTAGGTAGGTAGACAGGCAGGCAGGTAGGTAGGTAGACAGGTAGCATGTAGATAGAGAGACACTGGGAGGATCCAGGACGTGAAATTATATCACATTCATATCGTCTTTAAACACAAATGACTTCCAGCAACATATTTTGGCAATGGATATATTTGTTCATTACCGTGTTATATAAATGATTTTTCACCATTTTGTTCATCATTTGTATGGATATTACCAGTGATTACTATACATTACTTACATGATTGTTCACCATTTTGCTATGGATATTACTATTCGTTCGACCAGGGAAGTCAATAAGTAAGTTACAATTGGCTGTAGAAAAATAACTAAATATGATAACAACTTGAACCAGTTTATTGTTGTACATACATCGTCCCTTTATTTCTCAACATAATTGCCACCAACATTGATGACTCTAATAAAACAATGAAGCATATGACATTAGGGTAGGTAGGTAGGTAGGTAGGTAGGTAGGTAGGCAGGTAGGTAGGTAGGTAGGTAGGTAGGTAGGTAGGTAGATAGGTAGGTAGGAAGGTAGGAAGGAAGGGTAGGTAGGTATGTAGGTACGTAGGTAGGTAGGTAGGAAGGTAGGAAGGTAGGTAGGTAGGTAGGTAGGTAGACTAATCATTTACGACTACAAAGACAACAAGGGCCATAACACGACAATTCATTAGAGCAATCAATGGTCGATATCCAAGCAAAAGAATAGAATAAAATCATAGTGAAATAAAATTGAACAATAAAGTAGCATTATAAGCAGCTTAAATATTTTACTACAAGACCATTTGTTGCAAATGAATCCGTTGTAAGATATTATCGAGTGCAAAATATCAACAAAAATTGCAGTACAGGTTAAGAAATATTTTTATTTTATAAACCTAAATGTAAATTATTTATATTTATTAAAAAGTCATAACCTTGTAATACTTTCTGCAAATAATATGATTTTTCATTACAATTTTTGAAGGGTACATTGCCTTGTAAATATACATTGCTTTGTATGAAATAAACTTTGGGGAAAAAAATCTATTTTTTTTTACATAAATTCCCCAAATCCGTTGTAATTGGGTTCCTATACGTTCCAGATAGTGTAAGGCAGCATTAATAGACTGCATTTTGATGATTGTAGCCGGCTCCATGGCCGAGGGGTTAGCAGCTTTCTCCGCTAACCCCGAATACTCTCGTCACGTGACGCGACGAGAATTAGCAGTGGTTCGAATCGCAAAAGTGACTTATGAGAGTATGGAGTCGGTCGCTCAGAAAGTCGTGGCGTGCTGATGAGCGTAATCTAGCCTAGGAATCAACATACAGCTGAAAGATGCTGGTGTTGACCGCAATATCCTGAAACAGGATGGAAACGCGGAAACATTTTGATGATTGTAAGGGCGACTAGCTCATTACCCCATGTGAACATGTAGGATAGTCGTGGTTGTTGAGGGGCGGCAGCGTGGTAACAGGTGTTTGGCGGGCTGGAGGTGTCGAGCTCTCACCGTCAGACAGGCTCTAGGTTGAGCGTCCCCTTTTCCTACTGACCAGCTGGAAACAGTCTTCATCCTCCTTACTATGTTGATCTGTCTGGGAGTTCGAGGTGACTTTTTGTGCCAGTCTAGGTCCCTTCTTGGTTTGTACTTTGGCCGGACATTTATTATTCCAGTGGGAGTCTTTCCCACAGGTTGATTTTATAAGCAATTTTACATTCTGTAGTTTGCCACTGCTTTCTGAACGAGAAGTCAACATTTCAGACCAACTTACATGCCCTGCCTCACCATCAGCGCACTAGAAGCGTAAGAGCGATCACTTTTATCCTGTATTTGTAAATAATTATTGTATCATTCAAGCATGACATTATGTATTGAAGCTCTTCTGCCAACATCATCGTGTGCCATGCTGTTAGGTGGTAATGTTTTGAAACATGTGCCATGCTGACAGACAATGATGGTTCGCAAACTCACACGATCACCAGTGGCTTGGATTACATCAAGTTTGCCAGCTGTCACTAAGTTTTCAAGTTATCATGCACAAAATATTAATAATTAATTTATAATATTCACTGCTACTGAATTTATTATTACTTGATTTCTTTCTCACACAAATAAAAAGTTTATTACTAACTAATCAGTATCATATGTATGTATACACATAAGTAATAAATTTGTTTATATGTTCAATTACTTTAGCTGTTATGCTTCTAATTCTTGTCTTGTATGTAGAATTGCTAAATTTATTAAAAATTCATCAATAACATTGTTAAGTTTATGAGCTATTGCAAATTTATAACAAATGCCGGTATAATGGCGACGCGATGACTCGTTGATCTTAGGGGAGACGCTGTTCAGTGTTTTTCTGTGGATTTCCTATGGAAATTCCCGTGGAATTCGTGTGGATAGTGTTTTTCCTTTGGATTATGTGATGTTATTTCGTTTTCGTGTATTGGAATTGTTCAAAAGAATCCACGGAAGGCAGGTGGTGGATGAAATTTTGAGGACAGCCGACAGATATTTGTTGGGTATGGTCTCGAGTTTCGCGACGGCAAGCAGAATATCTCTTTCGAGAGACAATGATTGCGGTCATCCGGCCAGTATGGTCACTGCCATAGAGGAAAGCAACGGCAAACTACCTCTTTGAAATTGCCTAGTTTATTATGATTCGCTTAAAGACTGATCATCGCAAGACAAGGACAGAGACATTAAAATTAGGAACATGGAACGTTAGGACGTTAAACAACGACGGAACATTAGAGAACATAACACAAGAAATTCAAAGAGAAAAAATTAATATATTAGGTATGTGTGAAACGAGATGGACAGGAGCAGGCATCAAGATACATAAAGATTTTAAGATTATTTATTCTGGAGGTGAAGATTGACATAGGGGAGTGGCAATAATTTTGGACCCGAAAACATCAACGTCTGTTCAGGGATATTGGGCCGTGTCGGACAGAGTTCTTCTAGTTAAATTGAGTGGCAGACCTTTTAACATAAATATTATTCAGGTATATGCCCCAACAGGAGAGTCCAGTGAAGATAGTGTAGAGGAATTTTATAATGACATAGAGTCTGCCTTAAAGAAATGTAAAAATTCAGAAATAAACATCATAATAGGGGACTTCAATGCAAAAGTAGGAAATCAAGGGGATAGATACACAGTAGGAAACTATGGTTTAGGAGAGAGAAATGAAAGAGGATACAGACTAGTAGAGTGGGCAAAAGAACAGGAAATGATTGTAGGAAATACCTGGTTCAAGCAACACCCTAGAAGATTATGGACCTGGAGGAGTCCTGATAGCAGGATTAGAAACCAGATTGACTACATTCTCATTAGCAGAAGATTTAGAAGCGCGCTAAATGTAGCAAAAACAGTCCCCAGTGCTGATTGTTATAGTGACCACAGATTACTCACAGGAACATTGAGGATAAAGTTGAAGAAAGTCAAGTATATAACAGGAAACACTAAATATGACTTGTGTACATTGAGTAATGACAAGGAAATACAAAACAAATTCAACATAGAAGTACAGAACAGATTTGAAATATTGTCTGATCTAGAGATCCTATTCCAGGATTTGGATGATCAATGGGAAATGTTAAAGAATTCAATCAATGTGGCTGCAGAAACAACTATTCCAAAATTAAAGAAGGTGGGTCGTAAGAAATGGATGACTGAGGAAATTTTACACTTAATGGAAACAAGAAGACTCAACAAAAATAATCCTGCCAAATATGAAGAAATTCACAGACAAGTCAGAGTATTATGTAGGAAGGCAAAAGAATTATGGCTTGAGGAAAAGTGCTTAGAAATTGAAAATCAACACAACAGTCAAAATACCAAATTAGTGCACAAGAGAATTCAGGAACTTACTAATAAAAGAACAAGTACATCAACAGGCTGTCTAAAAACTAAAGATGGCAAAATCATAATAGAAAAAGATCAGATTCTACATGTATGGACAGATTATGTGAAAGACCTGTATAATGATAACAGAGAGGAACAGTATGCTATTAGATTTAATAATGAAGGACCAGAAATTTTAAAGATGGAGGTTCAAAATGTTCTTAAGCATATGAAAGCTGGCAAGGCCCCCTGTGCAGATAACATCACAACAGAAATGATTAATGCTTTAGAAGAATTTGGACTAGAGCAAGTCACTAGACTGCTGAACACATTATATGATACTGGAGATATAGCTTCTGAATTATGTAATTCTGTATTTATTGCTATCCCAAAGAAATCAGGAACCTTAGAATGTGATCAACATAGAACAATTAGTATAATGAGCCACATCACAAAGATTTTGTTACGAATTATCATGCAAAGAGTGAGGAAGAAAATACAACCTGAAATAGGGGAAGAACAATGTGGGTTTGTAGAAGGAAAGGGTACAGTAAATGCTGTGTATATGCTGTGAACAGTTATTGAACGTGCTTTAGAAGTAAACAAGGATATACATCTTTGCTTTATTGACTACACAAAGGCTTTTGATAGAGTTAGACATGTCAACATTGTGGATATGCTTGCAGATCTACAAATTGATGGGAAAGACATTAGACTTATAAAAAACATATATTGGAAACAACAAGCTGCCATAAGGATTGATAATGAAGTAGGACAATATCAACCTATTAAGAGAGGTGTTAGGCAGGGATGTGTAATGTCTCCAGATCTTTTTTCCCTATACAGTGAAAATATTTTCAGAAATGTAGAAGACCTAAATGGAATCAGCATTGGAGGACGAAACATAAATAACATTAGATATGCAGATGATACAGTATTGATTGCAGACAATGCACAGGATCTGCAACAATTAGTAGACGCTGTGGTTGTACACAGTGAGCAGCTGGGGTTGGAGTTAAATTGTAGGAAGACACAGGTTATGGTCGTCACTAGGAAGAACGAAGTACCACAATGTAATATACAAGTAAATGGGAATATTCTTCAACAAGTGAATCGGTTCAATTATCTCGGAACAGTCATAACATCTGATGGCAGACGCCTTGAAGAGATTAGAACAAGAATCGCCATTGCGAAAGTAGCCTTTAGCAAGATGAAAAACATTCTGACCAATAAAATGATGTCAATTGAAACGAGAAAAAGAGTGTTGAGGGGATACATAGAGCCTGTTCTTTTGTATGGATGTGAAACTTGGACAATGTGCAGTCAAGCTGAAAAACATCTGATGGCTGCAGAAATGTGGTTTCTGAGGAAAATGCAAAGAATACCATGGACAGATAGAAAAACCAATGACCAAGTACTACAAGAGACAAATGAAAATCGTAGATTGATTAGAGAAATTAGACGTAGACAGTCAAAATTTTTTGGACATGTTATGAGAAGAAATGGACTGGAGAACTTAGTGACAGCTGACAAGATCGAAGGGAACAGACCAAGAGGAAGACCGAGAGGAAAATACCTGGATGGCTTGGCCACATGGCATGGACGAGACAGGAACACTGAGCTGATCCACGACTATGGTGATCGAGTGAAATGGCTAATCATGACCGCCCACGCTTTCCGGCATGGCAAATGATTGATTGATTGAATTGAATTGTATATGTTATGTAAATTTAATCCTGTTTGTCAAAGGCCATAATTAAAATGATAATATTTTTCTGAACTAATATTTTTTTAATATACCCACACACAAAACTACACGCCAACCAAAAATCACACCCACCCACTGAGAAATTGAAATCATCACAAACTGTGAACATCTTGGCTCCACAATCAACAACCATGGGGACTGTTCACAAGAAGTCAGACATAAACTGGCCATAGCCATACAGGGATAAACAATAATAAGAGCCTATGGCACAACACCAGCAAACACATGCAAGTAAACTGTGTTAGAACAAGCACAGAGCTTGACATCTGACAATCGTTACATGGCTTGTCAAGGATTTCTTTTCTCAAAGTGATTTTGATTTTTCCAAAATTGTGTTGGGCATATACCACAATTTACATATAGACATGCACGAACACACAATTTTAAATATTTGCAGACTGTATAGACAGTAGTTGCTGTAGTAGCCATAGTGGTAACTGTAGTAGTAGCAGTTGTAAAGGTAAAAAGTCAAGGACCCTGATTTTCCATTTCTTGAGGCACTGAGTATATGGTGAAAGAAAACGCAACATTTTTGTAAAACAATTGGCACTCAATGGGTGATGTGGTCAATAGCGCACACTTCGCCTTTACTTTCCAGACCATTTCATGGTGCTTAGTTTCGGCTGAGTCAACCCGGGAGCAATAGTGAGGATTCAATTACATGATCTACGGGATAATCATTCGCTATCGACGGCCTGTGCACTTGGTAAGCGAAATTTAAGGGGAAACAAATACCTCTTTTTCAAGGGAACATAATATTCATATTAATGTTTGCAAGGGACATAACTCGCCAACGTTTTTCTAAAGAAGCAACTAGTTACATTAATTATTAAATTTTAATATAATGACACCATCTATTCACAGTTAACACAGAAATTTGACATCCTAAAGAGTAAAAGACATTTAATGCTAAAGTGAATGAAATGTACTTGCTAATGCAATATATACAATGTGTCAACACTGCAAGTTCCGTGCACGATGTTAACGACCATCACCGAATGGACGCCATTTCATTTTCACTCTGGTTTCTCTTCATAACGTATGTACGGCGATAATCTCTAGTTATATGAAGTTAACTCTCATGGTTTCTCTTCACAACGTATAAAGGTTTTTCTGTTTCACGGATTATTTAAAAATATCAGTGATTTTAATTTTGTGGAAGTGAATTCGATAGTTTATCACCACGTGTAGATCTGGATTAAAATTTCACCTGTCACGGATTACTCAAATATATCAGTGATTTCAATTTTGTGGAAGTGTTTTCGATTGTTTTCACCACGTGTATCTGTATCTGTGCTTCCGCATTGAAGATTTCCTCTGTCACGGATTATATAAGATGGAAAACCAAATTGTAAAACGTGTCAAAGTCAACACGAGTGAAGGATTCGAGGGAGGAGCGTTCCATCAAGCCAACACACTTGTGTTTTCTATATCAGGACCTCATGTATTCCGGTTCAACTACTCGCTGATGGCGAGCGTCTTGAGGGGACCTTGCGGGATCGGTAGGGAAGGGATAAAATCCATCTACCGTTTTGAGGACCCTAAAAGATGGTATGCTACGCTGACACCGGAAGCAAAGGCGGCTCATTATGAACGGCTTCACGGGATGAAGCATGAACTGCAGGATCCTAAAGTAACTATTGTAATTGAAAACATAGAGAAGGAAAAGACCAAGACTATGATTCACTGGATGCCTACAACTGCAAAGATTGAGACAGTGAAGCAAATAGCCGCGGATATTTCGGGAGATATAAACGCGGAAGTGCATAAGCTAAAAAACAGCACGGACAAGTGGTTACTTCTGTACAACCCGAAAGAACCTCTGCCACATTACGTAGACATGGAGTTAGTTACTATTTATCGCCGTATATACGTTGTGAAGAGAAACCAGAGTAAACATGAAAGGGCGTCCATTCGGGGATGGTCGAGATCTTTGAAATCTTAAATATTTCAAGCCCGGCGAAGGAATCTACTGACTATCTCCAGAAATGATAACATGAGTACAGACAGTTTGAAACAAGAAACATAATTATGCTCAACCGATTCTTATTTTACAACAAAAATGGCAGCGGAAATTAAAATAATGAGTATTAACATTCGAGGTATAAGATCCAAAATTAATCATCTTATACCACTCATACACAAATATAAACCTGATTTTATACTCATTCAGGAAACTAACGTTAAAACCGACGAACACGCATCATATATCCCAACATGCTTAGGTCTAAGACACTCATGTTTTAGTCTTAGTACGCAACATATCGGATTGGGTACAGCAATAATACAGACATCGGACAGGTGGCAGATTATAGAGAAGGACAGGGACTGCCAGGGTAGGATAGCTATAGTACAGGTGAGAAATAACATAAATAAATACACAATTGTCAACATACACGCACCGCCTGGCTACAGAAATCAGCCGCTCTTCTACCAAACACTGGAAAATTTATTATCACGCTCATATCGGGGTCACAACATCATTCTAGGGGGTGATTTTAATTGCGTACTTTCGGCGCACGACCTTATAAATGGAGATGTAAGAATGCAAATTAGGAACACAACGGTGGAGGAGGAACATCAATTAGACACATTGCAAACAATTTTAGATATCCATGGGCTAACATACAGGCAGATGCATTTCAATGGAATAGATACAACACACACAAACAATGCGCATAATAGAGCAGCTCGATTAGATAGAATTTATGCGCCCATAACACATCATATAACACAAGTCAAGCATTTACAGGAGACGCTGTACATAAGGCTGTAGTTGCAACAATAAACACAGTACAAGCAACACCACATCTTAGAAGATCTCCCCATTGGAAACTTAACTGCACACTTTTACAAAATCAGGACTATGTAGATTGCATAACAAAACTGATCCTCACATACACAAGCGATATACCAGAGGGTAATGCGCGAGAACTCTGGGAAACACTTAAACAAACTATACGAGAGAGAACACAAACACTAGCAGCAGTAATACACAAGCAAAAACTACAACAAGAAAGAGTATTGGAAAATGCAATTAAGCTCTTACTACAGACAGACAAAAATTCACCACACATCATAGCATTACAGGAAGAATTAGATCTCCACAGACATCATCGATTTCAAGGGGCTTTACTGCGAACAAAGTTACAAAATATAACACAAGAGATACCGAGTAAACAATACATATCTTTAGAACAAAACATACATCGCAGCAGACAGATGGGCCAGATAATTGACAGGGAAGGAAATATACAAGTCGAGGCACAACAAATAGCCTTAGCCTTTGAAGATTATTACAAGAACCTTTATACAGAGGAAAACACACAGCCGCACGTGCAAGAACACTTTAAGAAATTCACAAAAGAACTCACAGAGGAACAGAAACTAACACTAGACACTGAATTAACACTAACAGATATAGCACAAGCGGTTCATGGAATGCAGAATGGCAAAACGCCTGGCCCTGACGGTATTACCGCTGAATTCTATCAGTTTGTCTTTCCTCTTCTAGGTCCCCTTTTACTAACAGTATTCTCTGAATCTTTCCAAAAACAAGAACTCCCATCCAGTTTCAACACGTCTTACATCACTCTTATTCCGAAGGAGAACACCGACAAGACACTTTTAAAGAGTTACAGACCGATCTCGCTTTTAAATGTAGACTACAAGATTTTAACAAAGGCTTTGACGAATAAATTGAAACCAGTAATGTCATCTCTCATTCACGAAGACCAGCAATGTAGTGTGCAACACCGCAATATCCAGCAACACACACACTTCATAAGGGACATCATCAACTACACACATCTGAAAAACTGTCAGTCCTCAATTCTCTCTTTAGATCAAGAAAAAGCATTCGACAGAATATCTCACTCATACCTCCACAAAACTCTCTCACACTGCAACGTAGGAAATTATTTTCGGACATGGGTCAAAATTTTATATATGAAACCGGAAAGTCGGATTCTATTAAACCATACCCTAACCAATTCTTTCAAGCTGACTAGGTCAGTGAGACAGGGATGTCCCTTGTCCCCATTACTGTACGTTGTCGCTCTAGAGAAACTTCTAGAAAAGATACGACAGGACGACAATGTCAGGGGTACGTTCATACCAGGGAAGGGTGAACAAAAGCTGCGTGCTTATGCGGACAATACCATTTTCTTTCCGACAACTGAAAAATCTGTACGGATCATTTTGGAAACGTTCTCGTTTTTCGGCAAAGGGAGTGGGGCAAAATTAAACGTCCAAAAATCTACTATAATGGGCTTAGGCAAATGGAAAAATAAGGCGGATTTTCCATTTGACTTAACATCAAACAATCTTATAAAAGTGTACGGAATAGTCTTCCCATGTCAACCAAATCAGACATACATAGACACTTGGCAAAATCTAGAGAAGAAAATAACAGATATGTTACAGAGGTACAAATACAAAACAACTACCATATTTTGTAGAAGTACCATTGTTAATCTATATCTATAAAACAGGGTGTATGTGACTTTGTTTGTGTGTATTGGATGCGTTCGATAACGGTACATCCGATTGAGATGAAATTTTCTACACGTCTTCCTTTCATACCTGTGCAACCGACTATAATAGTTTCTTAGTGTAAAATCGTCTACTTATTTAATAACATTTACTTTTTCATTTTCATTTTATAAGTTCTATATAGCAGGGGGACTTCACTCTAGAAAAGTTATTTCAAGGGGCATAACTTTTAATAACATTTCTATATACTTTATAGTCATATTGTTGGACTTACTTGCACTATTGTTAAACTCTTTGTCTATAGTTATTTTCAGGCATATGAGTTATAATAAATAATGATATAATCTTTAAGGCATTTTCAAAGTTTGCATAAAAATAATGCATAATGCATAACATTGTAACCCATCTTTTTCTGCTTACAGAACTTATCAACTGTCATGTCGGTGATTAAAAACAGTTTTCATTAAAAATAATGAATGGTGTGTGGAAGGACATTCTTTTAAGTTACTGTGCGCCAGGAGCTGGGCGAAACCACGTCGGGTCAGATAGATAGACAGACAGACAGATAGTCGGGAACGGAAGCTTGTTTGACTACTTATATGAATTAAATGACATGCTCCCCACCAGGGACTGGGTGAAGCCGGGCCGGGTCAGACAGACAGACAGATAGACAGACAAACAGATAGTCGGGAACGGGAGAGGTTATATGACTACGTATATGAATTAAATGAGATGCTCCCCACCAGGGACTGGGTGAAGCCGGGCCGGGACAGACAGATAGACAGATAGACAGACAAACAGATAGTCGGGAACGGGAGAGGTTATATGACTACGTATATGAATTAAATGAGATGCTCCCCACCAGGGACTGGGTGAAGCCGGGCCGGGTCAGACAGACAGACAGACAGATAGACAGACAGACAGATAGTCGGGAACGGGAGAGCTTATATGACTACTTATATGAATTAAATTAGATGCTCCCCACCAGGGACTGGGTGAAGCCGGGCCGGGTCAGCCAGACAGACAGACAGACAAACAAGCAGACAGACAGACTGATAGATAGATAGATCCCCTCCAGGGCCTGAGCGAAACCGGGCCGGGTCAGCTAGTACATATATAATTCCAAAAATACTATATCTGTGCACAGTCCTAGATCCTACTACACGTCAGACTGTCACAAACATAAACAAAGAGATTAGACGCTTTGTGTTTGGTAGCACCATCTACAGTATCAAACATACTACACTCATGCAAGACAAAAAAGATGGAGGTATCGCTCTCCAAGACATAACAACCAAAATACAAGCACTTAGGATCAAACACGTAGGTGAAATCCTACAACACCCAGAAAAACACCCTTTAGCACATTATTACATTGGAATTAGGCTGTCTTACTTAAAACCTATTAGGAATACATCTGTAACGGTGTGAAGTATAGAGGACTAACAAGTCTTGGGCGAATACAAATTATCTTTATTGCACATCGATGACAGCTTGATCAATCTTCTTACAACATGGCGTCTTCTCCGTTTCAGGCCCAGATGTTGACTGATCCTAACAACAAACTACGTCACGACTTGAGCATCTTTCTTCCCATTCCATCCCGATGCTCAAGCGTGCTGTAGCCTTTTCCCACCTAATACCCACATTCTGCTACACCTTCCTATGTTTTCTAAAGACTTTTTCCCTTAAAAAGTCTTTACTCCCAATCCCCCTACTCTATTCCCTCTCTTTCCTTACCTCCCACAATTCCTCTAATCTGCTCCCAAACCAACTCTATTTTAAGTAAATATTCTATTCTGTAACTCTTTTCCCCTGCAATATAGTAAACTATAAACTTCTTCTTCATAACATAACACATTACATATAACCTTAAAAATCTCAACTTTATACAATACATCAATACATCATAACACCTTTTTGAAATAAACACTCCTTCTCTTTATAAGCGATCCGCTTAAAATTCCAAACGCTGTACTCTTCTGATACCAACTCCCTATGGTCATCACCAACATTACTTACTAATTCTCTACTTTCAATCAACCTGAGAACACTCGCACATGATAGAAAGACAAAGAATCGGTGCGCACCGGAGATTTAAAGAAGTAGAACTCTGTCTCAAAAATAAACACACTTAGCTAAATCACACACACCTTTACACCCCTATGTCATTTGAGACTTTATGTAATAAAGTCTAAAACAATTATCTCTTCTACAGTACCACTTATTATGGTAACAGTTTACGCTGCTATCTACAGCATCAAGTACCAACCATCAAAAATATTATTCACTCCCAAATATCTATATATTACAGACAATACACAATTAACAAGGTCCATCATCCTTCTAGACCTCTTTCAACTTTATACACATCACCTCACATAACTAATCTTCTCTCATACCTCACTCAGAATTCTCTCTTAATTTCGCCGAAAATTTCAGCGACCCCTTAATGTCCTTTTATTATGGGCATCCCTACTAAAACCTCTACTTATGCCGTTATCAACAGCAACAATATTCTTTCTCAGTCCATATATTACGGACCTCTAAAACCTCATGTCATTTTATCTCTATTCGCTGACAATGTCCATTTCTCCCCAATATACTTATTTCCCTTTACTATTGTACTGTTATCCACAGTATATAATCATTCTTCGGAGTCAAACATGGATTCAATTCATGTTTTGCTAATTGCCTGGCGTAGCACGTTACCCACTTCTTCTTCTATAAGCCAGCAATCTCGTGTCTCTTATGAAAGTGCACCATGGCTCTTCTGACCCCATGGAAACTATGTTCTAAACTTTCCCCTCATATACCCCACTGCTATATACGTTATTCACTTTAATCTTTTCTTCCCCAATATGGCGTCCAATCCATATATCTTCAATTAATGCTCACTTAAATTCCCGATAACCATTTTACTTGTGTAGTAACCCCGTCACTTAAGTATGGCCTATATTTCCACAACTTAACCTCCCAACGCTGATTATCACTTGTTATTCACAAGGAGAATGTGTCTCTCTTCTAGTTCTCAGTAGTTTATTACTATTTTCTGAACGAAGGGTCTTAAATAAAGCCCCATGTATTTTCTTTATTCCAGCCAACACCATAATTATTTAAAAATTAAACTTACTTAACTAAATTTGTAACATATTTACTAACAAGGTAACTTAACACACCAAACAACTTAGCTAAATAAAATCAAAACAGGACATCATACCCCCCCCCCCCCAATAGTTTTTTATACATATTTATGTTTCCCCTCATTTTAACTAAAGATGTCAAGTCATTCAAAGAAACACATTTTAAAATAATATAACATGCATCCTAATCTATTGTTAGTTAATACTACTGATCTCTTTTACGGACCAATAGTTTGTACGTAAAAGTCTATGAACACAATAACCCTATTCTAAAATCAAATAATAACAATCATTTTACAGGACCAAATCAAGTAAAAAAAAACATATTACATATATGAGGCATTAAATTCAACAAAAACAACTGTCTTCTCGCTAAAGAGAAGGTTTTCAAAAAAATATAATTCACTTAGAATTAACTACGTAAAGTGACCCATCAATCTTGGCCTCCTATACGAACCAATGTAACACATATCTATTCATACAAGTCATTCCACTATTTTTATAACCGAGAAAACAACTCACTGCCAAGTATATATATCTGTTACCACAGACCAATTCCTAACTTAGAACAATATCTGTTCTCTCAACAAAATTCACTAATTAATAAATGACCGTCAATCATTGATTCTCTCCCCTCACAATATTCTATCTTTTACCAGACTAACTCCTAAGACATCACAATATCTGGAATATCAGCCCATATATTCATATATATTCATGACCCCAACAACAGAGAGAACAGCAAAAATAACTAACCAAATACTACAGTGTCAGCTTTGTAGACGGAACGTCCAAGAATCAGAAGAGCACATCTATTACGAATGCAACACAATCATGAAAACAAGAAATCTCCTACAAAACATCCTAAACACTCATACCAAACAAAGAACTGATGTTTACAAAGCAATAATTGTAAATTCCATTCCTTACTCCACACAAGACATCCACACAAAGCTACTTGTTATATTGGCAGAGTACAGAAATCTTATATGGACATTAAGAAACAAAGCACTATACAATTACAGAACAACCAACAAAGAAATTGTCCAACAACTTTATCAACAAAAAGTCGCAAACATTCTAATCTTAACCCCACAAGCGCAAATCTCGTAAAAGATTTGGCTGAAGACAGCACATATTACAGAAGAAGCAAATAATTTGTTTTAAACAAAGGATACTACAACTATAAATGTGTTTATTGATGGTATTAATAATCTTACAACTACATTATTATTATTAAAATATTATTATTAATACTGCTACTATTATTATTAATTTTCCCATTATTATATTTGAATGTGCAACATGAAATATATTGTGGATGGGTGTCTATGTGAGTGTGCGCGTGCGCGTGCGTGCGTGTAGCAGCCTTTAAACCAAGTCGGTATCTCAAGTATTAAAATGATGTTATATGGTAATGATATGTTTCAAAAGAAAAATATGCACCACCATGTATAAACAAATTGAATGAGCCTTTTAACTACCCAGTAAGCTAAGGTGGCTTTTAGTGGCCAGGTTTTAAATTCCTTCCCATTGTATATGAAACCCAGACACTATCACAACTTTGGACCAATTATCTCCCTGGAGACAGGCCATGGACTCTAATTACTAGTAGTAAATCACTGATTCTTGTTCCCCACACAAAAGATATCATGGACTAGAGCGTCACCCTGTAATTTGTCATAAGGCAACAACACCAAAGACCTTTGCCTCAGTAGCTAAGTGACCCAGAAATTACAAAGAAGCCACATTTTAATGGAAATGATAGTTTAAAGTTTATTGTCCAAGCGCGGGGCATTTAAATGTACTGCGGTCTCCAGAAAGCACGAGATTGTGTGTGTGTGTGTGTGTGTGTGTGTGTGTGTGTGTGAGAGAGAGAGAGAGAGAGAGAGAGAGAGAGAGAGAGAGAGAGAGAGAGAGGAGAGGGAGAGATGGACAGGTGTTTCATGCATTCCGCTTGCGGAAGTGGAAGTGAAGCATATGCAAGGAATGTGTATCTACATGCACTATGCCACAAATGTCATATTATCATAACTGTATATATGTATGTATATGTTTTATTCACAATGTCACACTTAACACTAACAAACGGCAACGCTCTGTATTATACACAAACAAAAGAAACAAACACTACAACTTGTAAATACACATTGCTTTGTATGAAATAAAAGTTGGAAAAAAAAATAAAACAATAAACTAAACCAAAAAAAAAAAAAAATATGGTACCAAAAAAAAAAAGTACATTGCCTTTTACTCCATAAACAACAAACATATTGAGCAACACCACATATTTTCTTGTTATTTATGCGCGGCACTGTCCGGGTTTCCTTCCAATAGCGCGACTATATTCAAAACATCAACTTTATGTGAAACAAATATTGTGGTGTGTTATTCTTTGGGATTGATATTCTAAAGGATACTATGAATTTTTCTTTGGAATTATTATTACCGAAAACAACAAGTTATCGCCATGTAATCCAATATGACTACATTTACAGTTCCAAGAGAAAACTATGAAGTCCAACTACTTCACCAGTCTGATTGGACAGGCAGGCAGGCAGACAGACAGACAGACAGACAGACAGACAGACAGACAGACAGACAGACAGACAGACAGACGGGCGGGCGGGCGGGCGGACAGACAGGCTGACAGACAGACAGACAGACAGACAGACAGACAGACAGACAGATAGACAGACAGACAGGCGGGCGGACTTACAGGCATTCAGGCAGACAGACAGACGGACGGACGGACGGACGGACAGACAGACAGACAGACAGACAGACAGACAGACAGACAGACAGACAGACAGACAGAGAGAGAGAGATAGAGAGAGAGAGAGAGAGAGAGAGAGAGAGAGAGAGAGAGAGAGAGAGAGAAGATCAGACATACCTATTGGACACTGTTGTTTCTCTAGGTTGACTACTCCACTTCTGGATCTGCATCAGCAGAAAGACATCAGCCAGGCCTGTGTCATCAACAAAGGAGACGGCATTTTTGTCCGCCAGGCTCATTTCGCCTTCTTTATCCTCGTTATGGTTCGGAATTTTGGGGTACAGAACTGAACCTACTTGAATGAAATGTTCCGAAACATTACGTGTTATGTTTCCTCATGTAGTGACAGTTTTACACGTTAATGTTATAAAAGTAGTTATTCTATTAGTTCTGCAAATTACTGTCCATAGTGCGCCGTCATTTATACAAGTTACTGTCCTATAGTTCACCGTTATTTATACAAGTTACTGTCCTATAATTCACCGTTATTTATACAAGTTACTGTCCTATAGTTCACTGTTATTTATACAAGTTACTGTCCTATAGTTCACCGTTATTTATACAACTTACTATCCTATAGTTCACCGTTATTTACACAAGTTACTGTCCTATCGTTCACCGTTATTTACACAAGTTACTGTCCTATAGTTCACCGTTATTTATACAAGTTACTGTCCTATAGTTCACCGTTATTTACACAAGTTACTGTCCTATAGTTCACCGTTATTTATACAAGTTACTGTCCTATAGTTCACCGTTATTTATACAAGTTACTGTCCTATAGTTCACCGTTATTTATACAAGTTACTGTCCTATAGTTCACTGTTATTTATACAAGTTACTATCCTATAGTTCGCCGTTATTTATACAAGTTACTGTCCTATAGTTCACCGTTATTTATACAAGTTACTATCCTATAGTTCGATGTTATTTATACAAGATCCTGTCCTATAGTTCACCGTTATTTATACAAGTTACTGTCCTATAGTTCACCGTTATTTATACAAGTTACTGTCCTATAGTTCACCGTTATTTATACAAGTTACTGTCCTATAGTTCACCGTTATTTATACAAGTTACTGTCCTATAGTTCACCGTTATTTATACAAGTTGCTGTCCTATAGTTCGCCGTTATTTATACAAGTTGCTGTCCTATAGTTCGCCGTTATTTATACAAGTTACTGTCCTATAGTTCGCCGTTATTTATACAAGTTACTGTCCTATAGTTCACCGTTATTTATACAAGTTACTGTCCTATAGTTCACTGTTATTTATACAAGTTACTATCCTATAGTTCGCCGTTATTTATACAAGTTACTATCCTATAGTTCGCCGTTATTTATACAAGTTACTATCCTATAGTTTGCCGTTATTTATACAAGTTACTGTCCTATAGTTCACTGTTATTTATACAAGTTACTTTCCTATAGTTCACTGTTATTTATACAAGTTACTGTCCTATAGTTCATCGTTATTTATACAAGTTACTGTCCTATAGTTCACCGTTATTTATACAAGTTACTGTCCTATAGTTCACTGTTATTTATACAAGTTACTATCCTATAGTTCGCCGTTATTTATACAAGTTACTATCCTATAGTTCGCCGTTATTTATACAAGTTACTATCCTATAGTTTGCCGTTATTTATACAAGTTACTGTCCTATAGTTCACTGTTATTTATACAAGTTACTTTCCTATAGTTCACTGTTATTTATACAAGTTACTGTCCTATAGTTCATTGTTGTTTATACAAGTTACTGTCCTATAGTTCACCGTTATTTATACAAGTTACTGTCCTATAGTTCACCGTTATTTATACAAGTTACTGTCCTATAGTTCACTGTTATTTATACAAGTTACTATCCTATAGTTCGCCGTTATTTATACAAGTTACTGTCCTATAGTTCACCGTTATTTATACAAGTTACTGTCCTATAATTCACAGTTATTTATACAAGTTACTGTCCTATAGTTCACTGTTATTTATACAAGTTACTGTCCTATAGTTCACCGTTATTTATACTACTTACTATCCTATAGTTCACCGTTATTTACACAAGTTACTGTTCTATCGTTCACCGTTATTTACACAAGTTACTGTCCTATAGTTCACCGTTATTTATACAAGTTACTGTCCTATAGTTCACCGTTATTTACACAAGTTACTGTCCTATAGTTCACCGTTATTTATACAAGTTACTGTCCTATAGTTCACCGTTATTTATACAAGTTACTGTCCTATAGTTCACCGTTATTTATACAAGTTACTGTCCTATAGTTCACTGTTATTTATACAAGTTACTATCCTATAGTTCGCCGTTATTTATACAAGTTACTGTCCTATAGTTCACCGTTATTTATACAAGTTACTATCCTATAGTTCGCCGTTATTTATACAAGATCCTGTCCTATAGTTCACCGTTATTTATACAAGTTACTGTCCTATAGTTCACCGTTATTTATACAAGTTACTGTCCTATAGTTCATCGTTATTTATACAAGTTACTGTCCTATAGTTCACCGTTATTTATACAAGTTACTGTCCTATAGTTCACCGTTATTTATACAAGTTACTGTCCTATAGTTCACCGTTATTTATACAAGTTGCTGTCCTATAGTTCGCCGTTATTTATACAAGTTACTGTCCTATAGTTCGCCGTTATTTATACAAGTTACTGTCCTATAGTTCACCGTTATTTATACAAGTTACTGTCCTATAGTTCACTGTTATTTATACAAGTTACTATCCTATAGTTCGCCGTTATTTATGCAAGTTACTATCCTATAGTTTGCCGTTATTTATACAAGTTACTGTCCTATAGTTCACTGTTATTTATACAAGTTACTTTCCTATAGTTCACTGTTATTGATACAAGTTACTGTCCTATAGTTCATCGTTATTTATACAAGTTACTGTCCTATAGTTCACCGTTATTTATACAAGTTACTGTCCTATAGTTCACCGTTATTTATACAAGTTACTGTCCTATAGTTCACTGTTATTTATACAAGTTACTATCCTATAGTTCGCCGTTATTTATACAAGTTACTGTCCTATAGTTCACCGTTATTTATACAAGTTACTATCCTATAGTTCGCCGTTATTTATACAAGTTACTGTCCTATAGTTCACCGTTATTTATACAAGTTACTGTCCTATAGTTCACCGTTATTTATACAAGTTACTGTCCTATAGTTCACCGTTATTTATACAAGTTACTGTCCTATAGTTCACCGTTATTTATACAAGATACTGTCCTATAGTTCACCGTTATTTATACAAGTTACTGTCCTATAGTTCACCGTTATTTATACAAGTTGCTGTCCTATTGTTCGCCGTTATTTATACAAGTTACTGTCCTATAATTCGCCGTTATTTATACAAGTTACTGACCTATAGTTCACCGTTATTTATACAAGTTACTGTCCTATAGTTCACTGTTATTTATACAAGTTATTATCCTATAGTTTGCCGTTATTTATACAAGTTACTATCCTATAGTTCGCCGTTATTTATACAAGTTACTATCCTATAGTTTGCCGTTATTTATACAAGTTACTGTCCTATAGTTCACTGTTATTTATACAAGTTACTATCCTATAGTTTGCCGTTATTTATACAAGTTACTTTCCTATAGTTCACTGTTATTTATACAAGTTACTGTCCTATAGTTCACCGTTATTTATACAAGTTACTGTCCTATAGTTCACCGTTATTTATACAAGTTACTGTCCTATAGTTCACCGTTATTTACACAATTTACTGTCCTATAGTTCACCGTTATTTATACAAGTTACTGTCCTATAGTTCACCGTTATTTATAGAAGTTACTGTCCTATAGTTCACCGTTATTTATACAAGTTACTGTCCTATAGTTCACTGTTATTTATACAAGTTACTATCCTATAGTTCGCCGTTATTTATACAAGTTACTGTCCTATAGTTCACCGTTATTTATACAAGTTACTATCCTATAGTTCGCCGTTATTTATACAAGTTACTGTCCTATAGTTCACCGTTATTTATACAAGTTACTGTCCTATAGTTCACCGTTATTTATACAAGTTACTGTCCTATAGTTCACCGTTGTTTATACAAGTTACTGTCCTATAGTTCACCGTTATTTATACAAGTTACTGTCCTATAGTTCACCGTTATTTATACAAGTTACTGTCCTATAGTTCACCGTTATTTATACAAGTTGCTGTCCTATAGTTCGCCGTTATTTATACAAGTTACTGTCCTATAGTTCGCCGTTATTTTTACAAGTTACTGTCCTATAGTTCACCGTTATTTATACAAGTTACTGTCCTATAGTTCACTGTTATTTATACAAGTTACTATCCTATAGTTCGCCGTTATTTATACAAGTTACTATCCTATAGTTCGCCGTTATTTATACAAGTTACTATCCTATAGTTTGCCGTTATTTATACAAGTTACTGTCCTATAGTTCACTGTTATTTATACAAGTTACTTTCCTATAGTTCACTGTTATTTATACAAGTTACTGTCCTATAGTTCACCGTTATTTATACAAGTTACTGTCCTATAGTTCACCGTTATTTATACAAGTTACTGTCCTATAGTTCACCGTTATTTATACAAGTTACTGTCCTATAGTTCACCGTTATTTACACAAGTTACTGTCCTATAGTTCACCGTTATTTACACAAGTTACTGTCCTATAGTTCGCCGTTATTTATACAAGTTACTGTCCTATAGTTCACCGTTATTTATACAAGTTACTGCCCTATAGTTCACCGTTATTTACACAAGTTAATATCCTATTGCGGGGCTCCCTGGTCTAGGTGTTTCGCGACTTTCTCCGTAATCCCGTATACTCTCGTGAGTAACGTGACGTGCGCGAGAATTGGTAGCGGTTCTCTCCGCGTCGGTAACTTACGGGGTGTGTGAGCCGTTCGCTCAGAAATCAATGGCAAACTACTGAGCATAATCTTGCCTAGAAATCAACAATCAGCTGAAAGATGCTGATGTTCGCAGCGATATCCTGTAAAGTATGTGCGAATAAAAAGCAAATAAATATCCTATTGTTCACCGTTATTTATACAAGTTAAAATACTACAGTTCGCTGTTATATATACAAGTTAATATCCTATAGTTCACCATTATTTATACATGTTGCTGTCCTATAGTTCGCCCTCTTTTACTCAAATTAATGTCCAATTGTTCTCTATCAGTTTCCCGCCTTATTGTTTCATTGTTCTCGATCAGTTCCCCGCCTTATTGTTTCATTGTTCTCTATCAGTTCCCCGCCTTATTGTTTCATTGTTCTCTATCAGTTCCCTGCCTTATTGTTTCATTGTTCTCTATCAGTTTCTCTAGTTAATTTCCATTAGTTCTCTTGCAGTCGGTACGATATATTCTCATCATTGGCAGCCAGTCCTAAACGTTATTATTCCACCATTCCCTACTAGTCCCACACTTTATTTTTCCATGGTTCCCTACCAGTCCCACGCGTTAATGTCCCATCGTTATCTACCTGTCCCCCACGTTAATTCCCCATAATCCTCTACCAACCCCATTCGATGATATCTCATGGTAATCTACTAGTCCTACACGTTAATGTCCCGTCTTTATCTACAAGTCCCATACTTTAACTTCCCATCGTTCGCTGCCAGCCTTGTGCGATTTTGTCCCATGTAAATCTATGTGGCCGTCTCGCTAGCGAAGTTAATAGCGAACCGCGCACCTAATGTCATGAACATGGTCTGATTCGATGTTCGTCGCTGTCAAAATGAGGAAAAGAATGGCCTCGTAATCTTCCTTGCTGTCAGTTCTACACAATGTGATGACGCCATCACATCACAGACTCGTGGCTGGCAACTGTTATCTGTTACTCCATCGACACTGACACCCTCAGATTGTACTGTTGGACTACATTGACCGCCCTGATTGTACTGTTGGACTACATTGACCGCCCTCAAAGTTAGCTTGACAGGCTGCAATCACGTCTCCAAAAGAGCCATCACAAACATCATCATTTTCTTCATTATAATCATCGTATTTCTTTGCAGACTCAACCGTTTCAATCTCCGGTTGATCACGACAAGTATGAAATGAAATACGATTTTTCTTGGCATTGGTCCGCCCATTGGCAACACCATTGGCAACTCCTTTGACAACACTTGCATCTTTGTCTTCCTCATCAACAAGAACCATCTGGCAGCGACTAATCCGAACAGACAGATCGCCATCTTCAGCATCTGTTTCTTTGGGTTCGAGTGTAGTTAAGACTTGCAGTAACGTGAGGACAACTGGTGTTATTCCTGTGGGTTCTGAATCAACACTGTCTGTCTGCACTTCTTTAGTTGCCTTCACGCAACCTTTATTGCCATCGTTCTGCATCTTGTTTGGACTCTGATCTGTATATTGTCCATTGAAAACGTCAGATTCGTTGAACTCAGATGACGATTTTGAATTCCTACCACACTGCGCACCATCATACGACAACCTGTCACCTGTATCTATCTGGATACTGACAAGGACGCGATCTCTAGAAATACTAATAGCTACTGAACCTCTATTTGTCCGTAAACTCATCTTTGTTACCTAGATCTCTTCTGCCAGTGTTGCTGCAATCAACATGGCTGGCGTTTTTCTGAATCACATTCTTGAAATTAATAACTACATGTTTGCAGGATTCTTTCAACGTAAGAGCCACTTGATTGTCAGACAACCTGATGGCAACATCAGAGTCCACCCTTCTTTCCTTGCATCTGTTGCTATCAGGGCAGACATCTTTCAAAGCTGATAATTTCACTCTACCTTTGTGACTTCTTGATTCTGCTGCACTTCTTGTATCCACATCTCCGAGATCAAATGGTTGTCCTTATATCATGTTCACGTTGGCCAATCGTATTTGGTAGATCATTCACAAGTCCTCGTGTTGAGTTATCGAATGGAACTAAATATCTAGAGGGACAGGCTAGATCCGATTTTATATTACGAAGTGAGGAAGTAGTTGCATTCATCCTTCTATTGCAACAAGCACGCCCTGGGCGTTCTTCATGAAATGCTTTGCTGTCAGAAACATGATCCACATCGTAAGGAGCAACCGTTGCGCAATAAAAGAGTTCCAGCGGTGACATGGCTGTTGACGTCCAGTGATGTAGAGACATAACAGAAGAAGATTTGTGTAGAATGTCTGTGCTGTGGATACCAGCGTGCGGACCCAACTGGCTTGACTTGGATGTTGAAGGGCTCAAAACCGATTCTGGGTGGGAGTCGAGAGAATGGGCGTAGTTGAGATGTTGTGGCTCTTCCATCTGTTGGAAGACAAATGAATGTTACAATCAAAACAACGTATTTCCTTAGTGAATTTACACAAAGACGACATAACTAACATATTGTAGGATTTCTTTCCAGGAATATTTCGCTGCATCTCGTCAATTACAACATCATCATCACCATCATCATGTGCCACCTTGAATGGCGTGGGCGATCATGCCTCTCCACAAATTACGGTCGCCAGTGTCATGGATCAATTCGTGTGTTGACTCATTTCTGTGCCATGACACAAGACTGTCAAGAATCTTCTCACGCTGTCTTCATCTATCTCTCTTTCCGCAAATCTTTCCGGTTGTCACAATAAGTTCCAGTTTTTGTCTTCTCATAACAGGCCAAAAAAGCTATGACCGCTTCTGTTTGTGATAAGCTGTCTTTGTGACTCAGCTTCCCTTTAACGTCCTGATTGCTTTTTTTAAGGTTTCCAATTAATTTTCATAATTCTTCTATAAAACCACATCACCAAGGCTTCCAGGGATTTTTTCGTCTGTTTACTAATTGTACAGGATTCGCAGCCGTATGTTAAAACTGGTTCTATGTAACCTAGTCTATGTCAGCTGCACACTGAAGAATAAAACCACCTCGATACCTATTCCATCTGTGAAAGAATTATTGTCTACGTACACAAAACTAAATTTAAAAAAATAAAAAAAAAAAACCCTTTATCAATTCCATTGTGAGTGCCAAGCGACTTATATAGGTAGAACGAAAAGGCAATTAGTAAATTGAGTGGCCAAACATATACCGGTGTGGGTGAAACAGAGAGTTAATAATTATTTAGGAACCACAGTGCAGTCGGCAGGTCACAAAACGTTGAATTATGTCATCACAAAACATTTGCTGAGTACCAACCACAGCATTAACAATCAGACGGCATTTCGTATACTGTACTGTATTCGACAAAGAATAATCCATTGCTTAAATATATCGAAGCATTATATATTAGTCGATTCGAGCCGTTATTATGTAAACAAAAGGACTTGCTGCTAATTGTTTAACTTCCATGGATATAACGTTCTACATATCCGCGTAATGTCCGCGACGATGTACATCATATTTCAGCCGAAGTATCACTCATTGTTTCACATTACGTGATATATCACTCTGCGGTATGCACCTGATGAGATGCAGCGACATATGCTTGGCTGGAAATCGTGCAACATTTTTACGAGTGGGCTTCACTTGAAATCCTTAAAAGTGTGATAGAAATTAAATTATCCATGCCATCATCTTGTGACCTGTCCATATTGTTATTGTTAAAAATGTCAAGAGACTTAAGCACGTGTCATCATAGTGCAGACGAACTCGATGACGTCATAAAGATAGTTTAAAGATGACCGCCCCACTTTTGACATGCACCACATCCGTTTGTTTTTTTTCATTAGTGAAGGCTGAAACCTATATATATTCATCGGCGAATGAAGGTACAGTATGGTAAAGCATGCGTGTCAGGATAGCAATTGTATGAGTGGAGCAGGAAGTTTCAAAACGGCATCACTTCTGTGACAGACTTCGGTTCGACGAAGAGTACAAGTGTTGCGCGAGGGATTACACGCGAGAGTAAGCATTTTTTTGTTCTACAGGAATCCAAGCATTTTATCAGCGCTGGAGACCTTGCCCTTGCATTGAAGGCAGTGGTGACTATATCGAAAATTATACATTTATTCTTTACTTTTTCAGAATATATTCACCCAAAAAGATAAACACATTTAAGGTTTTCATTTGAAGCTCATTGGGATAACTCTGCAGTATCTACCTGATGAGATGCAACGAAATATGCCAGGCGAGAAAGCATGCAATATTTTATTCATCACGTCTGTGTTTATTCTGCTTCATTCTTTCTCCACTTCTGACAAGGATATATGTTGTCTTGTGTACGCATATAGCGAAACTGCGATATTTGAGCCTTGTGGGCGACTTACTACACCTCAGTGGGAAAGAAGGACCAGTTCTGTCTTCCTCTTCACCATATACTTCCTCTCTCTCCTCCTCCTCCTCCTCGTCCTCCTCATTTTCTTCTTCTTCTTCTTCTTCTTCTTCTTCTTCTTCTTCTTCTTCTTCTTCTTCTTCTTCTTCTTCTTCTTCTTCTTCTTCTTCTTCTGCAATTATAATAGAAACAATGACAAAAGCAACAATCACACATCAGTAACAGCACAACATCAGCAGCAACAACAGTACAACAGCAACAGAATTACAGACAATAATCACCACAACAACAACATAACAAATGACAATGTTGAAAAAGATGCCACTGATCTCTGACCCATTGCATGTGATCCTGCGGCAGATCCTCAGTGAAGAGACTGATCAATCTGGGCTGACGTCGGATACCAAACATGGCGCAGATTCTGTCTCTTAGGCTCTTTCTACGTGGCTTGTTAGCCATTTGGCCAGTCTGTGGACAAATCATATGACATTTACGAAACACACAACCGTGATCCCATAGTGATGAGAGTACTTGCCTGCCTTACAATTTGGTGCGAGTTCAAGTCTCGCCAGATTCAGGCGATTTCTTCCCGATAAGCAAAGCTCTTAACTGGATCTTCATTTATGCGATATAGACGATAGACAAGTTTAAGAATTTTCTGGAAATTATCTTTTAGAAAAGACGACGAACCAACCTACCAACTAACCAACAAATCATTCGTCTAATCAACCATCCAACAACCTAACTAACCAATGAACTATCTATCTAACCAAACATATAGCTACCCAAGCAACCAAACAACCTTCTAATAAACCATTTAACAACGCATCAAAAATACAACATTAATCTAACGAGCTACACAATCAACCAACCAACTACGTAATCATCAATCAATCAATCAGGTGCCGTCTCCAAAATGAAGGTTGGCTGCAATGGATCTCCAACTCTGTCTCTCGCTCTGACTGTACATTCTGTCAGATTGATGTTTGTGCATCTCTCGATGTTATCTTCCCACTTGTATCGTTGCCTACCTCTTGCTCGCTTGCCCTCAACCTTGCCCTCCAGAATGGTTTTTATAAGAATGTTATGCAGGTCCGCATGGTCGAATGGGTAAGAGCGCGTGTTCGTAAACATTCGGTGTGCTGATGCCGAGGTTAGCGGTTCAATCCCCACACCGGACATCTGGACTAAAATGTTAACCTGTCATCCTTGACTTGGGGACGTAAACTGCAAGAACCTCTGAAGTCGGAGTTGGTTCGCCTGATGGCGAGGGACACTGCTAATAGGGAAATCTAATCCACACGCAAAGTTCAGTCCATCATTACTATAAAGGGTGTGTATGGACGAGCGAGCACAAAAATAAAAAAAATAAAAAATAAAAAAAAACCTCTGTATTTGATTATGTTTGTGTCCATGAAATACAACATATTCGTCTTGTATATCCACATACCCAGGGCTTCTATTTGACTCTCTAGTTGCTTGTTCAATGTCCTGGCTTCCGAGCCATATAATAGTGTTCAATATACGTAATATTTGACAATTCTCATGTATAATGCGTTGCTAATCTCTCTAGATGTTACTACTAATTTCATGCTGCTGAAAGCGTGTTTAGCCATTCCTATTCTCTTTATGATTTATATTTAACTTCTGCCATCATCTATTTGCATATGCAAGATAGGAGAAACGTGTTATTTGTTCTAGTATCTAACTGTTTACTGTGATGTTCATTGATGGCCTTTTCCTTCCAATGCTAATTATAATAGTTTTCGTGCTTTGTGTGTGTGTGTGTGTGTGTGTGTGTGTGTGTGTGTGTGTGTGTGTGTGTGTGTGTGTGTGTGTGTGTGGATGTTAATATCTAAGCCGCATTCTGCACTATTACAAGCAACAGTACAGCTACACAACTAACCAACCTTCTAGCCAACATTTCAATCGACCAACAATCTATCTAACCAACCATGCAGTTACACTCCACCCATCCAACCTTCTAGTCAACTACTCAATCGACCAATAATTTATATAACCAAACATGCAGCTACACAACCAACCAACCTTCTAGCCAACATGTCGATCGACTAACAATCTATCTAACCAACCACGCAGCAACAAAACCAACCAACCACCCAAAATTCTAGTCAACCATTCAACTGATGAACAATCTATCTACCCAACCATGAAATTGTACAGCCAACCGGCCAACCAATCTTCAAACCAATCATTCACTCAACCCTCTATCTATCTAACCAACCACACAACTAACAAACCAACCAACAACTTTATAGACAACCATTAAATCGACCAACAATCTATGCAACCAACCATATAAATACACAGCCAACTAACCAACCTTCCCACATTCACTCGACCCATTATCTATCTAGCCAACCATGCAGCTACACAACCAACCAACCAACCTTCTAGCCAACCTTTCAATCAATCACCAATCTATCTAACCAACCATGCAGCTACCAAACCAACTATCTAACAAACCATACAGCTACACAACCAACCAGCCATCTAAACAACAAAAGATTCTAAACCCAACCAAACAACCAACATAAACTATACGAATACATTCAAGCAATACGTTCTCCGTATATTTAGTTGATGGTACCTTGTCATGGCGGGACACGAACATGACAACTCATTTTTATTTTGCATTTCTAAAGTCATGAACCAGGTGATGTCAATATTACTGGCTGCTGTGCCGGGTGACATTACACCTAGCTAACTGACATTTCTAATAACTGAAACTTTTTGTAGTGGAAAATGGTATGGCGTTATATTTTATTTCCCCAACTGAGATGAGTAGGGTTGAGCTAAGAAACGACATCACTGCACTCAGGACATTCCCAAACGCGCTCTGTCCCCTCGTTCAACAGCCAGCGAAGACTAATCGTTCCCACCACTATCTGATTGAATGTTCTCCTGGTCTTCCCTCTTAGTTTTGAGATTCTTCCAGAAACCCCGCCGATCCCCCGCAATCCCATTTTGTCCACATACGGGTTCTCAATCTGTTCCCCCCGCTTCCTCCACCTGGTCGCACAGGCGCAGGAAAACCTCTCCCTTGTCCACAGGTAATCTACCACCACGAAGCAAGAAGTGCTATCCCTGCCAGCATATCAGCCTGTTCATTCCCTAGCACTCCCGCATGACCAAGGAAACAAAATAAATACCATTCTCATAAGCCATTCCTTTCCCCAACTAAAATACAGGAGCCGTGGTATCATTGTGGCTGGAAGCTTTCTTCGCATCCCTGTGGTCTTGGGCTCGAAACCATATCGGTTAGGATTTTACAAAATGAAATTAGCGTACAGGTCGACTCAGCTTAAAATGGGTAGCAGGTGATGTCGTGGAAAGTAAAGGACGCCGGCTTGATCATGGCCACTTCATCAGCCCAGTGTGGATTGTGTCCATAAAATATGTGCCTAAAAGTCGCTTAAGAGTCGACAGTGTCGAGTCGATTGCACCGGGTGTTTATCCGATAATGCTCAGTCTCTTCCATCATATGCCCTATCCGTCTTAAGAATCGCCAAATGGGTGGGAGCCTTTACTTTATCATCATCATCATCATGTGCCATGCCGATAAGCGTCGGTGGCCATGTTTCGCCTTTTCACTCGATCACCAGAGCCGTGGATCAGCTAAGTGTTCTTTTCTTGACCATTTACGTGGCGAAGTGGTCAAGCCATCTGCCTTGGGCTCCGAAGGTTGTGGGTTCGATTCCTGGAGGCATCCTTTGACTTCACGAGTGCATTTTGTCGGAGACTCCTGAGGGTCGCCGCTGGAGCTACGGAGTTCGTGGTTTATGCGACGCTTTCCGCGCTGCGGAAAGAGACTGAGCCGTATGGGATAAAACCCGGTGCAATGAAGTCAACCCTGTCGACTTTTAAGCGACTTTTTCTCGACCATATCACGTGGCTAAGCAATCCAGGTATTCACTTCGCCGCCCCTTGTCCTCTTCCCCTCAATCTTGCCAGTTGTCACCAAGTTGTTTACTGTATAGAACATAAGATCAAATACACCAACCTTATCTCTCAATGTCAAACTTGGTCATTATCCAAATCACACTTACGCAAAATCATCGCCTGTGAGATGAGATGCTTGAGGAGAGCTGCCGATTTAACTATCCAAGACCGAATGAAAAATGATGTTATCAGACAGACAGTAAGATCAACACCGTGTGCCAAATAAATTGAAAGAAAGAAGATCAAATGGTTTGGTCATCTCTTTAAAATGCAATACCATCAAGTACCAGCATTGATCCTAACATTAAAGAAGATCTCCTATGAGAGCAAGAGGACGCCCGATAAGAAAATGGACTGACGACACCAAAGACATTGTACAATCTCACGGAATGACACTATCCAGTGTCACCCATTGGGCGCCGGAATGCCAATTATTCCTTCCCATGCGGCTAGACGGCAAAAATGGAAGATGATGATGATGATAATAATTTTTTTTAAAGTAAGGGACATAAACTAACTTTTTGATGATGAAAACATTAAACACAGTTATGTCCCCTACACATAATCTTAAATCTGGTTAGGGTATATTTCACTCACATATCTGTAAAAGCACTAGCGAAGTTGAAAGAGAACTGCCTGATAATGTCAATGTCGGAATGGGGTTCTTCTCCTGGACTCGTCAAATGTTAAAGTGAGGGCAAGATTGGCCACCTACCCATCATTTCTTCTCTAGCCTCTGGTCTACAAATGTGATGGCGCTACCACATATCTGTTACTTTATGGGATATAACACACATATCTGTTACTTTATGGGATATAACACACATATCTGTTACTTTATGGGATATAACACACATATCTGTTACTTTATGGGATATAACACACATATCTGTTACTTTATGGGATATAACACACATATCTGTTACTTTATGGGATATAACACACATATCTGTTACTTTATGGGATATAACACACATATCTGTTACTTTATGGGATATAACACACATATCTGTTACTTTATGGGATATAACACACATATCTGTTACTTTATGGGATATAACACACATATCTGTTACTTTATGGGATATAACACACATATCTGTTACTTTATGGGATATAACACACATATCTGTTACTTTATGGGATATAACACACATATCTGTTACTTTATGGGATATAACACACATATCTGTTACTTTATGGGATATAACACACATATCTGTTACTTTATGGGATATAACACACATATCTGTTACTTTATGGGATATAGCACACATATCTGTTACTTTATGGGATATAACACACATATCTGTTACTTTATGGGATATAGCACACATATCTGTTACTTTATGGGATATAACACACATATCTGTTACTTTATGGGATATAACACACATATCTGTTACTTTATGGGATATAACACACATATCTGTTACTTTATGGGATATAACACACATATCTGTTACTTTATGGGATATAACACACATATCTGTTACTTTATGGGATATAACACACATATCTGTTACTTTATGGGATATAACACACATATCTGTTACTTTATGGGATATAACACACATATCTGTTACTTTATGGGATATAACACACATATCTGTTACTTTATGGGATATAACACACATATCTGTTACTTTATGGGATATAACACACATATCTGTTACTTTATGGGATATAACACACATATCTGTTACTTTATGGGATATAACACACATATCTGTTACTTTATGGGATATAACACACATATCTGTTACTTTATGGGATATAACACACATATCTGTTACTTTATGGGATATAACACACATATCTGTTACTTTATGGGATATAACACACATATCTGTTACTTTATGGGATATAACACACATATCTGTTACTTTATATAGTTCACCGTTATTTATACAAGTTACTGTCCTATAGTTCACTGTTATTTATACAAGTTACTATCCTATAGTTCGTCGTTATTTATACAAGTTACTATCCTATAGTTCGCCGTTATTTATGCAAGTTACTATCCTATAGTTTGCCGTTATTTATACAAGTTACTGTCCTATAGTTCACTGTTATTTATACAAGTTACTTTCCTATAGTTCACTGTTATTGATACAAGTTACTGTCCTATAGTTCATCGTTATTTATACAAGTTACTGTCCTATAGTTCACCGTTATTTATACAAGTTACTGTCCTATAGTTCACCGTTATTTATACAAGTTACTGTCCTATAGTTCACTGTTATTTATACAAGTTACTATCCTATAGTTCGCCGTTATTTATACAAGTTACTGTCCTATAGTTCACCGTTATTTATACAAGTTACTATCCTATAGTTCGCCGTTATTTATACAAGTTACTGTCCTATAGTTCACCGTTATTTATACAAGTTACTGTCCTATAGTTCACCGTTATTTATACAAGTTACTGTCCTATAGTTCACCGTTATTTATACAAGTTACTGTCCTATAGTTCACTGTTATTTATACAAGTTACTGTCCTATAGTTCACCGTTATTTATACAACTTACTATCCTATAGTTCACCGTTATTTACACAAGTTACTGTCCTATCGTTCACCGTTATTTACACAAGTTACTGTCCTATAGTTCACCGTTATTTATACAAGTTACTGTCCTATAGTTCACCGTTATTTACACAAGTTACTGTCCTATAGTTCACCGTTATTTATACAAGTTACTGTCCTATAGTTCACCGTTATTTATACAAGTTACTGTCCTATAGTTCACCGTTATTTATACAAGTTACTGTCCTATAGTTCACTGTTATTTATACAAGTTACTATCCTATAGTTCGCCGTTATTTATACAAGTTACTGTCCTATAGTTCACCGTTATTTATACAAGTTACTATCCTATAGTTCGATGTTATTTATACAAGATCCTGTCCTATAGTTCACCGTTATTTATACAAGTTACTGTCCTATAGTTCACCGTTATTTATACAAGTTACTGTCCTATAGTTCACCGTTATTTATACAAGTTACTGTCCTATAGTTCACCGTTATTTATACAAGTTACTGTCCTATAGTTCACCGTTATTTATACAAGTTGCTGTCCTATAGTTCGCCGTTATTTATACAAGTTGCTGTCCTATAGTTCGCCGTTATTTATACAAGTTACTGTCCTATAGTTCGCCGTTATTTATACAAGTTACTGTCCTATAGTTCACCGTTATTTATACAAGTTACTGTCCTATAGTTCACTGTTATTTATACAAGTTACTATCCTATAGTTCGCCGTTATTTATACAAGTTACTATCCTATAGTTCGCCGTTATTTATACAAGTTACTATCCTATAGTTTGCCGTTATTTATACAAGTTACTGTCCTATAGTTCACTGTTATTTATACAAGTTACTTTCCTATAGTTCACTGTTATTTATACAAGTTACTGTCCTATAGTTCATCGTTATTTATACAAGTTACTGTCCTATAGTTCACCGTTATTTATACAAGTTACTGTCCTATAGTTCACTGTTATTTATACAAGTTACTATCCTATAGTTCGCCGTTATTTATACAAGTTACTATCCTATAGTTCGCCGTTATTTATACAAGTTACTATCCTATAGTTTGCCGTTATTTATACAAGTTACTGTCCTATAGTTCACTGTTATTTATACAAGTTACTTTCCTATAGTTCACTGTTATTTATACAAGTTACTGTCCTATAGTTCATTGTTGTTTATACAAGTTACTGTCCTATAGTTCACCGTTATTTATACAAGTTACTGTCCTATAGTTCACCGTTATTTATACAAGTTACTGTCCTATAGTTCACTGTTATTTATACAAGTTACTATCCTATAGTTCGCCGTTATTTATACAAGTTACTGTCCTATAGTTCACCGTTATTTATACAAGTTACTGTCCTATAATTCACAGTTATTTATACAAGTTACTGTCCTATAGTTCACTGTTATTTATACAAGTTACTGTCCTATAGTTCACCGTTATTTATACTACTTACTATCCTATAGTTCACCGTTATTTACACAAGTTACTGTTCTATCGTTCACCGTTATTTACACAAGTTACTGTCCTATAGTTCACCGTTATTTATACAAGTTACTGTCCTATAGTTCACCGTTATTTACACAAGTTACTGTCCTATAGTTCACCGTTATTTATACAAGTTACTGTCCTATAGTTCACCGTTATTTATACAAGTTACTGTCCTATAGTTCACCGTTATTTATACAAGTTACTGTCCTATAGTTCACTGTTATTTATACAAGTTACTATCCTATAGTTCGCCGTTATTTATACAAGTTACTGTCCTATAGTTCACCGTTATTTATACAAGTTACTATCCTATAGTTCGCCGTTATTTATACAAGATCCTGTCCTATAGTTCACCGTTATTTATACAAGTTACTGTCCTATAGTTCACCGTTATTTATACAAGTTACTGTCCTATAGTTCATCGTTATTTATACAAGTTACTGTCCTATAGTTCACCGTTATTTATACAAGTTGCTGTCCTATAGTTCGCCGTTATTTATACAAGTTACTGTCCTATAGTTCGCCGTTATTTATACAAGTTACTGTCCTATAGTTCACCGTTATTTATACAAGTTACTGTCCTATAGTTCACTGTTATTTATACAAGTTACTATCCTATAGTTCGCCGTTATTTATACAAGTTACTATCCTATAGTTCGCCGTTATTTATGCAAGTTACTATCCTATAGTTTGCCGTTATTTATACAAGTTACTGTCCTATAGTTCACTGTTATTTATACAAGTTACTTTCCTATAGTTCACTGTTATTGATACAAGTTACTGTCCTATAGTTCATCGTTATTTATACAAGTTACTGTCCTATAGTTCACCGTTATTTATACAAGTTACTGTCCTATAGTTCACCGTTATTTATACAAGTTACTGTCCTATAGTTCACTGTTATTTATACAAGTTACTATCCTATAGTTCGCCGTTATTTATACAAGTTACTGTCCTATAGTTCACCGTTATTTATACAAGTTACTATCCTATAGTTCGCCGTTATTTATACAAGTTACTGTCCTATAGTTCACCGTTATTTATACAAGTTACTGTCCTATAGTTCACCGTTATTTATACAAGTTACTGTCCTATAGTTCACCGTTATTTATACAAGTTACTGTCCTATAGTTCACCGTTATTTATACAAGATACTGTCCTATAGTTCACCGTTATTTATACAAGTTACTGTCCTATAGTTCACCGTTATTTATACAAGTTGCTGTCCTATTGTTCGCCGTTATTTATACAAGTTACTGTCCTATAATTCGCCGTTATTTATACAAGTTACTGACCTATAGTTCACCGTTATTTATACAAGTTACTGTCCTATAGTTCACTGTTATTTATACAAGTTACTGTCCTATAGTTCACCGTTATTTATACAACTTACTATCCTATAGTTCACCGTTATTTACACAAGTTACTGTCCTATCGTTCACCGTTATTTACACAAGTTACTGTCCTATAGTTCACCGTTATTTATACAAGTTACTGTCCTATAGTTCACCGTTATTTACACAAGTTACTGTCCTATAGTTCACCGTTATTTATACAAGTTACTGTCCTATAGTTCACCGTTATTTATACAAGTTACTGTCCTATAGTTCACCGTTATTTATACAAGTTACTGTCCTATAGTTCACTGTTATTTATACAAGTTACTATCCTATAGTTCGCCGTTATTTATACAAGTTACTGTCCTATAGTTCACCGTTATTTATACAAGTTACTATCCTATAGTTCGATGTTATTTATACAAGATCCTGTCCTATAGTTCACCGTTATTTATACAAGTTACTGTCCTATAGTTCACCGTTATTTATACAAGTTACTGTCCTATAGTTCACCGTTATTTATACAAGTTACTGTCCTATAGTTCACCGTTATTTATACAAGTTACTGTCCTATAGTTCACCGTTATTTATACAAGTTGCTGTCCTATAGTTCGCCGTTATTTATACAAGTTGCTGTCCTATAGTTCGCCGTTATTTATACAAGTTACTGTCCTATAGTTCGCCGTTATTTATACAAGTTACTGTCCTATAGTTCACCGTTATTTATACAAGTTACTGTCCTATAGTTCACTGTTATTTATACAAGTTACTATCCTATAGTTCGCCGTTATTTATACAAGTTACTATCCTATAGTTCGCCGTTATTTATACAAGTTACTATCCTATAGTTTGCCGTTATTTATACAAGTTACTGTCCTATAGTTCATTGTTGTTTATACAAGTTACTGTCCTATAGTTCACCGTTATTTATACAAGTTACTGTCCTATAGTTCACCGTTATTTATACAAGTTACTGTCCTATAGTTCACTGTTATTTATACAAGTTACTATCCTATAGTTCGCCGTTATTTATACAAGTTACTGTCCTATAGTTCACCGTTATTTATACAAGTTACTGTCCTATAATTCACAGTTATTTATACAAGTTACTGTCCTATAGTTCACTGTTATTTATACAAGTTACTGTCCTATAGTTCACCGTTATTTATACTACTTACTATCCTATAGTTCACCGTTATTTACACAAGTTACTGTTCTATCGTTCACCGTTATTTACACAAGTTACTGTCCTATAGTTCACCGTTATTTATACAAGTTACTGTCCTATAGTTCACCGTTATTTACACAAGTTACTGTCCTATAGTTCACCGTTATTTATACAAGTTACTGTCCTATAGTTCACCGTTATTTATACAAGTTACTGTCCTATAGTTCACCGTTATTTATACAAGTTACTGTCCTATTGTTCGCCGTTATTTATACAAGTTACTGTCCTATAATTCGCCGTTATTTATACAAGTTACTGACCTATAGTTCACCGTTATTTATACAAGTTACTGTCCTATAGTTCACTGTTATTTATACAAGTTACTGTCCTATAGTTCACCGTTATTTATACAAGTTACTGTCCTATAGTTCACTGTTATTTATACAAGTTACTATCCTATAGTTCGCCGTTATTTATACAAGTTACTGTCCTATAGTTCACCGTTATTTATACAAGTTACTATCCTATAGTTCGCCGTTATTTATACAAGATCCTGTCCTATAGTTCACCGTTATTTATACAAGTTACTGTCCTATAGTTCACCGTTATTTATACAAGTTACTGTCCTATAGTTCATCGTTATTTATACAAGTTACTGTCCTATAGTTCACCGTTATTTATACAAGTTGCTGTCCTATAGTTCGCCGTTATTTATACAAGTTACTGTCCTATAGTTCGCCGTTATTTATACAAGTTACTGTCCTATAGTTCACCGTTATTTATACAAGTTACTGTCCTATAGTTCACTGTTATTTATACAAGTTACTATCCTATAGTTCGCCGTTATTTATACAAGTTACTATCCTATAGTTCGCCGTTATTTATGCAAGTTACTATCCTATAGTTTGCCGTTATTTATACAAGTTACTGTCCTATAGTTCACTGTTATTTATACAAGTTACTTTCCTATAGTTCACTGTTATTGATACAAGTTACTGTCCTATAGTTCATCGTTATTTATACAAGTTACTGTCCTATAGTTCACCGTTATTTATACAAGTTACTGTCCTATAGTTCACCGTTATTTATACAAGTTACTGTCCTATAGTTCACTGTTATTTATACAAGTTACTATCCTATAGTTCGCCGTTATTTATACAAGTTACTGTCCTATAGTTCACCGTTATTTATACAAGTTACTATCCTATAGTTCGCCGTTATTTATACAAGTTACTGTCCTATAGTTCACCGTTATTTATACAAGTTACTGTCCTATAGTTCACCGTTATTTATACAAGTTACTGTCCTATAGTTCACCGTTATTTATACAAGTTACTGTCCTATAGTTCACCGTTATTTATACAAGATACTGTCCTATAGTTCACCGTTATTTATACAAGTTACTGTCCTATAGTTCACCGTTATTTATACAAGTTGCTGTCCTATTGTTCGCCGTTATTTATACAAGTTACTGTCCTATAATTCGCCGTTATTTATACAAGTTACTGACCTATAGTTCACCGTTATTTATACAAGTTACTGTCCTATAGTTCACTGTTATTTATACAAGTTACTGTCCTATAGTTCACCGTTATTTATACAACTTACTATCCTATAGTTCACCGTTATTTACACAAGTTACTGTCCTATCGTTCACCGTTATTTACACAAGTTACTGTCCTATAGTTCACCGTTATTTATACAAGTTACTGTCCTATAGTTCACCGTTATTTACACAAGTTACTGTCCTATAGTTCACCGTTATTTATACAAGTTACTGTCCTATAGTTCACCGTTATTTATACAAGTTACTGTCCTATAGTTCACCGTTATTTATACAAGTTACTGTCCTATAGTTCACTGTTATTTATACAAGTTACTATCCTATAGTTCGCCGTTATTTATACAAGTTACTGTCCTATAGTTCACCGTTATTTATACAAGTTACTATCCTATAGTTCGATGTTATTTATACAAGATCCTGTCCTATAGTTCACCGTTATTTATACAAGTTACTGTCCTATAGTTCACCGTTATTTATACAAGTTACTGTCCTATAGTTCACCGTTATTTATACAAGTTACTGTCCTATAGTTCACCGTTATTTATACAAGTTACTGTCCTATAGTTCACCGTTATTTATACAAGTTGCTGTCCTATAGTTCGCCGTTATTTATACAAGTTGCTGTCCTATAGTTCGCCGTTATTTATACAAGTTACTGTCCTATAGTTCGCCGTTATTTATACAAGTTACTGTCCTATAGTTCACCGTTATTTATACAAGTTACTGTCCTATAGTTCACTGTTATTTATACAAGTTACTATCCTATAGTTCGCCGTTATTTATACAAGTTACTATCCTATAGTTCGCCGTTATTTATACAAGTTACTATCCTATAGTTTGCCGTTATTTATACAAGTTACTGTCCTATAGTTCATTGTTGTTTATACAAGTTACTGTCCTATAGTTCACCGTTATTTATACAAGTTACTGTCCTATAGTTCACCGTTATTTATACAAGTTACTGTCCTATAGTTCACTGTTATTTATACAAGTTACTATCCTATAGTTCGCCGTTATTTATACAAGTTACTGTCCTATAGTTCACCGTTATTTATACAAGTTACTGTCCTATAATTCACAGTTATTTATACAAGTTACTGTCCTATAGTTCACTGTTATTTATACAAGTTACTGTCCTATAGTTCACCGTTATTTATACTACTTACTATCCTATAGTTCACCGTTATTTACACAAGTTACTGTTCTATCGTTCACCGTTATTTACACAAGTTACTGTCCTATAGTTCACCGTTATTTATACAAGTTACTGTCCTATAGTTCACCGTTATTTACACAAGTTACTGTCCTATAGTTCACCGTTATTTATACAAGTTACTGTCCTATAGTTCACCGTTATTTATACAAGTTACTGTCCTATAGTTCACCGTTATTTATACAAGTTACTGTCCTATAGTTCACTGTTATTTATACAAGTTACTATCCTATAGTTCGCCGTTATTTATACAAGTTACTGTCCTATAGTTCACCGTTATTTATACAAGTTACTATCCTATAGTTCGATGTTATTTATACAAGATCCTGTCCTATAGTTCACCGTTATTTATACAAGTTACTGTCCTATAGTTCACCGTTATTTATACAAGTTACTGTCCTATAGTTCATCGTTATTTATACAAGTTACTGTCCTATAGTTCACCGTTATTTATACAAGTTACTGTCCTATAGTTCACCGTTATTTATACAAGTTACTGTCCTATAGTTCACCGTTATTTATACAAGTTGCTGTCCTATAGTTCGCCGTTATTTATACAAGTTACTGTCCTATAGTTCGCCGTTATTTATACAAGTTACTGTCCTATAGTTCACCGTTATTTATACAAGTTACTGTCCTATAGTTCACTGTTATTTATACAAGTTACTATCCTATAGTTCGCCGTTATTTATACAAGTTACTATCCTATAGTTCGCCGTTATTTATGCAAGTTACTATCCTATAGTTTGCCGTTATTTATACAAGTTACTGTCCTATAGTTCACTGTTATTTATACAAGTTACTTTCCTATAGTTCACTGTTATTGATACAAGTTACTGTCCTATAGTTCATCGTTATTTATACAAGTTACTGTCCTATAGTTCACCGTTATTTATACAAGTTACTGTCCTATAGTTCACCGTTATTTATACAAGTTACTGTCCTATAGTTCACTGTTATTTATACAAGTTACTATCCTATAGTTCGCCGTTATTTATACAAGTTACTGTCCTATAGTTCACCGTTATTTATACAAGTTACTATCCTATAGTTCGCCGTTATTTATACAAGTTACTGTCCTATAGTTCACCGTTATTTATACAAGTTACTGTCCTATAGTTCACCGTTATTTATACAAGTTACTGTCCTATAGTTCACCGTTATTTATACAAGTTACTGTCCTATAGTTCACCGTTATTTATACAAGATACTGTCCTATAGTTCACCGTTATTTATACAAGTTACTGTCCTATAGTTCACCGTTATTTATACAAGTTGCTGTCCTATTGTTCGCCGTTATTTATACAAGTTACTGTCCTATAATTCGCCGTTATTTATACAAGTTACTGACCTATAGTTCACCGTTATTTATACAAGTTACTGTCCTATAGTTCACTGTTATTTATACAAGTTATTATCCTATAGTTTGCCGTTATTTATACAAGTTACTATCCTATAGTTCGCCGTTATTTATACAAGTTACTATCCTATAGTTTGCCGTTATTTATACAAGTTACTGTCCTATAGTTCACTGTTATTTATACAAGTTACTATCCTATAGTTTGCCGTTATTTATACAAGTTACTTTCCTATAGTTCACTGTTATTTATACAAGTTACTGTCCTATAGTTCACCATTATTTATACAAGTTACTGTCCTATAGTTCACCGTTATTTATACAAGTTACTGTCCTATAGTTCACCGTTATTTACACAATTTACTGTCCTATAGTTCACCGTTATTTATACAAGTTACTGTCCTATAGTTCACCGTTATTTATACAAGTTACTGTCCTATAGTTCACCGTTATTTATACAAGTTACTGTCCTATAGTTCACTGTTATTTATACAAGTTACTATCCTATAGTTCGCCGTTATTTATACAAGTTACTGTCCTATAGTTCACCGTTATTTATACAAGTTACTATCCTATAGTTCGCCGTTATTTATACAAGTTACTGTCCTATAGTTCACCGTTATTTATACAAGTTACTGTCCTATAGTTCACCGTTATTTATACAAGTTACTGTCCTATAGTTCACCGTTGTTTATACAAGTTACTGTCCTATAGTTCACCGTTATTTATACAAGTTACTGTCCTATAGTTCACCGTTATTTATACAAGTTACTGTCCTATAGTTCACCGTTATTTATACAAGTTGCTGTCCTATAGTTCGCCGTTATTTATACAAGTTACTGTCCTATAGTTCGCCGTTATTTATACAAGTTACTGTCCTATAGTTCACCGTTATTTATACAAGTTACTGTCCTATAGTTCACTGTTATTTATACAAGTTACTATCCTATAGTTCGCCGTTATTTATACAAGTTACTATCCTATAGTTCGCCGTTATTTATACAAGTTACTATCCTATAGTTTGCCGTTATTTATACAAGTTACTGTCCTATAGTTCACTGTTATTTATACAAGTTACTTTCCTATAGTTCACTGTTATTTATACAAGTTACTGTCCTATAGTTCACCGTTATTTATACAAGTTACTGTCCTATAGTTCACCGTTATTTATACAAGTTACTGTCCTATAGTTCACCGTTATTTATACAAGTTACTGTCCTATAGTTCACCGTTATTTACACAAGTTACTGTCCTATAGTTCACCGTTATTTACACAAGTTACTGTCCTATAGTTCGCCGTTATTTATACAAGTTACTGTCCTATAGTTCACCGTTATTTATACAAGTTACTGCCCTATAGTTCACCGTTATTTACACAAGTTAATATCCTATTGCGGGGCTCCCTGGTCTAGGTGTTTCGCGACTTTCTCCGTAATCCCGTATACTCTCGTGAGTAACGTGACGTGCGCGAGAATTGGTAGCGGTTCTCTCCGCGTCGGTAACTTACGGGGTGTGTGAGCCGTTCGCTCAGAAATCAATGGCAAACTACTGAGCATAATCTTGCCTAGAAATCAACAATCAGCTGAAAGATGCTGATGTTCGCAGCGATATCCTGTAAAGTATGTGCGAATAAAAAGCAAATAAATATCCTATTGTTCACCGTTATTTATACAAGTTAAAATACTACAGTTCGCTGTTATATATACAAGTTAATATCCTATAGTTCACCATTATTTATACATGTTGCTGTCCTATAGTTCGCCCTCTTTTACTCAAATTAATGTCCAATTGTTCTTTATCAGTTTCCCGCCTTATTGTTTCATTGTTCTCGATCAGTTCCCCGCCTTATTGTTTCATTGTTCTCTATCAGTTCCCCGCCTTATTGTTTCATTGTTCTCTATCAGTTCCCTGCCTTATTGTTTCATTGTTCTCTATCAGTTTCTCTAGTTAATTTCCATTAGTTCTCTTGCAGTCGGTACGATATATTCTCATCATTGGCAGCCAGTCCTAAACGTTATTATTCCACCATTCCCTACAAGTCCCACACTTTATTTTTCCATGGTTCCCTACCAGTCCCACGCGTTAATGTCCCATCGTTATCTACCTGTCCCCCACGTTAATTCCCCATAATCCTCTACCAACCCCATTCGATGATATCTCATGGTAATCTACTAGTCCTACACGTTAATGTCCCGTCTTTATCTACAAGTCCCATACTTTAACTTCCCATCGTTCGCTGCCAGCCTTGTGCGATTTTGTCCCATGTAAATCTATGTGGCCGTCTCGCTAGCGAAGTTAATAGCGAACCGCGCACCTAATGTCATGAACATGGTCTGATTCGATGTTCGTCGCTGTCAAAATGAGGAAAAGAATGGCCTCGTAATCTTCCTTGCTGTCAGTTCTACACAATGTGATGACGCCATCACATCACAGACTCGTGGCTGGCAACTGTTATCTGTTACTCCATCGACACTGACACCCTCAGATTGTACTGTTGGACTACATTGACCGCCCTGATTGTACTGTTGGACTACATTGACCGCCCTCAAAGTTAGCTTGACAGGCTGCAATCACGTCTCCAAAAGAGCCATCACAAACATCATCATTTTCTTCATTATAATCATCGTATTTCTTTGCAGACTCAACCGTTTCAATCTCCGGTTGATCACGACAAGTATGAAATGAAATACGATTTTTCTTGGCATTGGTCCGCCCATTGGCAACACCATTGGCAACTCCTTTGACAACACTTGCATCTTTGTCTTCCTCATCAACAAGAACCATCTGGCAGTGACTAATCCGAACAGACAGATCGCCATCTTCAGCATCTGTTTCTTTGGGTTCGAGTGTAGTTAAGACTTGCAGTAACGTGAGGACAACTGGTGTTATTCCTGTGGGTTCTGAATCAACACTGTCTGTCTGCACTTCTTTAGTTGCCTTCACGCAACCTTTATTGCCATCGTTCTGCATCTTGTTTGGACTCTGATCTGTATATTGTCCATTGAAAACGTCAGATTCGTTGAACTCAGATGACGATTTTGAATTCCTACCACACTGCGCACCATCATACGACAACCTGTCACCTGTATCTATCTGGATACTGACAAGGACGCGATCTCTAGAAATACTAATAGCTACTGAACCTCTATTTGTCCGTAAACTCATCTTTGTTACCTAGATCTCTTCTGCCAGTGTTGCTGCAATCAACATGGCTGGCGTTTTTCTGAATCACATTCTTGAAATTAATAACTACATGTTTGCAGGATTCTTTCAACGTAAGAGCCACTTGATTGTCAGACAACCTGATGGCAACATCAGAGTCCACCCTTCTTTCCTTGCATCTGTTGCTATCAGGGCAGACATCTTTCAAAGCTGATAATTTCACTCTACCTTTGTGACTTCTTGATTCTGCTGCACTTCTTGTATCCACATCTCCGAGATCAAATGGCTGTCCTTATATCATGTTCACGTTGGCCAATCGTATTTGGTAGATCATTCACAAGTCCTCGTGTTGAGTTATCGAATGGAACTAAATATCTAGAGGGACAGGCTAGATCCGATTTTATATTACGAAGTGAGGAAGTAGTTGCATTCATCCTTCTATTGCAACAAGCACGCCCTGGGCGTTCTTCATGAAATGCTTTGCTGTCAGAAACATGATCCACATCGTAAGGAGCAACCGTTGCGCAATAAAAGAGTTCCAGCGGTGACATGGCTGTTGACGTCCAGTGATGTAGAGACATAACAGAAGAAGATTTGTGTAGAATGTCTGTGCTGTGGATACCAGCGTGCGGACCCAACTGGCTTGACTTGGATGTTGAAGGGCTCAAAACCGATTCTGGGTGGGAGTCGAGAGAATGGGCGTAGTTGAGATGTTGTGGCTCTTCCATCTGTTGGAAGACAAATGAATGTTACAATCAAAACAACGTATTTCCTTAGTGAATTTACACAAAGACGACATAACTAACATATTGTAGGATTTCTTTCCAGGAATATTTCGCTGCATCTCGTCAATTACAACATCATCATCACCATCATCATGTGCCACCTTGAATGGCGTGGGCGATCATGCCTCTCCACAAATTACGGTCGCCAGTGTCATGGATCAATTCGTGTGTTGACTCATTTCTGTGCCATGACACAAGACTGTCAAGAATCTTCTCACGCTGTCTTCATCTATCTCTCTTTCCGCAAATCTTTCCGGTTGTCACAATAAGTTCCAGTTTTTGTCTTCTCATAACAGGCCAAAAAAGCTATGACCGCTTCTGTTTGTGATAAGCTGTCTTTGTGACTCAGCTTCCCTTTAACGTCCTGATTGCTTTTTTTAAGGTTTCCAATTAATTTTCATAATTCTTCTATAAAACCACATCACCAAGGCTTCCAGGGATTTTTTCGTCTGTTTACTAATTGTACAGGATTCGCAGCCGTATGTTAAAACTGGTTCTATGTAACCTAGTCTATGTCAGCTGCACACTGAAGAATAAAACCACCTCGATACCTATTCCATCTGTGAAAGAATTATTGTCTACGTACACAAAACTAAATTTAAAAAAATAAAAAAAAAAAACCCTTTATCAATTCCATTGTGAGTGCCAAGCGACTTATATAGGTAGAACGAAAAGGCAATTAGTAAATTGAGTGGCCAAACATATACCGGTGTGGGTGAAACAGAGAGTTAATAATTATTTAGGAACCACAGTGCAGTCGGCAGGTCACAAAACGTTGAATTATGTCATCACAAAACATTTGCTGAGTACCAACCACAGCATTAACAATCAGACGGCATTTCGTATACTGTACTGTATTCGACAAAGAATAATCCATTGCTTAAATATATCGAAGCATTATATATTAGTCGATTCGAGCCGTTATTATGTAAACAAAAGGACTTGCTGCTAATTGTTTAACTTCCATGGATATAACGTTCTACATATCCGCGTAATGTCCGCGACGATGTACATCATATTTCAGCCGAAGTATCACTCATTGTTTCACATTACGTGATATATCACTCTGCGGTATGCACCTGATGAGATGCAGCGACATATGCTTGGCTGGAAATCGTGCAACATTTTTACGAGTGGGCTTCACTTGAAATCCTTAAAAGTGTGATAGAAATTAAATTATCCATGCCATCATCTTGTGACCTGTCCATATTGTTATTGTTAAAAATGTCAAGAGACTTAAGCACGTGTCATCATAGTGCAGACGAACTCGATGACGTCATAAAGATAGTTTAAAGATGACCGCCCCACTTTTGACATGCACCACATCCGTTTGTTTTTTTTCATTAGTGAAGGCTGAAACCTATATATATTCATCGGCGAATGAAGGTACAGTATGGTAAAGCATGCGTGTCAGGATAGCAATTGTATGAGTGGAGCAGGAAGTTTCAAAACGGCATCACTTCTGTGACAGACTTCGGTTCGACGAAGAGTACAAGTGTTGCGCGAGGGATTACACGCGAGAGTAAGCATTTTTTTGTTCTACAGGAATCCAAGCATTTTATCAGCGCTGGAGACCTTGCCCTTGCATTGAAGGCAGTGGTGACTATATCGAAAATTATACATTTATTCTTTACTTTTTCAGAATATATTCACCCAAAAAGATAAACACATTTAAGGTTTTCATTTGAAGCTCATTGGGATAACTCTGCAGTATCTACCTGATGAGATGCAACGAAATATGCCAGGCGAGAAAGCATGCAATATTTTATTCATCACGTCTGTGTTTATTCTGCTTCATTCTTTCTCCACTTCTGACAAGGATATATGTTGTCTTGTGTACGCATATAGCGAAACTGCGATATTTGAGCCTTGTGGGCGACTTACTACACCTCAGTGGGAAAGAAGGACCAGTTCTGTCTTCCTCTTCACCATATACTTCCTCTCTCTCCTCCTCCTCCTCCTCGTCCTCCTCATTTTCTTCTTCTTCTTCTTCTTCTTCTTCTTCTTCTTCTTCTTCTTCTTCTTCTTCTTCTTCTTCTTCTTCTTCTGCAATTATAATAGAAACAATGACAAAAGCAACAATCACACATCAGTAACAGCACAACATCAGCAGCAACAACAGTACAACAGCAACAGAATTACAGACAATAATCACCACAACAACAACATAACAAATGACAATGTTGAAAAAGATGCCACTGATCTCTGACCCATTGCATGTGATCCTGCGGCAGATCCTCAGTGAAGAGACTGATCAATCTGGGCTGACGTCGGATACCAAACATGGCGCAGATTCTGTCTCTTAGGCTCTTTCTACGTGGCTTGTTAGCCATTTGGCCAGTCTGTGGACAAATCATATGACATTTACGAAACACACAACCGTGATCCCATAGTGATGAGAGTACTTGCCTGCCTTACAATTTGGTGCGAGTTCAAGTCTCGCCAGATTCAGGCGATTTCTTCCCGATAAGCAAAGCTCTTAACTGGATCTTCATTTATGCGATATAGACGATAGACAAGTTTAAGAATTTTCTGGAAATTATCTTTTAGAAAAGACGACGAACCAACCTACCAACTAACCAACAAATCATTCGTCTAATCAACCATCCAACAACCTAACTAACCAATGAACTATCTATCTAACCAAACATATAGCTACCCAAGCAACCAAACAACCTTCTAATAAACCATTTAACAACGCATCAAAAATACAACATTAATCTAACGAGCTACACAATCAACCAACCAACTACGTAATCATCAATCAATCAATCAGGTGCCGTCTCCAAAATGAAGGTTGGCTGCAATGGATCTCCAACTCTGTCTCTCGCTCTGACTGTACATTCTGTCAGATTGATGTTTGTGCATCTCTCGATGTTATCTTCCCACTTGTATCGTTGCCTACCTCTTGCTCGCTTGCCCTCAACCTTGCCCTCCAGAATGGTTTTTATAAGAATGTTATGCAGGTCCGCATGGTCGAATGGGTAAGAGCGCGTGTTCGTAAACATTCGGTGTGCTGATGCCGAGGTTAGCGGTTCAATCCCCACACCGGACATCTGGACTAAAATGTTAACCTGTCATCCTTGACTTGGGGACGTAAACTGCAAGAACCTCTGAAGTCGGAGTTGGTTCGCCTGATGGCGAGGGACACTGCTAATAGGGAAATCTAATCCACACGCAAAATTCAGTCCATCATTACTATAAAGGGTGTGTATGGACGAGCGAGCACAAAAATAAAAAAAATAAAAAATAAAAAAAAACCTCTGTATTTGATTATGTTTGTGTCCATGAAATACAACATATTCGTCTTGTATATCCACATACCCAGGGCTTCTATTTGACTCTCTAGTTGCTTGTTCAATGTCCTGGCTTCCGAGCCATATAATAGTGTTCAATATACGTAATATTTGACAATTCTCATGTATAATGCGTTGCTAATCTCTCTAGATGTTACTACTAATTTCATGCTGCTGAAAGCGTGTTTAGCCATTCCTATTCTCTTTATGATTTATATTTAACTTCTGCCATCATCTATTTGCATATGCAAGATAGGAGAAACGTGTTATTTGTTCTAGTATCTAACTGTTTACTGTGATGTTCATTGATGGCCTTTTCCTTCCAATGCTAATTATAATAGTTTTCGTGCTTTTGTGTGTGTGTGTGTGTGTGTGTGTGTGTGTGTGTGTGTGTGTGTGTGTGTGTGTGTGTGGATGTTAATATCTAAGCCGCATTCTGCACTATTACAAGCAACAGTACAGCTACACAACTAACCAACCTTCTAGCCAACATTTCAATCGACCAACAATCTATCTAACCAACCATGCAGTTACACTCCACCCATCCAACCTTCTAGTCAACTACTCAATCGACCAATAATTTATATAACCAAACATGCAGCTACACAACCAACCAACCTTCTAGCCAACATGTCGATCGACTAACAATCTATCTAACCAACCACGCAGCAACAAAACCAACCAACCACCCAAAATTCTAGTCAACCATTCAACTGATGAACAATCTATCTACCCAACCATGAAATTGTACAGCCAACCGGCCAACCAATCTTCAAACCAATCATTCACTCAACCCTCTATCTATCTAACCAACCACACAACTAACAAACCAACCAACAACTTTATAGACAACCATTAAATCGACCAACAATCTATGCAACCAACCATATAAATACACAGCCAACTAACCAACCTTCCCACATTCACTCGACCCATTATCTATCTAGCCAACCATGCAGCTACACAACCAACCAACCAACCTTCTAGCCAACCTTTCAATCAATCACCAATCTATCTAACCAACCATGCAGCTACCAAACCAACTATCTAACAAACCATACAGCTACACAACCAACCAGCCATCTAAACAACAAAAGATTCTAAACCCAACCAAACAACCAACATAAACTATACGAATACATTCAAGCAATACGTTCTCCGTATATTTAGTTGATGGTACCTTGTCATGGCGGGACACGAACATGACAACTCATTTTTATTTTGCATTTCTAAAGTCATGAACCAGGTGATGTCAATATTACTGGCTGCTGTGCCGGGTGACATTACACCTAGCTAACTGACATTTCTAATAACTGAAACTTTTTGTAGTGGAAAATGGTATGGCGTTATATTTTATTTCCCCAACTGAGATGAGTAGGGTTGAGCTAAGAAACGACATCACTGCACTCAGGACATTCCCAAACGCGCTCTGTCCCCTCGTTCAACAGCCAGCGAAGACTAATCGTTCCCACCACTATCTGATTGAATGTTCTCCTGGTCTTCCCTCTTAGTTTTGAGATTCTTCCAGAAACCCCGCCGATCCCCCGCAATCCCATTTTGTCCACATACGGGTTCTCAATCTGTTCCCCCCGCTTCCTCCACCTGGTCGCACAGGCGCAGGAAAACCTCTCCCTTGTCCACAGGTAATCTACCACCACGAAGCAAGAAGTGCTATCCCTGCCAGCATATCAGCCTGTTCATTCCCTAGCACTCCCGCATGACCAAGGAAACAAAATAAATACCATTCTCATAAGCCATTCCTTTCCCCAACTAAAATACAGGAGCCGTGGTATCATTGTGGCTGGAAGCTTTCTTCGCATCCCTGTGGTCTTGGGCTCGAAACCATATCGGTTAGGATTTTACAAAATGAAATTAGCGTACAGGTCGACTCAGCTTAAAATGGGTAGCAGGTGATGTCGTGGAAAGTAAAGGACGCCGGCTTGATCATGGCCACTTCATCAGCCCAGTGTGGATTGGGTCCATAAAATATGTGCCTAAAAGTCGCTTAAGAGTCGACAGTGTCGAGTCGATTGCACCGGGTGTTTATCCGATAATGCTCAGTCTCTTCCATCATATGCCCTATCCGTCTTAAGAATCGCCAAATGGGTGGGAGCCTTTACTTTATCATCATCATCATCATGTGCCATGCCGATAAGCGTCGGTGGCCATGTTTCGCCTTTTCACTCGATCACCAGAGCCGTGGATCAGCTAAGTGTTCTTTTCTTGACCATTTACGTGGCGAAGTGGTCAAGCCATCTGCCTTGGGCTCCG
>OY992888.1:73352185-73412185 GCA_963921405.1 Cepaea hortensis | reverse complement strand
GACATGCACCAACGAGGAGCAGCGTTCTTTTATCCGTGTTTTGATCAGTGAAGGTGTAAAATCTGTAAAAAAAAAATCGGTGAATGAAGGTCCAGTATGGTGATGCCTGCATTTGTTCGCTCCTACATTTCTTCTTCTTATTCCTTCTTCCTCCAGCTCTATCCTTCTCCTATTCCTACTTCCCCTCCTCCTCTTTCTTCTTCATTTTTCCTCCCGTCCCATCCTTCTCCTAATATTCCTCATCATCACTCTCCCACTCCTCCTCATCTTTCCTCATTTTCTTCTTCCTCCTTCTTTCCCATTTTCCTCCTTTTCTTTTTCCTCTTTCTTCTCCATCCTCTCCCTCGTTTTTCGTATCCTACTTCTAGTCATCCTCCATCGTTCTCCTTTTCCCTCTACTTCCTCTTCTTCTTTTCTTCCCTTTCATCATCTTCTTCTTCTTCTTCTTCTTCTTCTTCTTCTTCTTCTTCTTCTTCTTCTTCTTCTTCTTCTTCTTCTTCTTCTTCTTCTTCTTCTTCTTCTTCTTCTTCTTCTTCTTCTTCTTCTTCTCCCACCTCCTCCATTTTGTCTCTTACTCCCTCTTTTCTGCATTCTCCCCCTTCTTATTCTCTTTCCTCCTACTTCTTCTTTCCCATCCTTCTACTCCTCCTCCCCCTTATTGTTTTTTCCAATCCTTCTCCTCCTCATCATCTTCTTCATATTTTTCTTCTTACTTGCATACTTTCGTCAGGTATTGTGTTGTTGTGTGGGGCATATTTCGTTATGCTTGTCTACAGCAGAGCTTCAACATTTGCATCTTTCGATCGACACATCTAACCTATTCCCGGCATGCAACTAGATAGTCTCCAATGACATCCGGCGGTCTGAGAAAAGCAGCACCATCTTCTAACAGGAGTTCAGCATGGTCAAATGGACCAGAACTCTTGCTATTAAACTTCCGGTGTGCCGATACCGAGGTAGCGAGTTCAACCCCTACACCGGTCAGTTGCATTAAAATGTTGACTTCTCGTCTTTGACTTGGGAATGTAAATTACAAGTACATCTGAATTCGGAGAGGGTCCACCTGATGGCCAGGGAAATTGGTAACAGGGAGAGCTAATCCACACGCAAAAATCAGTCCAGTGTACCAGAAGTAGTAGCACGCTCATGGACTGCGCTTGAGGTCATAGCGAGCGAACGCATAAAAATGTCTTGACAATCGAATGTGATGTGGATGATGTCTTAAGACAGGCATCCTTACCTTAGCCTGCGGAACCTGTTCCTGGTGACCACAATGCAACATCTGCAGTAGAACCAGGTGCTTCCGATATATGAGAACTTCAAGGTCATTCAGAGCTTTAATATGATTCCTTTCGTGGAGAGGTTCCACAAAATCACGTTAATTAAAACAAAAATAGTTACACCAATTTTGAATACAATTTTCAACAATACAACAAGTTTACAACAACGGAAAGGGTGGAATCGCAATGGCCAGTGCGTGTGAATGCAAACTCGATGGTTGTGTGTTCGAATTGTCGTAGTTGGCTGTCCACGGTCAATCAGACTAAAATGAGTACCAGAAATTATTTTGGGGAAAATGGGAAAGGTCTCGAGGTATCGTGTCCATCTCGAGTGCTGGAGGTCCCGGGTTCAAGCCCCGGTGAGGGCCGTGATTATTTTACGTGGACTCCTAGTAACAAAATTTCCCCTGGTCTCTACGTAGTGAGATCGGACGCCCGTGTGTATTGTTACGCACGTAAAAAATCCTTTTGGCAGTTGGAAATCGAAAAAGAGTAGCCTAACGGCGCTGCCCGGACAAAATTCCGAGTTAAAAATCTACCCAAAGTATTTCAGGATCCTCGCCGGTGCTACGGAGTTCGTGCACTGAGCTGAGATTCTCCGGACTCAGGCTTGAGTTAGGAGTAAAACGGAGCACTTATAGGTTACACCCATGGCCGTGATGTTGATCCGTCGACTAAACTAAAAAAAAAAAAAAACTAATCTAAACATTTCGGAAAATAATGGCGGTCGGTGTTATATTGACCACAGCACACACCGGGTGCCAATCAGTCTATACAATTAGGAGCTAGAACAATATATCCATAACCATCAAGGCGCAATAATGTTCTTTAGTTTTATCTTGTACCTGTTACATCTAGAACTGAATCCAATCAAAAATATAGAACTGATGACCACCCACGCTTATCGGCTTGGCGAAAGATGATGACCTAGAAACGTGACCGTTGCATGTTGACTTTACCATTTATGGAATACGGCCCAAGGCAAGGTGAAAGGTTATTTACTTGCACTTAAGACAATATTACAAAAATATTACAACAGTAATGAAAGTATTCTTGGGCAGTAGATTAGAACCAGGAGAAAGGGATTCGGATATAGAATATAGAATATAGACTGAACACCTCCAGGTTCGATTTGTGGTGAAGATATTACATAGCTGGGAATCCCGACAAAGTAAAGACACAGACAGTCAATCGTTTCACCAAAATCTTTATCGAGGAAGATTAAAATTGATATCAAGAATCGTTATTATCATGTTCAAAATGGTTTATAAATTTAATTGATATACTGACATAGGCACTAACTAAAGAACAAGAGATAAGACTCACTAATTGAGGAAAGTTGTCTGAGGAAAGCAGCGCACAAGTCAAGAAGGGACCATAATGGAAACGAGAACATCTATAAAATAGTTCCACAATACCAGTTGATAAATTCATTGATAGACAAAGACTTATCTGGTTCGGCCTCCTAATGAGAATGAACCAAATGTCGCAAGCGGCCACCCCACTGTAGAATACCTGGAAACGACAGAGTTGATCGATTGGCTAAGGAAGGAGCAAAAGAATAACAGCCTGATGTCCCCGTTACATACCACCAAAAGAAAAGAACGATCAAATCAGTCAGAAAGCAAAAAAAAAAAAAAAAAAAATAAAAACAAAAAAAAAAAAAATGTTCAATACGACTACCACATTATGGACAGACCAGAACAAGTCATTATTCTGCGCCTCAGAACAGGACACAAAAGATTACGCAACTACATGTATAAAAAATCCAAGATTGGTGAATCAGCCATGTGCACATGTGCATTGGCGTCGCAGACAGCAGAGCACATACCCCAAGACTACCCAAATTACAACATGTCTAGGCAAACATTCTGGCCTAGAGAGACGACAGTGGAAGATAAACTCTATGGACCGCTGAGTGAACAAACAAGACAGTTCAATTCATACAAGAGACAACATTGCACTTATAGACATATTTCAAGCGAACGAAAGAAGAAGAAGAAGAAGTCGCAAGCGGCAAGAGCATACAACATGAAAATGGAAACACCAAGAGGCAGGGGAAGGCAACAAACAAAATGGATCGACGGAGTATTTAACACCTTAATAACCCACAACATCTAAGCATACCAAGCGACCGAGGGAGCTCTGGTTCGGAAACCAACCATCAAATGCTGTCTATTGAAGATATGACTCCATGCCATGGTTTTGTGTCATCAAGCATAATTTCGTTCCGTCAGCCACTCTCTCGTCAACTACAACTATTTCCATTCGTCGTGATGTGCTCGAGTGCAGCGCTTCTCGATTTGTGTTTGTCGTTATCTCATAGTTGTAATTACTGTTCTGTATGCCAACCTTAGTCATGTGTGATTGAGCTACCGTATGTAGACGGTGCCACCTCCTTTCTGTTAGAATGTTGGGCGGCGCTTATCAAACCCGACACCCCACAATATGTCAATGGCTTTGAGTGGAGGAGCGCAAATGGGAGGGCACAAGTCATATAATGGTGCGAGAGACTGCAGCCTAAGGACTAAATAACATGGCAGGCCAGACCTGGCCCTAAGTCTTGGTTGGCAACAGGTCTAGGATCGACAAGCTCCGACAAGCGGACAGTTAGAACATTGCTTTGCTAATCCGGCAGCTTCTGCAGCTGGTCTTGTTCCAGACGTATTGGTGTTACCGTTCCTCGGAAGAAAACTAGGCAGGCCGAGAGAAGAATCATATTGCATGGGCAACACGGTAAAATACCAGTTATGATTACTTCTAGCTTGTGCCTTAAACCAATAGGAATTTCGTCAGATTCTCATCATTGTGTCTAACACACACACACACACACACACACACACACACACACACACACACACACACACACACACGTGCACGCACGCACACACACACACACACACTGAATCTCTCTCTCTATCTCTCTCTCACACACACACACACAGAATCTCTCTCTCACATACACAACCACTGACTCTCTCTCTCTCTCTCTCTCTCTCTCTCTCTCTCTCTCACACACACACAAACACACACACACACACACACACACACACTGACTCTCTATCTGTCTCACACACACACTGAATATCTCTCTCTCTCTCTCACACACACACACACTGACTCTCTATCTCTCTATCTCAAACACACACACACACACACTGACTATCTCTCTCACACACACACACTGACTCTCTCTCTCTCACACACACACACTGACTCTCTCTCTCTCACACACACTGACTCTCTATCTATCACACACACACACACACTGACTCTCTCTCTCACACACACTGACTCTCTCTCTCTCACACACACACACTGACTCTCTCTCTCTCACACACACACTGACTCTCTCTCTCACACACACTGACTCTCTATCTCTCTCTCTCACACACACACACACTGACACTCTCTCTTTCACACACACACACACTGACTCTCTCTCTCTCTCACACACACAAACTGACTCTCTCTCTCACACACTGACTCTCTATCTCTCACACACACACACGGACTCTCTCTCTCTCTCACACACACACACTGACTCTCTCTCTCTCTCTCACACACACTGACTCTCTATCTCTCACACACACACACTGAATCTCTCTCTCTCTATCTCAAACACACACACACACACACACTGACTATCTCTCTCTCACACACACACACACTGACTCTTTCTCTCTCTCACACACACACACTGACTCTCTCTGTCTCACACACACACACTGACTCTCTATATCTCACACACACACTGACTCTCTCTCACACGCAAACTGACTCTCCCTCTCTCACACACACTCACACTGACTCTCTCTCTCTCTCTCACACACATTGACTCTCTCTCTCACACACACTGACTCTCTATCTCTCTCTCTCTTACACACACACACTGACTCTCCCTCTCACACACTGAATCTCTCTCTCTCTCTCTCACACACACTGACTCTCTCTCTCACACACACAAACTGACTCTCTCTCTCTCACACTGACTCTCTATCTCACACACACACACGGACTCTCTCTCTCTCTCTCACACACACACATACACACAATGACTCTCTCACTCACACACACACACATTGACTCTGTATCTCTCACACACACATACACTGACTCTCTCTCTCTCTCACACACACTGACTCTCTCTCTCTCTCTCTCTCTCACACACACACACAATGACTCTCTCTCACACACACACTGACTCTCTATCTCTCACACACACACACTGACTCTCTCTCTCTCTCACACACACACACTGACTCTCTCTCTCTCTCTCTCTCTCTCACACACACACACACACACACACACACCGACACAATCACATTACCTGACAAGGTCCAGTGTGTACTTGGCGTCGGCCTGTGTGTGTATGTGTTGGTATTTCTTGTAGCATGTTGGTTCTAGGATACGGAGATGAGAGCTCTCACTATTGGACATTGCTGTAAATTCAGGTCAAAATATCAGCAATGTTAGTTAGTTACTTAGTTAGTAATCTAGTTAGTTAGTAAGTTAGTTAGTTAGTTAGTTAGTTAGTTAGGTAGTCAGTTAGTTAGTTAGATAGTTAGTTATTAGTTAGTTAGTTAGTTAACTAATTAGTTAGTTAGTTAACTAATTAGTTAGTTAGTTAGTTAGTTAGTTAACTAATTAGTTAATTAGTTAGTAAGTAAGCTAGTTAGTTAGACAGCTAGTTAGTTAATAAGCTACTTAACTAGATTGTTAGTTAATTAGTTAGTAAACTAGTTAATAATTTAGTTAGCTAGTTAGTTAGTCAGTTAGTTAGTGAATAAGCTACTTAACTAGTAAGTTAGTTAGCTAGTTAATTAGTTAGTTAGTCAGTCAGTCAGCCTGTTAGTTAGTTAGTCAGTTAGTTAGTTAGTTAGTTAGTTAATTAGCTAGTTAGTCAGTCAGCCTGTAGTTAGTCAGTCAGCCTGTTAGTTAGTTAGTTAGTTAGATAGTTAGTTAGGTAATTAGTTAGTCAGTTAGTTAGTTAGTTAGTTAGTTAACTAATTAGTTAATTAGTTAGTTAGTTAGTTGGTTAGTTAGTTAGTTAGTTAGGTAGTTAGTTAGTTAGTTAGTTAGTTAGTTAGGTAGTTGTTAGTTAATTAGTTAGTTAGTTAGTTAATTAGTTAGTTAGTTAATTAGTTAGTTAGTCAGTCAGTCAGCCTGATAGTTAGTTAGTTAGTTAGTTAGTTAACTAATTAGTTAATTAGTTAGTTAGTTAGCTAGTTAATTAGTTAGTTAGTCAGTCAGCCTGTTAGTTAGTTAGTTAGTTAGTTAGTTAGTTAGTTAGTCAGTTAGTTAGTGAGTAAGCTACTTAACTAGTAAGTTAGTTAGCTAGTTAGTCAGTCATCCTGTTAGTTATTTAGTGAGTCAGTCAGTTAGCCTGTTAGTTAGTTAGTTAGTTAGTTAGTTAGTTAGCTAGTTAGTCAGTCAGCCTGTTAGTTATTTAGTGAGTCAGTCAGACAGCCTGTTAGTTGGTTAGTTAGTTAGTTAGTTAGTTAGTTAGTTAGTAAGTTAGTTAGTTAGTTAGTTAGCTAGCTAGTTAATCAGTCAGCCTGTTAGTTATTTAGTGAGTCAGACAGTCAGCCTGTTAGTTAGTTAGTTAGTTAGTTAGTTAGTTAGTAAGTTAGTTAGTAAGTTAGCTAGTTAGTCAGTCAGCCTGTTAGTTATTTAGTGAGTCAGTCATTCAGCCTGTTAGTTAGTTAATTAGTAAGTTAGTAAGTTAGCTAGTTAGTTAGCTAGCTAGTTAGTCAGTCAGCCTGTTAGTTAGTTAGTGAGTCAGTCAGTCAGCCTGTTAGTTAGTTAGTTAGTTAGTTAGTTAGCTAGTTAGTCAGTCAGCCTTTTAGTTATTTAGTGAGTGAGTCAGTCAGCCTGTTAGTTAGTTAGTTAGTTAGTTAGCTAGTTAGTTAGTAATAAGTTAGTTAGTTAGTTAGCTAGCTAGTTAATCAGTCAGCCTGTTAGTTATTTAGTGAGTCAGTCAGTCAGCCTGTTAGTTAGTTAGTTAGTTAGTTAGTTAGCTAGTTAGTTAGTTAGTTAGCTAGTTAGTCAGTCTGTCAGCCAGTTAGTTAGTTAATTAGTTAGTTAGTTACTTAGTTAGTTAGTTAGTTAGTTAGTTAGCTAGTTAGTCAGTCAGCCTGTTAGTTATTTAGTGAGTCAGTCAGTCAGCCTGTTAGTTGGTTTGTTTGTTAGCTAGCTAGCTAGTTAGTTAGCAGTGGCATGCAGACGGGGGTGCGGGGGTGCGGCGGCTCAGGGCATCCAGCCGGGAGGGGGGCATCCAGTTAGGGAGAGGGGGCAGCACAGTGCAGTCGGAGGGGAGGGGGAATGAATGAGGTAAAGAACAATTTAGGGTCATCCAATCAATTGATTGGCCCCGGCCATCAAATAACCTCTGCACGCCACTGTTAGTTAGTTATGAAATGGAAACAAATAGGTATTTTAAATTCCTGCGAGAAAAAAAGAACTAAACATTAACAAACGTTGCACATACCTTACAAGGAGATCCACGTGTCGCGAAATACAGGTGAAAAATCCGAAATCAGAAGCACTCAATAAATATAAAAATGAATAATAAAACAAGATAAAATACACACGAACGCATACAATACGACACACAGACGTTTCGATTCTAAGAATCTTTGTCAATGACAACACAGATAGCTGACGACAAAAACACAAACACACGACCTATCACTTATAGTGCACAACCTGATAATTCCATGTGGGGCAGAAAATGTGACATGGCCAGCTGCGAAAACGCGTGGCGCAGAATTGAAAATGGGTTGCCAAAAAGGATTTGAGTAGTGCTTTTTCTCTCTATTCCATATCATGTTAGTTAGTTAGCTAGTTAGTCAGTTAATCAAACGTTCATCCTCACTATACATGGATCTATTACTCCATAAGTGCCCAGACCCCTCCGTGTATCCCCCTCAGCGTATAGCGCCAGACGACTCCATTTATGTGTCGGTTAACTGTTCTTCTTTGACTTCCAGCAAGATGCTCTTGTTTAGCTAGAACTCCTGTTGACTTGATGTTCTCGCAGTCTGATCACAGTCACAGAATCGCATGGGGACAATTTTAAAAATCCTGCCCACGAGGGGATTTGATCATATTCCTACCAGCGCGGTCACAAGCGTGCTCACAAAAGACACTTCTCATTTGTGGAGAGGCATATCAATGTAACCGGCCACCTCAGCTTATATAGGATGCCTGGACATTAGGCTTATGTTGGTGCTGTGCCATTCATGGGCTTTAGGTATTTAAATGTCACAGACTGCATGCCTAATGTCCCTAGAGATAAAATGTATAGTCAACAGAAGAAGAAATAATTCTGGAATTAAAAATTACAAACGGGAAAAATAAAGTAAATATCTATAGAAGCGTAATATGTATAATGTGAGATGGTTCGGTCATAAAATAAGAATGTCAGGAGAAATTGTGATTTATGAGACAATGCAGAAGTAGAAAAAGTAGGTGGAGGAGGAGGAGGGAATGAGGTAGAGAAGGAGGAGGGAATGAAGAGAGATCAAAGAAGAAGAAGAAGAAGAAGAAGAAGAAGAAGAAGAAGAAGAAGAAGAAGAAGAAGAAGAAGAAGAAGAAGAAGAAGAAGAAGAAGAAGAAGAAGAAGAAGAAGAAGAAGAAGAAGAAGAAGAAGAAGAAGAAGAAGAAGAAGAAGAAGAAGAAGAAGAAGAAGCAAGCAGAAGGTATCCGATCCACTGCCCAAGTGATCAGTCGGACGTGTGATATCATCAGATACCAGTGGTTCTTTGGAAAGTTCCCACCCCAATACAAGGATCGAAACCGCTACCTTCTGAGCTTGAGGCGGCACGGTAACCTCTCAGCCGCGGCGTCCCCAACTGACCTGTTAGATGGCAGACAGTGGTCAGCGCAAAACGGGCCCCTGTCACTTCCTCTCTGAGCGCGGACAGGTACGTATTGACGTGACCGAGTTGACGTCTGCACTCCTCTAATTCTCTGGCCAGTTGCCGCAGATCACGTTGTAAGCGACCAGTCATCCTGTACACGGGTCATGGCAGGAGAGACAGAATAGAACACTGAGTTCTGGTTCAATGGCTTGGTGACAGACAGACAGACAGACAGACAGACAGACAGACTTAAAGTCGCTTTAAAGTTGACATATCGACTTGATTACACCAGGTTTTTATCCCACATGGCACAGTTTCTTTCTGCAGCGAACTGTCGAAAGCGTCGCACAAAGAACGAACTCCGACATCCCCCAGGATGAACAGACGAAATTACAGAAAGCTAACAGTACATACCTCCGTGGCAAAGGCGATATTTACGCGGTTCGTAATTCCGCTTACCTGCATTCGAAACACATTTGCGACCTATTTGGCAGCAGACTGTGTCGCCCTGGGTTTAAACGTAATGGTATGGGAGCAGGTCGCTCAGAAAGCAATGGCAAACTGCGGAACGTAAATTTGCGAACAAATCAACAACAGCAGTGCTGGTGTTAACAGCGATGTCCTGTAAATAAGATATTAAAAAAAAAAAAAACATAGCATAAACACAACAAAATTAAGTTATATTGACATAAGACAAACAGATAGTCAGACATTCAGCTAGACAGCCAGCCAGCCAGGCATTCAGGCAGTTAGGAAGGTACTAGGTAGGTAGGTAGGTATCTATGTAGGTAGGTAGGTAGGTGTGTAGGTAAGTAGGTAGGTAGGTAGGTAGGTACGTACGTACGTAGGTAGACAGGCAGGCTGGTAGGTAGACAGGTAGCATGTAGATAGAGAGCACTGGGAGTCAAGGACCCAGTACGTGAAATTATATCACATTCATATCGTCTTTAAACACAAATGACTTCCAGCAACATATTTTGGCAATGGATATTTTTGTTCATTACCGTGTTATATAAATGATTTTTCACCTTTTTGTTCATCATTTGTATGGATATTACCAGTGATTACTATACATTACTTAAATGATTGTTCACCTTTTTGCTATGGATATAACCATTCGTTCTACCAGGGGAAGACAATAAGTAAGTTACAATTGGCTGTAGAAAAATAACTAAATATGATAACAACTTGAAACCAGTTTATTTTTGTACATACATCGTCCCTTTATTTCTCAACATAATTGCCACCAACATTGATGCACTTATCTGATCGTTTTATCAGTCCTCCCAAACAGGCTGCAGTGGACTGCGTGCTCTGTTTTCTAAATCACATTTTCATTTCTCATTCAACTTCGGCGTCATTCGCGAAATGTCTCCCGCCCAAGTGGGTTTTCAGTGGACCAAAAATGTGGAAATCGCGGTTGAGCTAAGTCCGGGCTGTAAGGGTGGATGTTCCAGAACTTCCCACCTTAGTTGGTTAATTTTCTTCTGAGTTAATCGAGCCGTATGTGGTCTGGCATTGTCATGAAGAAGCAACACTCCTCTAGTCAGCAGTCTTGGACGTTTCTTCGAATTTCATCGTGAAGCATTGATAGAACTTCACAGTACGATTCAGAATTCACATTGTCACCTTTCTTCTTGAAATTGGTTAAAAGCATTCCTTGACAATCCCAGAACACTGTCAGTATAACCTTCCCTGCTGATGGCGTATCCTTGAATTTTTTAACACAATGAGAAGAAGGATGTTTCCATTGTATTGAAGCATGCTTTGATTTACTTAAATGATTGTTCACATTTTTGCTATGGATATAACCATTCGTTCGACCAGTGGAAGTCAATAAGTAAGTTACAATTGGCTGTAGAAAAATAACTAAATATGATAACAACTTGAAACCAGTTTATTTTTGTACATACATCGTCCCTTTATTTCTCAACATAATTGCCACCAACATTGATGACTCTAATAAAACAATGAAGCGTATGACATTAGGGTAGGTAGGTAGGTAGGTAGGTAGGTAGTTAGGCAGGTATGTAGGTAGGTAGGTAGGTAGGTAGGAAGGAAGGAAGGTAGGTAGGTAGGTAGGTAGGAAGGAAGGGTAAGTAGGTAGGTATGTAGGTAAGTAGGAAGGGTAGGTAGGTATGTAGGTAGGTAGGTAGGTATGTAGACTAATCATTTACGACTACAACGACAACAAGGGACATAACACGACAATTCATTAGAGCAATGGACGATACCCAAGCAAAAGAATAAAATAACATCATAGTGACATAAAATTGAACAATAAAGTAGCATTATAAGTAGCTTAAATATTTTACTACAAGACCATTTGGTGCAAATGAATCCGTTGTAAGATATTATCGAGTGCAAAATATCAACAAAAATTGTAGTACAGGTTAAGGAATATTTTTATTTTATAAACCTAAATGTGAATTATTTATATTTATTAATAAGTCATAACCTTGTAATACTTTCTGTATATAATATGATATTTCATTACAATTTTTGAAGGGTACATTGCCTTGTAAATATACATTGCTTTGTATGAAATAAACTTTGGGGGAAAAAAATATATTTTTTTTAACATAAATTCCCACCATTTCAAATGTAAAAATGTTGATATAAATGTTGTAAAAAATTGCGCTTATGTCACCTACACTTCCACATGCAACGCTCTGTAACAACACGAACAATACACCTTGCAAAGTTTGTTAACACTTAATAAAGGTTTAAAAAAAAAGAAAAAAAAAAAAAAAAAGAACAGCACCCAATATGTATATATATATACATGCATGCTCTGAAAGAGATGAATGCACGCCCTTTGTGAACGAGGTGGTCAAACTCAGCATTTTTGTGTTTTAATTGTAGTCACTGGGCGTGGCTACGTTCAATGGCGACATCAACAATTCAACTTATGTATATACCATGGGTATGAAAGAGGGTGCATGGTGTATGAAAAGGCAGGAATGGGTTTAGAACGAATAAGGGAAGAAATAATCACCGCATTATAGTCGTTGTTGTCCCCATTATTGAAATCACCACCATCATCACCACCTTTTTACCATCAATCACGTAAAAATGAGATGATTGGCAGAGTATGGGGAAATCCATAATCCTGGTCAGCCATACTTTCTTGTCTTATTTATTGCTAATACTTTAGACATATTAGGTACGTATACTTTGTAATTTGATTTTGAAGCACATTTGTACACCAATTTGACACGCACAAACGCATGTTTAAACAGATCTTCACGAATACCATACACACAGCACGCCTGTTAAAATACTAACAATACAAATGCAAATGTTTCTTAACACTCAATAAAGGTTTTAAAAAAAAAATAAAAAAAAAAAAAAGAACAGCACCCAATAGCACTCTATTACATAGAACTCAGACTACAACACCTTAGAAGAATGCAACTCAATTCTCCACACCATTTTGGAACACTACCATCTTTCTACAAGACATGTATGCATGCACTTCAAGGACGCGAGCATCTAATACACCAGACAACAAACCAGATTTACAAATATCTAGTCAAACAACAAGCACCCCCACTACGACGTAGAATAAAAAGAGGACAAAAATACTAGATAAAAGACTACACATGTACTTTCTCTAATCTTCACAACCCACACATCACACCCAAAGCCAGAGAAATTATGTATCGTTTAATCTTTAACATGTCACCAACTACGGAAAAACAAGCACACATGTCAAAACAAATAGCACAATGTCAACTTTGCAGGAATAACATACAGGAAACTGAAGATCACATTTATTACACATGTCCAACAGTCCAAGCCGCACTAGACACACTTAGACAACTCATTGAAAAATTCACTAAAAAAAGAAAACAGATATGTATAAAGCAATCTTTTTAAATACTATTCCTAAAACTACCAAGGACAACCACACGAAATTGCTAATTTCACTGGCAGAATACAGGTACCTAGTGTGGTCCTGTAGAAATGCAGCTTCATATAAATTTAAAACGTACAATTCACTTTTAATACTGCACATGTTTCAAAACAAAATTACACAAATATTCACAGACACACTGACATAATCTGCATCGCTTCCTAGGCTACAGACACCCACACCGTTGCGGCGCGTGTGGACGGCGAGAGGTGAACTGTTTTGTGGCTCCACCATAAGCACCAACTTCTCATTTTATGGGTATATATTAGTATGAGGGTATGGTAAGATGTTAAGAGTGAGGAAAGGAGATTTTTAGGGTGTGTGAGGGAAGAAATCATAACCTCACCACACACACACACACACACACACACACACACACACACACACACAAAAATTACTGTTCTACACTGGTTGCTACTACCCCCACTGGTTTGTTTCAGACATTTGTCCTGCCTGTTCCATCATTAGAGTGGTCATGGGGACATTTGTGGAGTGAAACCAATGGGTGGGAGGGTAGCGAGGGAAACAAAATGTAAAGACTTCCTCCTTTTCCTTGTAGTCAGTACTTACCTTATTATCCTTAGTATCATTAATTTTATAAGTATTACTGATATCATCATTAGTAATTTACAATTTCATCTCCCCTGTGCCCCGTTGTTTATGGTTTGTTGCTTTTGCTACTACCCCCACTGGTTTGTTTCAAACATTCGTCCTGCCTGTACCATCATTAGTGGTCAGGAAAGGCATTGGTGGAGTGGAACCAACTGGTGAGAGTGTAGCGAGGGAAACAAAAATGTAAAGATTTCCCTTTCTATTTGTCACCCCCTCTGAATCATGTGAGTGAGTGTTGAATGAATGAATACAAAATCACAAATGGTTACCAAACCAATGATACTGTAATCACTTGTGTTAATACAAATGCTTGGTTAATTTTTATTAAAAAACAAAAGAAAGAGAGAGCAAAGAGGAAAATATGAATGAACCCCTACATTTAGGAAGAAAAAAAAAAAAAAAAAACAAGGAGGAAAATATAACCCACTCCTTTACTCCAAGTATTACTAAAAACTGCAGTTTGCATTTGTATGTACCTGCTATGCAATGTTAACACCATTCCAAAGAAAATCATCCTAGCAAATGGAATCACAATTTGTAAAAAGGTTATCATTTTCATAACTATTATTACCATTGCTGTTTTTTTTTAAATTGCTGTTATTACCCTCAGTATGTCTCTTCTTGTCATTATTACTATTGTCATCATTAGTAATAAAACAAAAACCCTTTCCCCATTCCCCCCCCCCCCTCGCTCATGGTTTGTTGTTGCCTTTGCTGACACCCACACCGGTTTGGTTCAAATATTTATCCTTCCTTTACCATCATTGCCCAGAGAGGAGTGGTAAAGGCATTGGTGGAGTGGAACCAAATTGGTGAGAGAGTGGCAAGTGAAACAAAAAAAAAAGATTCCCCTTTTCCCTTTAACCCCCATTCACATGTAAATGTGTTTCAAGAAATGGAATATGCTAATGGGAAATTTCCTATGTTGTAATCACAAAATATCACAGATATCCCCAGAGTAAACACAAGTACACTTCTTTATGATTTTAAAATTTAGTACACATGAGTGCGAGTAAGAAACAAGAAAATGTGAGTGAATAATGAATGAATGAATACAAAACCACATATGTTTACCAAACCAATGAGATTGTAAAAATTGGTGCTAATTCAGATGCTTGTTTACTTTTTACAAAAAAAAAAAAAAAAAAAAAAAAAAGGGAAAAAATGAATTAACCCTTACAAATAAAAAAAAAAATAAGCAAGGAGAAAAAGATAACCAATTCCTTTTACTTCTACTATTATTGAACATTGCATGTTTGCAATTATATGTACCTGCTATGCTATGCTAACACAATTCCTAGGAAAATCATTATAGCAAATGGAATCAGTTTTAGGAAAGTGGGATCATTATCATAACTATTATTATCATTTCTGTTACTATCAGTACTGTTTATCACCCTTAGTAGGTTAATGTTTGTCATCATTATTATTGATGTATTTGGTTTTATTTGCATTATTAGTATTATAGTTACCTTTATTAATATATAACCTCATCTCCCATGTGACCCCCCCCCCCCCCTTCCCTTGCTCATGGTTTGCTTTGTTTGCCTTTGCTGATACAATCACCCTTTGGTTCCAAAATATATCCTGCTTTTACCATCATCACCAGATAGTGGTGATGAAGAAACTAGAGTGGTAGGTCCAAATGGGTGAGAGTGTGACAATGGAAACAAAAATGGAAAGATTTATCCTTCTCCCTATCTACTCCCCTACACATGTAAATATGCCCAATGAATAAAATATGCACACGTACGTTTACATACACGCCCACATGCAACGCTCCGTAAACATACCTACACAAATACTAAACACACAGAACGCATGTAACAACACAAACATTATAAATGCAACCATTACCCCGAAACTGTTTACACCTCCCAATCCCACCATCTTGACACTGGTTGTTTGTTGATGCTGTTGCCGCCATCTCCGATCGGTTCAGACATTTTATACTGCCAGTTTCATCATTACCGAATGGTGGTGATGAAATTGGAGGTTTTAGAGCCGACAGGAGAGGGAGGCGGCAGTGGAAATAATATCGGTGCACTATCATCATGCTGTTGTTTCAGTAAGGGGTTACCCTACAACAAATTCAATGTAGAAATGTTAAAATGTATAAAATATTTGTATTTTTTGCGCATATGTCACCTACACGCCCACATGCAACGCTCTGTAAAAACACAAACAATACACTTTGCAACAATTTTAACACTCAATAAAAGTTGTAAAAAAAATAAAACAAAATAACTGTTCTACAACTGGTCCTGGCGTTTGGCTGGTGTCTCTTCACAACCTATATACGGCGATAAATATCAGATTTATTTTTCAAAGCCTTAAATCGACGTTGTTTTTGTTGTATGTTTTTTTTTTTTTTTTTGGTCCGGCATGTAAAAGGCCAAATAAAAAAAAAAAGAAGAGAAAAAAAAGAAATCAGATTGAACACGGAAAGGCCGCTATCTGTACTGTAGGACATTAGTAATGTTCTTGAAGTGTTTATCGCCGAGCGCCTTGCTGATAACAGCGTCGCAGGTCGCCTTGCAGCATTCAAGTAGAATACTTTCTAGAAGCTTCGCTACAATAATGGCTGAAGGTGAAGACAACAAGTGGAAGGAGGCCAAGACAATTTATGAGTTCCATGCAGTGGATATTGATGGCAATGATGTATCACTTGAGAAATATAAGGGCAAAGTCTGTATCATTTGAATTAATGTCAACAGATAGAAAAAAAAATTAAACGTCCAAAAGTCTACTATAATGGGTTTAGGCAAATGGAAAAATAAGGCGGATTTTCCATTTGACTTACCATCAAACAATCTTGTAAAATTGTACGGAATAGTCTTCCCATGTCAACCAAATCAGACACACAAAGACACATGGCAAAATCTAGAGAAGAAAATAATAGATATGTTGCAGAGGTACAAATACAAAACAACGACCATATTTGGTAGATGTACCATTGTTAATACATATATAATTCAAAAAATACTATATCTGTGCACAGTCCTAGTCCTCCTCGTCAGACTATCACAAACATAAACAAAGAGATTAGACGCTTTGTGTTTGGCAGCACCATCTACAGTATCAAACATACTACACTCATGCAAGACAAAAAAGATGGAGGTATCGCCATCCAAGACATAACAACCAAACTACAAGCACTTAGGATCAAACACGTAGGCGAAATCCTACAACACCCAGAAAAACACCCTTTAGCACACTATTACATTGGAATTAGGCTATCTTATTTAAAACCTATTAGGAATACATACTCACATAACTTTGGAACTCTCCCAACATTTTACAAAACATGTATTTCAGCCATTAAAGGACACGAAAAATTACTACACAAGAAAACACATACAATCTACAAGCATTTAGTTAAATTACAAGCAACTCCATTACACCTCAGAATTAAAAGAGGACATAGATATTTCATAAAAGATTATACCGAAACTTTCTCTAATATTCACAACAAGCAGATTACCCCAAAAGCAAAGGAAGTTACATATAGGCTTGTTTACAGCATGACCTCAACAACAGAGAGAACAGCAAAAATAACTAAACAAATACTACAGTGTCAGCTTTGTAGACGGAACGTCCAATTATCAGAAGAGCACATCTATTACGAATGCGACACAATCATGCCAACAAGAAATCTCCGACAAAACATCTTACACACTCATACGAAACAAAGAACATATGTTTAAAAAGCAATCAAGATAAATTCCATTCCTTACTCCACACAAGACATCCACATACAGCTACTTGTTCTATTGGCATAGTACAGACATCTTATATGGACATTAAGAAACAAAACATTATACAATTACAGAACAATCAACAAAGAAATTGTCCAACAACTTTATCAACAAAAAATCTCGAACATTCTAATCTTAGCCCCACAAGCGCAAACCCCATAAGAGTTTTGCCTGAAGACAGCACATATTACAGAAGAAGCAAATAACTTGTTTTAAACAAAAGATACCACAACTGTAAATGTGTTTATTGACGGTATTGTGGAGTGTTTTGAATGACCATGGGAGTGATCACTTGCCATGCTCAGTTCTGATCTCTAAATGGGAGAGCGCGCAAGACCTTCAGGTATGAGTGGACCGATAGCCTTCTTGGACGCCTCAGACAGCGGGCTAGCTGCAGGAATGTTAAAATTCCTTTTTTGCAGCCCCCATGGTGGACACCAGAAGTAGACCAGGCTTGGAAAGCAAAGAGAGCTGCAGTGAAGCAGCTAAGGAAAGTGCGACAGACACCCCGAAGCTCACGAGAGGAAGTGGACACCGCCGAAAATGTCAAGAAAGACAAGGTGGAGGTCTTCAAGCGCTGTGTTGCAGAGGCCAAAAACACAAAATGGGAATGTTTCATGAAGGAGATTGGAGGTGATAAAACACTGCGAAAATTCTGGAAACTGCACAGACAAATGCAAAGAAAAGATCGGCATATGACAGTGGGAACAATTGATAGAGATGATGGTGTGCGCGTGACAACAGACAAAGAGAAAGGGGAGGCGTTTCTCCAGAGATTTTTAGAGCAAACCAATCATAATGATGCAGACACCAGAAATGCAGTTAGAGAGGAATTATCTGACACCACGAAGAATATGCATTTTGAAGACATCATACGGGTTGAAGATGTTAAACATATTTTGAACAAGGCAAACGACACGGCACCAGGGCCCGATGGTGTTACGTATGGCCACATGAAGGCTTTGGGCGATGCAGACCTGAAGGAAATGACCGACTGCTTTAACCAGATCATTCGGACAGGATAAGTACCGCAGGATTGCTTGCACAGCTATCTCATCCCTCTTCCAAAACCATTCATGGATCATTCAAAGCTTAGTGGCTTTAGGATCATCACCCTTCAAAATACATTTGGGAAGGTTCTAGAGAAGGTAGTCGCTATCAAGCTGCAAGAGTTCTTGGAAAGGGGGAAGCTTCTTCTAAGAGGCCTGGGAATCTACAAGCCAGGAACAGATACCTGGTCAAATGCAGCCACTTTTGCCTTTGATGTTTATGAGGGGTTCCAGAGTAGACAGGAAACGATGGCGGTAGCGCTTGATCTCGAGGATGCATACAATAGAGTTCGATATGATATTTTGATGACCGTAATGATAGAGAAGGGAGTCAATCCCTGGTTGGTGAACTGGATAGCAGCCGTCCTACATTCTCGCCGGGTTGCTCTCCGTCTGGGTGCATGGACCTCAGAGCTACATATTTTAACCCCGGGAATGCCACAGGGATCAGCAATCTTACCGGTGCTCTTTAATGTGTATACGAGCAAGATTTCAAACCTAGAAGCACCAGGGGTTGGAATGGTACTAACATTTGCAGATGATATTCTTGCATATAGGCAGGGGAGAGATAGGTAGCAAACAGCCCAGGAGCTACAGGCAACAGTAGACAATGTGATTGATTGGTGCACTGAAATGAGTGTTGTCATCCACCTAGAAAAGGCAGCTGTTTTGTGGTGCTCTCTGGACAACAGGATTGTGTAGAGCTGATGTCCCAAGCATCACGATAGATGGTAAAAGCGTCAACAGAGAGAACAAACTGAAGTATCTGGGAATCACATTTGACAGGAGCCTGTCCTTCAAGGACCATGTGGAGACGGTTGTGACAAGGTCTCAAAAGGGACTCAGTGCACTTAAAACTATGGCTGCAATGGACACAGAGCAGAGAATGCTTTTCACACTATACCAGCACTTTATCCTCTCAGTGATTATGGACTAGGAATGCTCACTGTCTCAGCTGAGTCTGCTGGTGAAATTAGAGCGCATACAGAGCGAAGCGATGCGAGTCATTCTGGGACGAAACCCAGTGACCCACCAATCCATTATTACCAAACAACAAACAAGCAAATAGTAGGCAGAAACCAAACCAACATAACTACCTAACAACTTAGCTAAAAACTTCCAGATCTACCTACATACTTACATGACCGCCTAATCTGCCTACATACTAACATGACCGCCTACATGCAAGCGTACCTAGCTACCTACCTATCTACCTACCACTTGATCCTCTCAGTGATTATGGACTAGGACTGCTCACTGTCTCAGCTGAGTCTGCTGGTGAAATTAGAGCGCATACAGAGCGAAGCTATGCGAGTCATTCTGGGATGCACCAGAGACACCCCAGTTGTGTGTATGCGTTACATCCTTGGTTTGCCGTCTGTTGCAGGTAGGCTCAAGGTGATGCAGGCGAAGGCATACCTCAGAGTAGCAGCAGACACAGATCACCCGTTGCATGAGGCGCTGGACGCCGTTAAGGGTCAGCGACTGATAAGAGGGAAATCATGGATGGCTAAAGTGGAGGATACGATCAGGCAGGTGTGCTCCTTAGAGAACATTAGGAGAGGAGAAGAGTGGGTCAGAGTGTCAGCGGAGCAGTCAGACTTGTGCAGAGTTATAATCACATTGAGCCGGGAGTGCAGGGAGTGGCCAGCAGGGGCCACGGAAGTGGAAATCCAGCAACTAATTCAGGATAATGCTCGCTCAGGTGATGTGATTATCTACACAGATGGGTCAGTGTTGAGAGGTAGGGGAAGTGCCTGGGGGTTCTTAGCAAAAGCCAATGGTCGACGGTTGGTGCAGGAGAGCCTGGCATATGATACCACAACATCTACCTTAAGAATGGAGGTGGAGGCGGTCAGTGCAGCTTTCCGCTGGATGGAGAAAACGACACACACACACACACACACACACACACACACACACACACACACACACACACACATCGTGATTGTAACTGACTCAAAAAGCATGCTGAGTAGGGTGACGACAGGCAAGCTTCGTGCAGAGTGGCTTGTTTCGCTTCGGAAGTCACGGGTGACAAGCATCATCTGGATCTTTTCTCCGGGGCATGCTGGTGTGCTGGGGAATGAACAGACGGACAGATTGGCTGGCTCTGCAAAACTTGGTGGAGTATTGATGCTTGACAAGGCAGACGTGGTTGCGACCTTGTGGGAGCACGTGTACACCTCGGAGGAGCAAATGGATCACCATGGTCTGGCAAGAATGCGACAGCGAGGGGTGACGAAGGGATCTGGCCGACGATCAACGCTCAGAGGAAAGGCGAGACGGACATATAATCAGATTGCTACTGGTACTCTTAGTGTTGGAACTCTTCGCTGGCTGCTGAGGATGGGGACTGTGCGCTTATGGGAATGCCCCGAATGCTGTGATGTCGGTTCCTAAATCAATCAATCAATCAATCATTGACGTTATTAATAATCTTACAAATATATTATTATTATTATTATTATTATTATTATTATTATTATTATTATTATTAACACTTTTATTACTATTGCTACCATTATTAATAATTTCCCCATTATTATATTTGAATGTGAGGGCTGGTCTGGTTCGCAAGATCAGTTCCGCGTCTAGCGTTCGTTGTCTCGAATGGCTGTGTGAGGTGCACCAAAATGGGATCTTCCCAGCCAACGCAAGTTAGCGAGGCAGGCGTTTCGAGAATGTAACCGCATCGTGCAGTCAGGGTCGTGGTTTGAGCGGGCAAAAGATAAAAATTTGTACGACCGTTCGACAAAGTCTCGATAAGCGCCCACTCTTCTCTCTCTCTCTCTCTCTCTCTCTCTCTCTCTCTCTCTCTCTCTCTCTCTCTCTCTCTCTCTCTCTCTCTCTCTCTCTCTCTCTCTCTCTCTCTCTCTCTCTCTCTCTCTCTCTCTCTCTCTCTCTCTCTCTCTCGATGAGTAGTAGGCCTGCAGTCAGTAAGCTGGTATAGCTGTTTTTTCGGTCAGTCCTGCCGGCGTAGCTTGAAAGCTCGTCAGTAGGCGTCCAGTGGTTTTGCATGTATCACCTTGTACCGTGAGTGCGCGCTTTAGCGATGATACTCTTGGCTTGCGTGTGAGTGAATAGTCCGTCTGTCCGATAGATATCTGGTTGATCCTGCCAGTAGTCATATGCTTGTCTCAAAGATTAAGCCATGCATGTCTAAATTCACACTGTCTCACGGTGAAACCGCGAATGGCTCATTAAATCAGTCGAGGTTCCTTAGATGATAAGATCCTATTTGGATAACTGTGGCAACTCTAGAGCTAATACATGCTTACCAAGCTCCGACCCTCTCGGAAAGAGCACTTTTATTAGTTCAAAGCCAATCGTCGTTGCCCTTCGCGGGGCGCGGCGTTCCCACTGGTGACTCTGGATAACTTTGTGCTGATCGCATGGCCTTACGTGCCGGCGACGCATCTTTCAAATGTCTGCCCTATCAAATGTCGATGGCTCCCCTGATGTGTCTCCACCTTGACGTGGTGGGGGAGCTTGCGTGTCCCATCGACCCCATGTGCTTGCCGATGGACGAAAACTACATATCGGACATCTTATGGGATAGGGGCCAGACTAAAAGTGACACAACCTGCTGCTCTGCAGGTAGACTGAGGATAGCAGTCAAAAGATTAAATCAGGCGCACAAAGGCAGAATTTCTTTGTCCGGACAATACTCTAAGGCTTTCTGTCGAGGGTTTAGGCTGAACGCCTCTAAGCCACAAACCCTCGGATGTGAGAGCCGGGCCGATACCCACCTACCGAAAAATAGAGGTGAGATACTGAGCACGCTACATGCCCAGTTCTGATACTTGTTCGAAGGCTTTCAGCTGGGGGATATGAGGGATTCCCGGATGAGAGGGCCTGGCCGTTTTCTCGTTCACTGCTGCACGGAGGTAAGGTGCTGAGCTTGCAGAACATGTAGCCTGTCTCGTGAGCGAGTACAAAAAGGTAGAAGAAGAACCCCAGTCAAAATGGTTACGAAAACTGTCTGTATCTACCTCGTAGAGCCTAGACAAAGGTGGAAAAACGTCGCAATAACACGAAATGGAACGCACGACTAGCGAATTCATTGCGTGGTCTGAAGTCCAAAGTGAAAGCTTACCCAGTGGATATCACCCACAGACTGACCGTTCCTGGTGTGTGCTTGAGCGACCAGTGGCAAGAGAAATGCCCAACACATGGAAGTGAGGAATTAAAGCAGCCATGAGCAGGACGTTGCAACTCTTTGGTTGAGCCTAGTCTCAGGGCAATATGGGCTGGCTCTGCAATTATGGAAGCCTCCTTGGATAGCAGGGGAATGCCCATGGTCTGACCCTGCTTTCCCTTGAGGGTTTACCGTGTTGTCGTTGACCGTTCTACTTTGACCAGCTGGGATGTGGGCGATACCACAGCACAAACAGTCTAACGTCTCTCGACACCCCGGGAAGGCTAACCCGTAAAAATGCCCGCTGAAGCCGGATGTGCTGGCCTACGGGCGCAAATAAATCAGACACAACGCCAAAAAACGTCCGAGTGAAATATCTTTCGTGCTAGGAACAGCTCTGACTACCTAGTTTCCGAATGCCGCTCTTGTTCGGAACAGCTCTGACTAGGTAGATTTCCGAATATCTGTCGTGCCTGGAACAGCTCTGAAGGGCACAAAGACAAGCACATGTCCGAAAAACTCGCTGAGTGGATACTGACTGCAGACCAGTCTGGTTTGTGCAGGAACGTCCCGGGGCGACGAAATGCCCAACATATTGAATTGAGGAATTAAAGCAGCCATGAGCAGGACGTGACCATTCACTCGGTGAGCACAGCACCAGGGCGCTATGTGCCGGCCCTGCAATTATGGAAGCCACCCTAGATGGCGGAAAATGCCATGGACTGTCCCTTTTGTTTGGGGAACAAGAATCAAGGATTTACTACTATTAATTAGAGTCCATGGCCTGTCTCCTGGGAGATAATTGGTCAAAAGTTGTGATAGTGTCTGGGTTTCATATACAATGGGAAGGAATTAAAATCTGGCCACTAAAAGCCACCTTAACTTACTGGGTACTTAAAGGGCTCATTCAATTTGTTTATACATGGTGGTGCATATTTTTTCTTTTGAAACATGTCATTACCATATAACATCATTTTAATACTTGAGATACCGACTTGGTTTAAAGGCTGCTACACGCACGCACGCGCGCGCACACACACTCATAGACACCCATCCACAATATATTTCATGTTGCACATTCAAATATATTAATAGGAAAATTAATAATAATAGTAGCAGTAATAATAATAGTACTTTTTAATAATAATAATATAATTGTAAGATTATTATTACCATCAATAAACACATTTATAGTTGTAGTATCCTTTGTTTAAAACAAATTCTTTGCTTCTTCTGTAATATGTTCTGTCTTTAGCCAAATCTTTTACGAGATTTGCGCTTGTGGGGCAAAGATTAGAATGTTTGCGACTTTTTGTTGATAATGTTGTTGGACAATTTCTTTGTTGATTGTTCTGTAATTGTATATTGCTTTGTTTCTTAATGTCCATATAAGATTTCTGTACTCTGCCAATAGAACAAGTAGCTTTGTGTGGGTGTCTTGTGTGGAGTAAGGAATGGAATTTATCATGATTGCTTTGTAAACATCTGTTCTTTGTTTGGTATGAGTGTTTAGGATGTTTTGTAGGAGATTTCTTGTTGGCATGATTCTGTTGCATTCGTAATAGATGTGCTCTTATGATTCTTGGACGCTCCGTCTACAAAGCTGACACTGTAGTATTTTGAAAACAAAGTAAAAACAGAATAACTTAAAAAAATTTTAACAACAGAAAAACATGATGGTGTTGACTGCAACGCCCTGTAAAGGATATACAACTGTTTTTGTTTATTTTATCAATACAAGGGAAATAATTGCATCTAGGTTGAAGTCATAGTTCGGCTCTAGCAATAAAGGGGAACAATTATAGATTTCACTATATTTGTACTGACAGCTATATTGCAAGAGAAGTATATGTTAATTCCTGTAACAATTTTATTCATATCTTGTATGGTATCAATTAAATGTTACCATAATAAAAGCTATACACAAGTGTGAATACTGTTTGAAATTGTGGACACTAAATTGTGGTACAGTAAACATTGTTTAGTAAATAATTTCTTTCTATATCTGCTAGGCTGCGTCTGTCTAAACAATATTTGGAATTGCTCTGGTTTCTCTTCACAACGTATATATCTTTCGCAACAATCACTACATATTGTGTCCTATTGTGAGTCAGTGGTCTTGATGACCTTTGGTTGATCTCGGTCGGAACCGCTCAGGTAAACTCTTTAGTGAACCTAATAAATTCCATTCTCTTTACGCTCTCTCTCTCTCTCTCTCTCTCTCTCTCTCTCTCTCTCTCTTTCTCCCCCCCCCCACCCCCCAAACATGAATGACTATACGCTGTATTCGCAATGTAAAAGCCTGTTTTTGTACATAATAAACGGGATATTTATGTATACGCTGAATTCGCAAATGGACAACTTAACAAATTCCAATCTGTTTACGCGCTCTCTTTATCCTGGTTTCTCTTCACAAACGAACAAATCTTTCGCCTTCGTTTTTTAGATTTTTCATTGTGGTGATATTTCCGGATTTCTTCGCAGCAGACATGGCACCAGTCAAGAGCATGGATTCACTCGACATCGACCATTTTCTCGAAGGAAGACCACTACACAACAAAGGTACGTTGATAATCACAGTTACCGGCCCTGGCGCTGCGGTCAAGGCCACGCCTTCGTTAATCTACAGCACGCTGCTGGGCCCATGTGGTGTACCACATGGTGGCATTGCCGACGTGTACCGGTATGAAACACCTACTCGGTGGTACGTTAACCTAACACAGGCGGCCCATGTCGCAGTATACAAAGGCCTTCATGGCAAAACAATTAAGCTGCCGGCGGAGGGACTGGAGCTATCAATAGAGCACCTGGAACTAGAAAGGGAGCGAGTTATGATTTATTGGCTTCCCAACACTATTTCTCCACAAGGCGTAAAATTCATGGTGGAAAAGACAATTGGTGACGAAAATGCGGAAGTATTCCGCATTCAGTACGGTGGTGGAAAATGGGGAGTCCTGTGTACCCCGAAAAAACCGATACCACATTATGCCAAGATTACGGCTCCTGGGAAAATCACAGGAGACCACCTATTATGTTCACAATGGTTGGTCGCCGCACCGAATGTCCTACATGTGGCCTGGACTCACACTGGGCCAACAAATGCCCGAGCCGGAGACAGAAGAAAGGCAATCCCCAACAAACAACTGAAAGACCACAAGAGGATTGCCCCGCACTCGGGGAAAAACTTCAAACAAATTCGAACCACAAAAAACAAGATGTCGCCGAGACAGCCGGCCAAAAAGAAGCCACGAGGCCAGACGAGGCCTCAGTAACAGCGACAAAAACAACACAAGAAGACGAAGACGACGGTTTTCAAGTCGTCAGCCACGGCAGAAAAAGACAATGGAGAGACAGAAGAAACTCGTCACCCAGCAAGGACGTGAAAGAAGAGAAGGAAGGAAACGTCCCCTTCCAACCAAACAAGAAATCCTCAAAAACACAAGAAAAACAGAACGAAAACAGCGATGCGGCAGGGCCACTTTTCATCAACACAGATACCGACACCGACGACGGAGATCAAGAGGAGGAAGACAACAACGAAAGAAACACCACAGAGGGAGATAAAATCCACAACTGAAGACAAGACAGCAAACGGTACTAACTTCAAACCTATTCATTTTTTTTTAGTTTTTAAATTATTTATAAATGGCTGACAATTTATGTTTAATTAGCTTAAATATCCGGGGTATGAGAATGAAATTAAAACACATAGTCACACTCATACACAAACACAAGCCAGACTTCATTTCACTACAAGAAACTAACATCAAAACAGACTTTGAAGCAGCATAATTAGTGACACGGTTAGGATTAAGAAATTCGTGTTTCAGTTTGGCGAAACACAATGTAGGCTCAGGGACAGCCATTCTCCAAATTTCCGACACGTGGACTATTTTTAGAACACACACAGACCCACATGGTAGAATTTCCACAGTTCAAGTTAAAAACGACACGCACTCATTTGTCATTATGAACATACACGCACCACCTAACTACAATTATCAACCTCTATTTTATGAACATTTAGACGACTTACTAACACAGACATACAGGGGACCTAATATTGTTCTTGCCGGTGATTAAAATTGCGTTCTTGAAGATTTAGACGTGGTGGGTGGGGAGGTGAGAACACAGCTGAGGAGAGCCGGCAGGGACATCTTACATCAACTTGACACACTACGAAATATCATCGATACACACAACCTCACAGACGCATTCAGGCATACACACCCCGACAGTAGAGAAACGACATACACAAACAAAACACACAACAGATCATCTAGATTAGACCGGATTTACACGCCGCAACACATCACATCATACAAACCAACCACCTACGGGAAACATTAGATTACACAGACCACAAAGCAATACTAGTACACATCAGCATAAACAGCACAAACACGCAGCCAAACAAAAGGTCACCTCACTGGAAGTTCAATAATTCACTATTGGAACACCCAGAATATGCAAAAGATATGACACAGCTTATACACACGTACACAGACAATATACCGACTGAGAACATCACACAATACTGGGACTTATTGAAAAACACCATACGAAGCAGAACACAACACCTAGCAACCATGATCCACAAAGACAGACTAAGACAGGAGCGCATCATACAGACAGCCATACGACTAACAAAACAAACAGACAGGGACGCACGTCACTTACACACACTAGAAGCACAACTAGAAGAACACCAACAACACAGATATCTGGGTGCTCTTCTCAGAACAAAACTCAACACAATTACACAAGAGACAGCTACGAGGCAATATTTAGCAATAGAACAGAACGTACAACGTAACAGACAAATAAGAAAAATATCAGACATGCAAGGAAACATGCAGACAGAAACACCACACATAGAGACTGCTTTCCAACAACACTACACACAACTATTCACAGCAGAGATAGTCGACACACAGATACAAGACAACTTCTTACGGCACACAAAGAAATTATCTGACACAGACAGAGACACACTGGACACAGAACTGACACTGACAGACATAACACAGGCACTAAGCACACTAAACAAAGACAAAACTCCAGGACCAGACGGTGTGACAGTAGAATTCTACCAACACTTCTTTCCTATTCTAGGCAATCTTCTCCTCAAAGTCTATCAGGAAGCCTTTGACCAAAAAAATCTTCCGGACAGCTGCAACATGTCTTACAATACACTCATATGCAAAGATAAAACAGACAAAACACAACTGAAGAACTACAGACCAATTTCCTTACTTAACACAGACTACAAGATACTTGCCAAAACACTCACCAACAAACTTAAACCTTTCATGCCAACACTCATACACCCCGACCAACAGTACAGTGTCAAAGACAGAAATATACACAACCACACACACCTCATTAGAGACATAATCAACTACACACATGGGAAAGACTGTCCATCCTCCATCTTATCCTTGGATCAAGAGAAGGCCTTCGACAGAATTTCCCACACATACCTGCATAGGACACTAGAATTTTGTAACATAGAAGAATACTACAGGCAGTGGATACAGATCTTGTATAAAAATCCTGAGAGCAGAGTGTTGGTGAACCATTCACTGACAGCTAGCTTCAGGCTCACGAGATCTGTAAGACCTTATCACCACTCCTGTATGTGCTCACCCTAGAACCTTTATTAGTGAAGATAAGGCAAGACACTAGTATTAAAAGAACCTTCCTGCATGGGATAGGAGAGCAGAAGCTCATCGCCTATGCAGATGACACTGTCTTCTTTCCCACCAGCAACACATCAATAAGGAATATACTCCACACCTTTACCCATTTTGGAAAAGGCAGTGGAGCCAAAATTAATGTACAGAAATCATAGATAATGGGTCTGGGAAAGTGGAAACAAAAGGCTGATTTTCATCCAGATCTGAAACACATAGACACCATGAAGCTGTATGGGATCACATTTCCATGTGATCCCACAGAAACACACAGACAGACATGGCACGCACTGACCAAACAGATCACAGACATGTTACACAGGTATAGGTACAAGACATCCACAATATTTGGTAGAAGCACAATAGTCAACACATACATATTACCCAAAATAATATATTTAGCAACAGTACTGGACCCTCCCAAACAGACCGTCACAAACATAAACAAACAAATCAGACGCTTCATCTTCACCAACACAATACATAGCATTCAACACAAAACTCTCATACAAGACAGGAAACAAGGAGGGATTGCACTACAGGACATCCAGACAAATATACTGTCACTTAGAATCAGTCACATAGGTAAAATCATCAGACACCCAGAACAGAACAGACTAGCACTATACTACATAGGCCACAACATCAAACATCTCACACCTCTTAACAATGCAACTGCACACTACCAGGGAAGACTGCCAACTTTCTATCAGACATGCATACAGGCAATAAAAGGACATGAACAGTTAATACAGCAAACAACACACACAATATACAAACATTTAGTTAGAGAACAGGCACCATCACTAAGACTTAGGATTAACAGAGGACACAAATACTTCATGACTGACTTCACATGCACCTTTTCAAACCTACACAACAAACACATTGCTCCAAAAGCTAAGGAAATCACATATAGACTGTTATACAGTATGTCCCCTACAACACAGGTAGAAGCATACATATCCAAACAATGTCAATTATGTAGGAACAACACACAAGAGACAGAGGAACGCAATTATTATACATGTCCAACAATTACTGCCACACGTGAAACACTCAAACACCTCATACAAACGCACACAGGCAAACAAACCGACATATATAAAGCAATTTTTCTCAATACTATACAAAAGACAGCTAAGGAAATACATACAAAACTACTTGTAGCACTTTCATACTACAGACAACTTATATGGACCTGCAGAAATTTTGCCAGATACAAACACCACACATATAACACAAACTTAGTCTCCTTTATGTACACACACAAAATATCACAACTATTTCCAGAGTAAATCATATGTATTCTTCCTTATTGTATTACAAATTTGGTATACATGAGTGCGAGAAAGAAGGAAGAAACTGTGAGTGAATGGTGAGTGAATGATTAAAAAGATCACGTATGGTCAAAAGACCAATGAAAAATCCCTTATGTAAAGAATAGTGGAAGTATAAATGCTTGTATTATTTATTATTATGCTTGTTTAAAAATGATGGTTTCAACCCTTATAGATAAAGGGGAAAAGAAAAAAGGAGAAAAGAAAATCAACTCCTCCCATTCCAAATTACTATTTATGGAATGTTTGCGTTAAATGCACTTGTGGTGCTATACTACCACCACTACTAAGATTATCACTTTAGTAAATAGAACCATATATCTATCATACTATTATTATTATTATTATTATTATTATTATTATTATTATTATTATTATTATTATTATTATTATTATTATTATTACTATTATTATTATCATTATTATTATTACTATCATTATCTTACCCTTATTATCTTCAGTATAATTAATTTTAAAAGTATTAATGATATCATCATTATAAATTTACAACTTCATATCCCATGTTTCCCCTTCCCCTTTTGCTTAAGGTTTGTTGCCTTTGCTACCACCCCAACTGGTCGGTTCAAACATTTACCCTGCCTGTACCATCATTAAGAAGGGTCGTGAGGCATTGGTGGAGTAGAACCGATTGGTGGGAGTGTGGCAAAGTAAACAAAAATGTAAAGATTTCCCTTTCTCTTTGTCACCCCCTTTGAATCATGTGTGTGAGTGTTGAATGAATGAATACAAAATCACATATGGTTACCAAACCAATGATACTGTAAAAATTTTTGTAAATACAAATGCTTGGGGAAATGAGGAAAACAACCCAACTCCTTTTACCCCAACTACCATTAAAAACTGCAGTTTGCATTTGTAGGTACCTTATATGCTAGTTAACACCATTCCAAAGAAAATCATCCTAGCAAATGGAATCACAATTTGTAAAAAGGTTATCATTTTCATAACTATTATTACCATTGCTGGTTTTTATATTGGCTGTTATTACCCTCAGTATGTCTCTTCTTGTCATTATTATTATTGTCATCATTAGTAAAAAAAAAAAAAGAACTTTTCCCATGTGCCCCCCTCCCATCGCTCATGTTTGTTGTTGCCTTTGCTGAGACTCACACCGCTTGGTTCAAATAATTATCCTGCCTTTACCATCATTGCCCAGATAGTGGTGATGAAGGCATTGGTGGAATAGAACAAATTGGTGAGAGGATGGCAAGAGAAACAAAAATGTAAAGATTTCGCCCTTTCCTTGTTTAACCTCTATTCACATGTAAATGTGTTCAAGGTATGGAATATGCTAATGGCTAAATTTCCTATGTTGTAAACACAAAATATCACAGATATCTCCAGAGTAAACACAAGTACTCTTCTGTCTGATTTTAAAAATTTAGTACACATGAGTGTGAAGAAGAAACAAGAAGATGTGAGTGAATAATGAATGAATGAATACAAAACCACATATGTTTACCAAACCAATGAGATTGGAAAATTTTTTGCAAATACAGATGCTTGTTTACTTTTTATTAAGAAAAAAAAAAAAAAGGAAGGGAAAAAGATGAATGAACCCTTACACATCAGACACAAAAAAGAAGCAAGGAGAAAAAGATAACCAACTCCTTTTACTTCTACTAGTATTGAACATTTGCTTGTTGCAATTTATATGTACCTGCTATACTATGTGGTGTGTTGCAGGTATATATATCCTATCTAATCTTCTTGCTGTGTGGTGTGTTTTATTTGTGTGGGTTGTTTCTCGCTTATTTGTATGTTTGTGTCTGAATGTGTCTATTAAATTGTGTGTGTCTAAAATGGTTTGCAGTGTTTCTAACTGTGTTGTGCTTTCTTCTTCCATTCTCCTAACCTGTGTCTTCATTTCTCCGCCTATTATATCCAAAGCCTGTAAGACGCAGTTGAAATCTCCACAGAGTATGATGTTCTGTCCTCTGTATGTGTGTGTGAGTAGTGTGTCTAGTTCTTCATAAAATTGTGGCTGATAGTTGTAATTTGTTGGTTCATGTATGTTGACAATGGTATATGTATGTGAGGTGTTACTTATCTGTGTTATGCTGATTCTACCCTGACTATCCCGATTTGTTTTTAAAATGTTCCACCTATCTGATGTTTGTAGTATGGCTGTCCCAGAACCTATGCTTTGGACTGCCAAACTGAAGTGTGCATGTCTTAGTCCTAATTGTGTTGTAATTTGTGCGCCATGTATATCTGAATGAATATTTGTCTCTTGTAGCAGGATGAAATCTGGTTTTTATTTGTGTATGAGTGTGCAAATGTGTTGTTGTTTTGTGCGTATACCAGATATATTTAAACATATTATTTTTATGTCGTCACCCATCACAAGTATATAAACAAAAAGAAATTATATTGCGTGCAAATTACAATTGACATTACTAAAAGAAGTAAAGAAATATGCTGCATATAGCTGTTCAGTGCGTTTTGGACGTTCCCGAGTTCTCTTCTTCTTCAGTGTCAGTGGCGATAAATAAACGTCTTAAGGATATGTTGTCCTCTTCCTCTGTGTTCTGTCGTTGATCATTTGTCCTTACTGTGGGGCTGTCCGGTTTGTTCACTTTTTTTGGTGTGGCAATTGGAGAATCGTCGTCTTCACTATCGCTGTTGTCTGCGTTTTTCTGCATTCTATTGCGCTTCTTGTTATGAATCATTTTAATGAAACCATCTTTGTCTACCTCTTTGTCATTTTTAATGGGCTCCCGTTCATCTGAATTGTTTTCCTTGGTCGGGGTTGGGGATGGGTGTGTATTTGGGGTGGTAGGTGATTTGGATTTGGGTTGGGTTTTGCTGTCTTGTTCCTTTTGTTGATTTGTTCTTTGTGTTGTAATGTCGTTTGTGGCCAAGGTATTAGCGATTTCAGTCTCGAATAGTGTTTTTACTGGAGTGGGCATTAGTGCTGTCTTCGGCGCTGTGGTTTCCACTGTGGTTTCCACTGTGGTTTCCACTTGTTCTCGTGATTGTGCCGGTGGCTGCTGACTCTTTGCTTCTACCAGCGGTGGAAAGTTTTCCACCGTGTTTTCATCAACCTTTGGCCTCGGTCTTGGCTCGGGCACCTGCTGGCCCAGTGGTCGTCCAGACCGCAATTTGGGCACGTTGTTCTTCGCCCTGGCATCGTGAAGAGGATACGGTGGTTGTTACCGGTTACTCCAGGGATGTTTAACCTAGCATAATGCGGCACTTCTTGAGTTGAATTGCACAAAGCACCCCACTTCTCCGCACCATATTTCAGTCTGAATACTTCGGCGTCTTTGTCGCCTGTTGCCATTCCGACAAACTCTTTGACTGCCTCGCGGCTCATGGTATTTGGCAACCAGTAGATGGTCACCCGCTCTTTTTCCTTTTCGACGTGCTGGATCTCTATTTCAAGATCGCAGCTCGCGACCTTCAATTTCAATTCATGTAATTCTTGATAAATACTAGGCTCCTACAAGAGACATTACAGTACATAGACCACAAAGCCATCTTAGCACACATCAGTACAAGCAACATAAACACACAGATAAGCAAACGTTCACAACATTTGAAATTTAATAACACACTTCTAAAGAATAAGAGACGGAATGGCTAGAAACTCTGGCCACATACAAATAGATAATATGACCATTAAAAGAACGGAAACATACAAATACCTGGGTACAATCTTCAACTGCTCCAACATCATAAGGGAAGAAATACAAACTAGAATCAACTCTGGAAATAAGATATACTATGCACTACAACATCTACTAAAATCAAAGGCGCTATCTCGTAACACCAAAATCACAATATACAAAACACTGATCAGACCAGTTGTGCTGTATGGCTCTGAAACCTGGATTACAACGAAAGGAGACGAAGCCTTGTTACAAACCTTTGAGAACAAAATTTTAAGACGCATCTTTGGACCCATTAGGGATACACAAAGTGGAGAGTGGAAAAGAAGAAGTAACAAAGACATTTATGATCTGTTTAAGTCCCCGCTAATCACTGGTATCATGAAGGCTAATAGACTACAATGGCTGGGGCATATAGAAAGAATGGAAGATAATAGGGAAACAACACTCGCTTACACTCAGGAAATAAATGACCGTAGACCCCGAGGTAGACCAAGAAGGCGGCGGAGAGATAATACATGTACAGACCTACAAGCACTTGGAATCAACGACTGGCAAGAGAAGGTCCACCAGAGAGACGAATGGAGACGGATTGTATTTGCAGCAAAGAACCTCAATGGTTCGGAACGCTGAAGAAGAAGAAGAAGAAGACTTCTAAAGAATACAGAATATGAGAAATACATGGTACAACTTTTACACACATATACCGACCACATACAGGCTGATAACATCGGACAATACTGGGACCTACTGAAAAATACAATACGAAGCAGAACACAACATCTAGCATTCATCATACACAAAGACAGATTAAGACAAGAACAAATTATACAAACAGCCATACAACTAACAAAACAGATGGACAACAAAGCACCACATTTAAACACACTAGAAGAACAATTAGAGCAGCACCAACAACACAGATATCTAGGCGCCCTCCTTAGAACAAAACTAACCACAATCACGCAAGAGTCCCTCAGTAAACAAAATTTAGCGATTGAACAGAACATACAACACAGCAGACAAATAGGCAAAATAATAGACATGCAAGGCACCACACAAACAGAACCCGCGCAAATAACAGAAGCATTCAACCAATACTACACACACCTATTTACAGCAGAGACAGTAGACACACAGACACAAGACAAATTTCTAAAATACAGTAAACAGCTGTCAGATGCAGACAAAGACACACTAGACACAGAACTAACACTAGCAGACATAACACATGCACTCAGCAAAATGAACAAAGACAAGACACCAGGACCGGACGGCTTGACTGTAGAATTCTACCAACATTTCTTTCCTATCTTAGGTGGTCTTCTTCTTAAAGTATATCAAGACGCCTTTGACAAAGAACAACTACCAGACAGTTGCAACATGTCGTACATAACACTCATACCTAAACACAACACAGACAAGACACAGATGAAAAATTACAGACCCATATCTATACTCAACACAGACTATAAAATACTAACCAAAGCACTGACCCACAAACTGAGACCCTTTATGTCAACACTCATACACCCAGACCAACAATGCGGTGTACCACATAGAAACATTCACCAGCATACACATTTTATTAGAGACATCAGCACATACACACAGGAGAAAGACTGTCAGGTCTCTCTTTTGTCCCTAGACCAGGAGAAGGCCTTTGACAGAATTTCCCACTCCTATCTACACAAGACATTAACACAATGCAATTTAGGCCAGTACTTTGGGAGGTGGATAGCGATCTTGTACCGGAATCCTGAGAGTAAGGTTTTGGTTAACCACACACTCACTGCGGGCTTCCGGCTCACAAGGTCGGTGAGACAAGGATGTCCTCTGTCACCGCTCCTATATGTGCTGGTTTTAGAACCACTACTAGAAGCAATCAGACAAGACACCAACATCACAGGCACATTCATACCAGGCGGAGGAGAGCGGAAAATGCTTGCATACGCAGACGACACCGCTTTCTTCCCCACCAACAACACATCCGTTACAAATATACTTCACACCTTTACACAGTTTGGCAAGGGGAGTGGGGCAAAATTAAACATACAAAAATCACACATAATGGGTCTCGGTAAGTGGCGAAACAAAACAGACATTCCTCTCGACTTAACAGCCACAGACAACATCAAACTATATGGGATAACATTTCCTAACAACTCCCGACAGATGCACGCACAGACATGGCAAAACCTCACACAAAAAATTATAGACATGCTACACAGATACAGGTATAAGACATCCACAATATTTGGTAGGAGCATCATAGTTAACACATTCATCTTTCCCAAAATAATATATTTAGTCACAGTGCTAGACCCTCCTAAACAGACAGTCACAGACATCAACAAACACATCAGACGTTTACACATCAGACGTTTCATCTTTGGCAGCACAATCTATTCCATCAAACATAGACACTCATACAGGACAAACGACAAGGGGGAATAGCACTACAAGACATAGATACAAAAATACAAGCGCTTAGAATCCAACACATAGGACATATCCTCAATCAACCTGAAAAGCACCCACTAGCACTCTATTACATAGAACTCAGACTGCAACACCTTAGAAGAATACAACTTAATTCACCACACCATTTTGGAACACTACCCGATTTCTACAAGACATGCATACACGCACTTCAAGGACGCGAGCATTTACTACACCAAACAACAAACCAGATTTACAAATATCTAGTCAATCAACAAGCACCCCCACTACGACTCAGAATAAAAAGGGAACAAAAATACTACATACAAGACTACACATGTGCTTTCAATAATCTCCACAATCCACACATCAACCCCAAAGCCAGAGAAATTACGTACCGTTTAATCTTTAACATGTCACCTACTACGGAAAAACAAGCACGCAGGTCAAAACAAATAACCCAATATCAACTCTGCAGACGGAACATAAGGAAACCGAAGATCACATCTATTACACTTGTCCAACAGTCCAAACCGCACTAGACACACTAAGACAACTCAACGAAACATTTACTAAAAAGAAAACAGATATGTACAAAGCAATTTTTTTAAACACTTTACCCAAATCTACCAAAGACAACCACATGAAATTGCTGATTTTTTCTCTAGCAGAATACAGGTATCTAGTATGGTCCTGTAGAAATGCCGCATTGTACGAATACAAAACTTACAATTCACGTTTAATACTGCATATGTTCCAAAACAACATAACACAAATATTCACAAACACACAGACATAACGAAATAAAACCAGTTTATTTGTTTACTCAATTGAATACCCATAATATGTATGAATGTGGACATGCACGCATATATGTGTACATGCACACATATAGGTGCATGCTTGTATGGTAGAATGTGGAATATAGAATGTGAATATACATGTTTATCTCAGAGGGCTATCATGTAATACCGACACCCAGTCGTTTTGACTAACAACAGTGCAATTTGAACAGGAGCGTCCCAGACCAGTCACTGTTCTGGAAATTTTAGAACGTGTGTGCGCCTTGCGACGCGAGCCCTGTGTGTGGTTTATTTTGTAAATACTTTGGAGCACTTCTCACTAGGTGGAAACAAGCATCGGAGAGCACAGATAGTACACGCCGCAGCTCCTGTGGTCTAGGGAAACAAAGGCTTTGTAGAAAACTGGCTGCGTGTCCTTTGTAAGACATGGCCACCGGCCTTGTGTGTCTAGCGACTGCTGGTCACTAGGCATTTTTGCGTTCAGCGGTTTGCCCTTTGCCTATTTTCAACACGATTTCCCAGCACGAATACATAGTTGTAGAATACCAAGGCCAACATGTATGGTATTTGTATATGGGTAGCCAAGTATGGGTAATTCGTGTAGGTATCTATGTAAATATAATTATTGCTTTGTTTGATATACAGGTATTTATATTAATATATGCACATGAAACCCCCCCCCTCCCCCCCCCCCACACACACACACACAATCTACATAGAATGAGAATGTAAAGTTTATTGCCCTAGATCACGGAAATCCATGCACTATCATCTACAGAAAGCAAGAGATAGATCAAGACAGAATGTGTGGGTGTGTGTGTGAGAGAGAGCGAGAGAGCGAGAGAGAGAGAGAGAGAGAGAGAGAGAGAGAGATGGACACTTGTAACATGCATTCCACTTGTGGAGATGGAAATGAAACGAGGAATGTGTGTCTACATGCACTATGCCATAAATGTCATATTATCATAACTGTATATGCATGTATTTGTTTTGATTAACACATGTGACACATAACACTAACAAACGGCAACGCTATGTAATATACACAAACAAAGAAACACACATTACACCTTGTAAATATACATTGCTTTGTATAAAATAAGCGTTGAAAAAAAAGGAACCTTCCTGCCTATACAGATGACACTGCCTTCTTTCCCACCAGCAACACATCAATAAGGAATATACTCCACACCTTTACCCATTTTGGGAAAGGCAGTGGTGCCAAAATTAATGTACAAACATCACAGATAATGGGTATGGGAAAGTGGAAACAAAAGGCTGATTTCCCTCCAGATCTGAAACACATAGACACCATGAAGCTGTATGGGATCACATTTCCATGTGATCCCACAGAAACACACAGACAGACATGGCACGCACTGACCAAACAGATCACAGACATGTTACACAGGTATAGGTACAAGACATCCACAATATTTGGTAGAAGCACAATAGTCAACACATACATATTACCCAAAATAATATATTTAGCGACAGTACTGGACCCTCCCAAACAGACCATCACAAACATAAACAAACTAATCAGACGCTTCATCTTCACCAACACAATACACAGCATACAACACAAAACTCTCATACAAGACCAGAAACAAGGGGGTATTGCACTACAGGACATCCACACAAAAATATTGTCACTTAAAATCAGTCACATAGGTAAAATCATCAGACACCCAGAACAGAACAGACTAGCACTATACTACATAGGCCACAACATCAAACATCTCACACCTCTTAACAATGCAACTGCACACTATCAGGGAACACTGCCAACATTCTATCAGACATGCATACAGGCAATAAAAGGACATGAACAGTTAATACAGCAAACAACACACACAATATACAAACATTAAGTTAGAGAACAAGCACCATCACTAAGACTTAGGATTAAAAGAGGACACAAATACTTCATGACTGACTTCACATGCACCTTTTCAAACCTACACAACAAACACATAACTCCAAAAGCTAAGGAAATCACATATAGACTTATACAGTATGACCCCCACAACACAGGTAGAAGCATACATATCGAAACAATGTCAATTATGTAGGAACAACACACAAGAAACAGAGGAACACATTTATTATACATGTCCAACAATTACTGCCACATGTGCAACACTCAAACACCTCATACAAACTAACACAGGCAAACAAACCGACATATATAAAGCAATTTTTCTCAATACTATACCAAAGATAGCTAAAGACATACATACAAAACTACTTGTAGCACTTTCTTACTACAGACAACTTATATGGACCTGCAGAAATTTTGCCAGATACAAACACCACACATATAACACACACTTAATTTCCTTTATATACACACACAAAATATCACAACTATTTCCAGAGTAAATCATATGTATTCTTCCTTATTGTATTACAAATTTGGTATACATGTTTGCGAGAAAGAAAGTAGACACTGTGAGTGAATGATTAAAAAAGATCACATATGGTCAAAAGACCAATGGAAAATCCCTTATGTAAAGAATAGTGGAAGTATAAATGCTTGTTTTATTTGCTTCAAAATGATGGTTTCAACCCTTATAGATAAGAGGAAAAAGAAAAAAAGAGAAAAGAAAATCAACTCCTTTCATTCCAAATTACTATTTATAGAATGTTTGCTTTAAATGCACTTGTTGTGCTATACTACCATCACTACTAAGTTTATCATTTTAGTAAATAAAACCACATATCTATTATACTATGATTATTACTATTATTATTATTATTATATTTATTATTATTATTATTATTATTATTATTATTATTTTTATTATTATTATCATTATTATTATTATATTATCATTAATATTATTATTATTATTAATATCATTATTATTATTATCATTATTATTATTACCATTATTATTACTATCATTATCCTACCTTATTATTCTTTGTATCATTAATGTTATAAGAATTATTGATATCATCATTATATATTTACAACTTCATCTCCCTTGTGCCCCCTTTTGCTTATGGTTGTGTTGCCTTTGCTACTACCCCCACTGGTCGGTTCAAACATTTGTCCTTTCTGTACCATCATTAGGGGTCATGAGGGCATTGATGGATTGGAACCAATTTAGTGGGAGTGCATCGAAGGAAACAAAAATGTAAAGGTTTCCCTTTCTCTTTGTCACCCCCTTTGAATCATGTGAGTGAGTGTTGAATGAATGAATACAAAATCACAAATGATTACCAAACCAATGATACTGTAAAAACTTGTGTTAATACAAATGCTTGGTTAATTTTTATTAAAAAAACAAAAGAAAGAGAGAGCAAAGAGGAAAATATAAATGAACCCCTTCAGTTAGGAAGAAACAAGGAGCAAAATATAACCCACTACTTTATTCCAAGTATTATTAAAAACTGTGGTTTTCATTTGTATGTACCTGCTATGCTATGTTAACACCATTCCAAAGAAAATCATCCTAGCAAATGGAATCACATGTTGTAAAAAATGTTATTATTTTCATAACAAATATTACCATGGATGGTTTTTATATTTGCTGTTATTAACCTCAGTATGGTTCTTACTTGTCATTATTATTATTGCCATCATTAGTAATAAACAAATAACAAACAACCATTTCCCATGTGCCCCCCCCCCCCTCGCTCATGGTTGTTGTTGCCTTTGCTGATACCAACACTGGTTTGGTTCAAATATTTATTCTGCCTTTACCATCATTGCCCAGTGAGTGGTGATGAGTGCATTGGTGGGGTGGAACCAATTGGTGAGAAGGTGGCAAGGGAAACAAAATGTAAAGTTTTCCCCGTTTTCTCTGTAAACCCCCATTCACATGTAAATGTGTTCAAGGAATGGAATATGCTAATGGATAAATTTCCTATGTTGTAAACACAAAATATCACAGATATCTCCAGAGTAAATACAAGTACTCTTCTTTCTGATTTTAAAGTTTTAGTACACATGAGTGCGAGCAAGAAACAAAAAGATGTGAGTGAATAATGAATGAATGAATACAAAACCACATATGTTTACCAAACCAATGAGAGTGTAAAATTTGTGCTAATACAGATGCTTGTTTACTTTTTACACACAAACAAACAAAAAAAGAGGAAAGGGAAAAAATGAATGACCCCTTACAAATAAGACCCAAAAAAATAAGCAAGGAGGAAAAAATAACCAACTCCTTTTACTTCTACTATTATTGAACATTGCATGTAGCAATTATATGTACTTACTATGCTATGCTAACACCATTCCTAGGAAAATCATTCTAGCAAATGGAATCACAGTCTTGGAAAGTGGGATCATTATCAAACTATTATTATCATTGCTGTTACTATCAGTACTATTATTACCCTTAGTAGGTCAATGTTTCTCATCACTATTATTGATGTATTTGGTTTTATTTGCATTATTATTATAGTTACCTTTATGAATATATAACCTCATCTCCCATGTGACCCCCACCCCACCCCCCCCTCTTCCCTTGCTCATGGTTTGTTTGTTTGCCCCTGCTGATACAATCACCTTTTAGTTCCAAAAATTACCATGCCCTTACCATCATTACCAGAGAGTGGTGATGAGGCCATTAGAGTAGTGGGTCCAAATGGGTGAGAGTGGGACAATGGAAACATAAATGGAAAGTTGTATCCTTCTCCCTATCTACTCCCCTTCACATGTAAATATGTCCAATGAATAAAATATGCACACGTCACATACACGCCCACATGCAACGCTCCGTAAATACACCTACACAAATACTAAATACACAGAACGCATGTAACAACACAAACATTATAAATGCAACCACTACCCTTTCTGCCTTGTAAACCCCGATACACCTCCCCTTTCCCACCATCTTGATACTGTTTGTTTGTTGATGCTGCTGCCAACCTCTCCGATTGTCTCAAACTTTTTATACTGCCAGTTTCATCATTACCGAGTGGTGGTGATGGAATTGGAGGTTTTAGAGCCGACAGGAGAGGGAGGCGGCAGGGGAAATAACATCGGTGCACTATCATCATGCTGTTGTTTCTGTAAGGTTTTACCCTACAACAAATTCAATGTAGAAATGTTTAAAATGTATAAAATATTTGTATATTTGCACATATGTCACCTACACGCCCACATGCAACGCTCTGTAAAAACACGAACAATACAACTCGCAACGATTTTAACACTCAATAAAAGTTTTTAAAAAAAACAAAAAAAAAACATTGCCTTGTACTCGAGAAACGACAAACATACTGAGCAACACCACTGGGGCGAAATATTTTACTGTTATTTACGCGCGGCACTGTCCGGGTTTCCTTCTAATAAAATAAATAAAAGAAATGTTTGCATATACTTTACAGGACATTGCTGTCAACATCAGCATCTGTCAGCTGATTGTTGATTTCTTTGCAAGATTACGTTCAGTAGTTTGCCATTGCTTTCTGAGCGGCTGGCTCACATACCCCGTAAGTTACCGACGCGATTCGAACCACTGCTGATTCTCACCGTCGTCACGTTACTTACGAGAGTATACGAGATTACGGAGAAAATTTGCTAACCTCTAGGCCAGGAAGCCAGCACATAACCATTACTGTGACATAATTATATCAATATTAGAGACACATAACTGTGACATAATTATATCAATGTTAGCGACACATAAGTACGATAATGATTACGGATTACAATTTTTTTTAGTTTTTGGTGGTTCGCATATCCTTTTACAGGACATCGCTGTCAACATCAGCATCTTTCAGCTGATTGTTGATTGCTAGGCAAGATTACGCTCGGTAGTTTGCCATCGCTTTCTGAGCGACCGGTTCACATATCCCGTAAGTTACCGACGCAGCGAGAACCGCCACCGATTCTCGGGAACGTCACGTTACTCACGTGAGTATACCGGATTACACAGAAAGTCGCTAACTCATAGGCCAGGGAGGGCGGCACAATCAAATTACAAAGAACTATAAAGTCTAAGGGACATAACAATACAAAGAATTAGGGATGATATTAACAGAGACGTGACAACTATATTGCCCAGTGGACATAGACAATAGATAAGGACTGACTACCAGTAGACCAAGATGATTCCTAACGGGACAAACCATTGATTGACTTCAATAAAACAATGAAGCATATGCCATTGGTGTCATTAGGGATGTGACAAATCATTTACGACAACTATAACAAAGGACATAACACGACTATTAATTATTGCAAGGGACAATACCCAAAGAATAAATAGAATAAAATCATAGTGACATAAAATTGAAGAATCAAGCAGCATTATAAGCCGCTTAGTTATTTAAATACGTAGACATATGCTTAAAAAGAATTCTTTGTAATTTGTTATCTATTACAGGATAGAAAAAAAAATGCAATTACATGTTTAGAAATATTTTTATTTTCTAATCCTAAATTTGAGTTATCAATAGTTATTGATATGTCATTTCCGTGTATATGTGTAAACATATTTCAGGCGAAAAAAAGAAGAAGATTTCAATTTTTGAAGGGTACATTGCCTTGTACTCGATAAACAACAAACATATTGAGCAACTCCACATATTTTCTTGTTATTTAAGCGCGGCACTGTCCGGGTTTCCTTCCAATAGCGCGACTATATTCAAAACATCAACTTTATGTGAAACAAATATTGTGGTGCGTTATTCTTTGGGATTGATATTCTAAAGGATTCTATGAATTTTTCTTTGGAATTATTATTACCGAAAACAACAAGTTATCGCCATGTAATCCAATATGACTACATTTACAGTTCCAAGAGAAAACTATGAAGTCCAACTACTTCACCAGTCTGATTGGACAGACAGACAGACAGACAGACAGACAGACAGACAGACAGACAGGCAGGCAGGCAGGCAGGCAGGTAGACGGGCGGGCGGGCGGGCAGGCAAGCAGACAGGCAGACAGACAGGCAGGCAGATGTATGGGTGTATGGATGGACTCACAAAACAGACTGTCGGGAATGCACTACACCTATACACACTAGAATCACAGTTAGAACAACACCAGCAACACAATTATGTAGTGCACTCCGTAGAACTAAGTCAACTATAGAAGTATTATAAACTCTTACACTAATGCTAATGCGATGTTAGCAAAAACATATTTGTAAATAAACGAGTTGAAGACTGTGATGAGACAAAACTGTCTGTTGGCAAGAACATAAAGTTGACAAGACAATTCGTCGGATTAAAATGACAAAACAACGGTCAACATGAACTGACATAGATTGACAGAACTGATAGGACAATTTTACTATAAAATTCAATCGACATAACAATTACTGTGACATAATTATATCAATGTTAGAGACACGTTAGTTAGTACGATAACGATTACGGATTACAAATTTTTTGTACTTGGTTGTTCACATAGCCTTTTACAGGACATCGCTGTGAACATCAGTATATTTCAGCTGATTGATGATTTCTAGGCAAGATTACGTTCGGTAGTTTGCCATTGCTTTCTGAGCGACCGGCTCACATATCCCGTAAGTTACCGAAGCGGCGAGAACTGACACCGATTCTCGGGATCGTCGCGTTTCTCACGAGAGTATACCGGATTACAGAGAAAGTCGCTAACCCATAGGCCAGGAGACCGGCACAATCAAATTACAAAGAACTATAATGACTAAGGGACATGACAATTCAAAGGATTGGGGTTGATGAATTACAGAGACGTGACAGACAGACAGACAGATGCATGGGTGTATGGATGGAGAGAGAGCAAGAGAGCGAGCGAGAGAGAGAGAGAGAGAGAGAGAGAGAGAGAGAGAGAGAGAGAAGATCAGACATACCTATTGGACACTGTTGAGAGAGAGAGAGAGAGAGAGAGAGAGAGGAGAGAGAGAGAGAGAGAGAGAGAGAGAGAGAGAGAGAGAGAAGATCAGACATACCTATTGGACACTGTTGAGAGAGAGAGAGAGAGAGAGAGAGAGAGAGAGAGATAGAGAGAGAGAGAGAGAGAGAGAGAGAGAGAGAGAAGATCAGACATACCTATTGGACACTGTTGTTTCTCTAGGTTGACTACTCCACTTCTGGATCTGCATCAGCAGAAAGACATCAACCAGGCCTGTGTTATCAACAAAGGAGACGGCATTTTTGTCCGCCAGGTTCATTTCGCCTTCTTAATCCTCGTTATGATTCGGAATTTTGGGGTACAGAACTGAACCTACTTGAATGAAATGTTCCGAAACATTACGTGTTCTGTTTCCTGATTTAGTGACAGTTTTACACGTTAATGTTATAAAAGTAGTTATTCTATTAGTTCTACAAATTAGTTTCCATAGTTCGCCATCATTTATACAAGTTACTGTCCTATAGTTCACCGTTATTTATACAAGTTACTGTCCTATAGTTCACTGTTATTTATACAAGTTACTGTCCTATAGTTCACCGTTATTTATACAAGTTACTGTCCTATAGTTCACCGTTATTTATACAAGTTACTGTCCTTTAGTTCACCGTTATTTATACAAGTTACTGTCCTATAGTTCACCGTTATTTATACACGTTACTGTCCTATAGTTCACCGTTATTTATACAAGTTACTGTCCTATAGTTCACTGTTATTTATACAAGTTACTGTCCTATAGTTCACCGTTATTTATACAAGTTACTGTCCTATAGTTCACCGTTATTTATACAAGTTACTGCCCTATAGTTCACCGTTATTTATACAAGTTACTGTCCTATAGTTCACCGTTATTTATACAAGTTATTGTCCTATAGTTCATCGTTATTTATACAAGTTACTGTTCTATAGTTCACCGTTATTTATACAAGTTACTGTCCTATAGTTCACCGTTATTTATACAAGTTACTGTCCTATAGTTCACCGTTATTTACACAAGTTAATATCCTATTGCCGGGCTCCCTGGTCTAGGGGTTTCGCGACTTTCTCCGTAATCCCGTATACTCTCGTGAGTAACGTGACGTGCGCGAGAAATGGTAGCGGTTCTCTCCGCGTCGGTAACTTACGGGGTATGTGAGCCGGTCTCTCAGAAAGCAATGGCAAACTGCTGAGCGTAATCTTGCCTAGTAATCAACAATCAGCTGAAAGATGCTGATGTTGACAGCGATATCCTGTAAAGTATATGCGAATAAAAAGCAAATAAATATTCTATTGTTCACAGTTATTTATACAAGTTAATATCCTATAGTTCACCATTATTTATACATGTTGCTGTCCTATAGTTCGCCCTCATTTACTCAAATTAATGTCCAATTGTTCTCTATCAGTTCCCCGCCTTATTGTTTCATTGTTCTCTATCAGTTCTCCGCCTTATTGTTTCATTGTTCTCTATCAGTTCCCCGCCTTATTGTTTCATTGTTCTCTATCAGTTCCCCGCCTTATTGTTTCATTGTTCTCTATCAGTTCCCCGCCTTATTGTTTCATTGGTCTCTATCAGTTCCCCACCTTATTGTTTCATTGTTCTCTATCAGTTTGTGACATGTTTGATTGATGACAGAGGACCTAGTTAGTAGTGTTCTCTGGAAATATATCTTGAATAATAAATAGCCAAGATAAAGGATATGATTTTGCACGTTTTGTCTAGAAGTCTCTCAATGAGATGATTAATCATTCCCGCAATAGCCTTTTTGGAGAACCATTTTTGTTTGGCTCAAACCTCCACTGTGAGACCACTATGTATCTACACAGAAATTTATAAAAGAAGTAAAAGGTTTCCCCAAGACCAAAAGAAGATCTGAACTATTAGCCCCTGCACAACTGAGGATCCATCTCACTCATTATACTGTTGACAGTGTGCTATTCGTCCGTCACATTAGATCTTCCTTTCTTTATTTTGTCAGTGTGACCTATATCAGTTTTGTCCAATTGCTTTGGGACTGTAGGATTCAGTGTTTGTAGACAAACTCAACAATAACTGTACATTACATCTGTTGGACAAGACATCTACATGACAATTTCTTGACAAAAGTGGGACATACATTCACAAGGAATTGTGTACACCAGCCATTGTACAAGACTTACATCATAAGAGATACTTGACAACATCTATACAAGACTTTTCACAATATGTATAATCAACCACCGCACCTAAGACAGTCACCAGAGACAACACTTGACAGCAACTGTACAAGAAATTCACTGGGGACATGTACTTAAAACACTGGTTCAATAATACTGTTTATTGAGCTGATGGAGAGTCGAGTGATGATCCATGGTTCATCTTTCTGTCATGTCAACACCTCAACAAGGTACATTCATAATGCACAAATATGCTAACATGCATGCAGATAAACATGATACCACACTCGGATCCCTCCTCCAACCAACAACCAAACTTTCCTCCTCCTCTCCTCTCTAATCTCCACTACACCATTGACTTTTATCTTTTCTTCTACTGTTAATGAGGGAAAACCAAGATAAGCCATAACCTGGGGCAAGCATAGGGACATTCTGCTCCACTGGTCTGTTTAATCCTTTTAGCACCTATGATGGGTGTTGGACAAGCTCAGGTTGCAGATCTCCCCCTGATGATTTTCCAAGTCAGACTATTCCCTGCTGTCACAGTTCGAAGTTTACAGCCCTGTCTTTCACTGGTGAGTTGACTGTTCATGAAGTTGACACTTAGGACTTTGTTCTACTTTTCCTGTAGAGGAAGATCTAAGATACAAATATGTCCCAGCATTCTTCCTTCTTAGTCTATCTCACTTACTCTGACTGTTCATGAAGTTGACACTTAGGACTTTGTTCTACTTTTCCTGTAGAGGAAGATCTAAGATACAAATATGTCCCAGCATTCTTTCTTCTTAGTCTATCTCACTTACTCTACAAGTCTTCATTCTGAAAAACACTGTGTGAGCACCAGGCGGGAGATTAACTAAGATAAGTCCTAGCCACACAATCCATTGTCCCAGTCATTTCACACGTTTCATTGAATGAGGTTAACAACCAGACTTGTTGTTCATTTTCTCAGATGACATTTGATTGAATCAATGATCACTGTCCAGCTCACTATAGTTCTAATCATTGAAGTCCCCAGAACTATTTTTCTCCCTTATTTATATCCAGCTGTTTGAGAGCTGAGCTGAAAGCCTCTAAGAAATTCCCATATTGTGGGTTCTAGAAGATTTCACTTATAGAGAGTTGGTTCTGGATTCTGGGACTACTGGTTAGTTTTCCCAGATGATATATGGATGCCTCTCCACCATCCTTTTTGTTCTCTGTTGATATACAAAATGGCACAACATCTCTTTACATGTGTTAAAAGATAATGTTATCATACATCAACATACACAGATTGGAGATGGGGAGGTTAAGGTGGGTGTTGTCCAAGCACACCTCTCCTTGTTGACAATGTAGTGAATTTCACTGTGATGTACTGTGGGTGATATTTTATTATTCACCTTTATCTGTGGTAATCACAAGCCTATATGTGGAGACAGAGGTAGTTTACACAATTACAAGCATTTTGAAGCAAGCATTGTGACATAGCGACATGGGACAGGCATTGTGAAGGGAAATGGAAAATAGGCATTTACACCTGCAATATGCAATAGGTATTAACTAATGGCATTTACCAAATTAGCAGTCCAAACATCACTTCCAATGGCTGTCATGTTGGTGCATGAATGTCCTATTCCATATACACTTACACAGCAATGCCAGACCTCACCCCTTTTTCACCAGACTTGTCTCACAGGTACATCATCATCATCATCATGTGCTCTTTCCCCACTGAGTAATGTCCACAGTAGGTAACAGAAGCTCAATTGCATAGCAATTGTTCACATATGCACCAAAGCACATATGGGGAAAACATGTTTAGTCCTTGTAAATTTGCATGAACCATACATTATATTCAGCCGACTAAGACACAGGTTCACACACCTATTGTCCTTCTAGGAACTAGTTTATATGAACCATCCAAAAGTAGAGGTACCAGTGTAATACTTCAGGGAGAAATTGTAGTAATTCTCCTGAGCGTAATGTAGCCACCAGGCATCACATGGACTTAGCAATTCTGGCGTGCCATACACCGTCCAGCTTACATATGGATATTGAAGCATCTTTCTTTCTACTAATGTGAGAGGCTACTTATCAAAGCACCAGCTCATTCACTCCAACATTCTCAGCGTTTTACAAAGGAACTTGTACATGTTTACATCACTCATTCCAATCCAGACTGCCAAATGTTAACTCGCCAAGAGCCGTGTACAGTTGGTTTAAGAATGAGTCATCCGAGGCATGAAAAATGCACAAGGGGTTTGGGTTTGCGAATTTGCATTGCGTGTACTATACATTCATCAAGCATACGCAACCAGTCACAACAAGGGATTGATATGCACTTATACAGCGTGAAAGACATGTCAAGGTTGAAGTTGCAGTGTTCAGAATACTGGCGCACAGAAGTTCTGTTTTTCACTTTCACATTTTATTCATAAAATACTTATACATTCTTCTCTTTCGTTCACTAGGCATCCACAACATTAAAGTATGTTTTAAAGTGGTACCTGTTGTCCAGAGAACAATATATTATAGAATCTTTAAGGGCATTGTTGGGTCATCACATCACAAACTAGCGACCGCTCAGGTTGGAATCCCCGCTCAAACTAATTAGATTTTAAAATGTGGCCCAGGAATAGCGTGGGCTCATTACTTATTAGCCAATGAAAAAGCAAGCGCATACCGCTGCCCTCCCCCAACTCGTTCTGGAACATTCGATCTAATAATAGCCCTTCTATTTGGGATGGTCCCCGTTCAGACTTAAAGTATTTTTATGAATGTGTCGGACTGGGAATGTGGGGTTCTGTTCCATCATGTTACACAGTTCCCCGCCTTATTGTTTCATTGTTCTCTATCAGTTCTCCGCCTTATTATTTCATTGTTCTCTATCAGTTCCCCGCCTTATTGTTTCATTGTTCTCTATCAGTTCCCTGCCTTATTGTTTCATTGTTCTCTATCAGTTTCTCTAGTTAATTTCCATTAGTTCTCTTGCAGTCGGTACGCTATATTCTCATCATTGGCAACCAGTCCTAAACGTTATTATTCCACCATTCCCTACTAGTCCCACACTTTATTTTTCCATCGTTCCCTACCAGTCCCACACGTTAATGTCCCATAGTTCCCTACCAGTCTCACACGTTAATGTCCCATAGTTCTCTACCAGTCCCACGCGTTAATGTCCCATCGTTATCTACCTGTCCCCCACGTTAATACCCCATAATCCTCTACCAACCCCATTCGATGATATCTCATGGTAATCTACCAGTCCTACACGTTAATGTCCCATCGTTATCTACAAGTCCCATACTTTAACTTCCCATTGTTCGCTGCCAGCCTTGTGCGATTTTGTCCCATGTAAATCTATGTGGCCGTCTTGCTAGCGAAGTTGATATCGAACCGCGCACCTAATGTCATGAACACGGTCTGATTCGATGTTCGTGGCTGTCAAAATGAGGAAAAGAATGGCCACGTAATCTTCCTTGCTGTCAGTTCTACGCAATGTGATCACGCTATCAAATCACAGACTCATGGCTGGCAACTGCTTCTGCACAATTAAATTATTATTAATCTAAATATATAAAGGACAATAACCAAGAAAACGACACCGGAAACCAATGCAAAGTACTCTTCAAGAGCTGTTGGCACTATGTCGGAGGGTTGGAACCTCTCATTGTGTTCGGATGATTAAAGTTCCCAATCTACGTACTACGCCCTGTTGGTCTCTAAAGGTGTAGCCTGTGATGAACGGCGTATTTAATATATAGAAATTGACAAGTATTGTATGGCGAATATAGAAGTAGAAGAAATTCAATTGAAGTGACGATATTTCATTTTATTGCTTGTGCTGGGATATCATCTGGGCTTGCAGCTTACCCATCTTTCAGTAGTTTCACAGCTTATCTTATTTATTCTTTAGATAATTTCTAACAGTTTATATCATGTTTCACTTCAGCCGGCTGGGTATCAGGAGAGTCGTTTCGAATTGGTTTATTCGGAAGATTCTTAAAGTGTTCAACCAATTTGTGAATTTGATCATTAATAATTCATCAGATCCGGAGTACGACAAGGTTGTGTCCTGTCATCCCTCTTGTTCATAACTGATTTAGACAGCATATGTAAAGAAACCAGCCAGAGACCGCAAATCACCGCATTACGAACAGAACACAGAAGAATCGCTGAAACAAATTCAGGAAGAAAGAGAACAGATAGAAATGCTATAATCACAGAAAGAACAAGAAGATTCTAGAACACAGACAGAAGAAGAAACAACAGAGGAAGCACGATATTGCTCTCCACCAAGATCTAACTGGCGAACAGCTCACAACACACGACCAAGACCAAGACGACGCCCAATCGATAACCATTATTGGAGCATAGAGAACAAGATGTAGAAACTCCCTAAAGGAAACAGAACCATGCGACGGGAGGGTACACAATAACTCCAGGCCTCAGCAAGTGCGCCACTCTGTCCAGACATGTAAATCCTTATCAAGACAGGAACGAACAAAATCAACCAACCAGAAGCTGAAAACAAGCAGTACAATTTACGAAACAGCTCAACACAAACTACACAATGGTGTATAGACCAAATGGACGCAGAAGAAGAAGCTGACCAAGTAAACTATAGACAAAAGAAATAATTTAGTTCATGGGAATCTCGGTATATTAAGCATATAACCAGGCGCTCTCCTGATGTTTATACATCACATCGACACTGCTAGCTACAAGGGAAAAAGATGAGATGAGATGATCTTCAATGTTGTTGAGAACTTTCCTTTAACTATTTTTGATAAGTCCACTTTGTTGATTATATTTTTGAACGGACGGACAAAGTTTTCACCTGTGTATCATGGAGTTCTTTGTTAGGTATGTACATCGTGTCTGTGTTTAGTATGTCTCTTTTTTCGCAGGAGCTAAATATACCTAATTGTTTGCAATTCATATTGTTATAATCATCGTATTTCTTTGCAGACTCAACCGTTTCAATCTCCGGTTGATCACGACAAGTATGTAATGAAATACGATTTTTCTTAGCATTGGTCCGCCCATTGGCAACTCCTTTGGCAACTCCATTTGCAACTCCATTGGCAACGCCACTAGCAACACTTGCATCCTTGTCTTCCTCATCCACAAGAACCATCTGGCAGCGACTAATCCGAACAGACAGATCGCCATCTTCAGCATCTGTTTTTTTTGGGTTCGAGTGTAGTTAAGACTTGCGGTAACGTGAGGACAACTGGTGTTATTCCTGTGTCTTCTGAATCAACAGTGTCTGTCTGCACTTCTTTAGTTGCCTTCCCGCAACCTTCATTGCCATCGTTCTGCATCTTGTTTGGACTCTGATCTGTATATTGTCCATTGAAAACGTCAGATTCGTTGAACTCAGATGACGATTTTGAATTCCTACCACACTGCGCACCATCATACGACAACCTGTCACCTGTAACTATCTGGATACTGATAAGGATACGATCTCTAGAAATACTAATGGCTACTGAACCTCTATTTGTCCGTATAAATTCATCTTTGTTACCTAGATCTCTTCTGCCAGTGTTGCTGCAATCAACATGGCTGGCGTTTTTCTGAATCACATTCTTGAAATCAATAACTACATGTTTGCAGGATTCTTTCAACGTAAGAGCCACTTGATTGTCACACAACCTGATGGCAACATCAGAGTCCGTCCTTCTTTCCTTGCATCTGTTGCTATCAGGGCAGACATCTTTCAAAGCTGATAATTTCACTCTACCTTTGTGACTTCTTGATTCTGCTGCACTTCTTGTATCCGCATCTCCAAGGTCAAATGGTTGTTCTTTGTAGACTGGCATCCGGTAGCTTTCAGCAGGGCTACGTTAGGTCTTATTCGTCGATTCTCTAAAGCAGGCTTCTCCACTTTCAAGAAAAGTTATATCATGTTCACGTTGGTCAATCGTATTTGGTAGATCATTCACAAGTCCTCTTGTTGAGTTATCGAATGGAACTAAATATCTAGAGGGACAGGCTAGATCCGATTTTATATTACGAAGTGAGGAAGTAGTTGCATCCATCCTTCTATTGCAACAAGCACGCCCTGGACGTTCTTCATGAAATGCTTTGCTGTCAGAAACATGATCCACATCGTAAGGAGCAACCGTTGCGCAATAAAAGAGTTCCAGCGGTGACATGGCTGTTGACGTCCAATGATGTAGGGACATAACAGAAGAAGATTTTTGTAGATTGTCTGTGCTGTGGATACCAGCGTGCGGACCCAACTGGCTTGACTTGGATGTTGAAGGGCTCAAAACCGATTCTGGGTGTGAGTCGAGAGAATGGGTGTAGTTGAGATGTTGTGGCTCTTCCATCTGTTGGATGACAAATGAATGTTACAATCAAAACAACGTATTTCCTGAGTGAATTTACAGAAATACGACATAAATAGAATATTGTAGGATTTCTTTCCAGGAATATTTCGCTGCATCTCATCAATTACATTATCATCATCACCATCATCCAGTGCCGTCTTGAATGGCGTGGGCGATCATGCCTCTCCACAAATTACGATCGCCAGTGTCATGGATCAATTCTTGTGTTGACTCATTTCTGTGCCATGACACAAGACTGTCAAGAATCTTCTCACGCTGTCTTCCTGTATCTCTCTTTCCGTAAATCTTTCCGGTTGTAACAGTAAGTTCCAATTTTTGTCTTCTCATAACAAGGCCAAAAAATAAAAACGATGACTGTTTCTGTTTTTGATAAGCTGTCTTTGCGACTCAGCTTCCCTTTAACGTCCTGGTTGCTCTATTTAGGTGTCCAATTAATTTTCATAATTCTTCTATAAAACCACATTACCAAGGCTTCCATGGATTTTTTCGTCTGTTTACTAATTGTACAGGATTCGCAGCCGTATGTTAAAACTGCTTCTATGTAACATAGTCTATGTCAGCTTCAGTACTGAAGATTAAAACCACATCGATACCTACTCCATCTGTGAAAGAATTATTGTCTATGTACACAAAACCAAACTTAACAAAAAAAAAAAAAAAACTTTATCAATTCCAGTGTGAGTGCCAAGCGACTTACATAGGTAGAACAAAAAGGCAATTAGTAAATTGAGTGGCCAAACATAAACCGGTGTGGGTGAAACAGAGAGTTAATAATTATTTAGGAACCACAGTGCATTCGGCTTGTCATAAAACGTTGAATTATGTTATCACAAAACATTTGCTGAGTACCAACCACAACATTCACAATCAGACAGCATTTTGTATACTGTAGTCGACAAACAATAATCCATTTCTCAAATATATCGAAGCATTGTATATTAGTCGATTCGAGCCGTTATTATGTAAACAAAAGGACTTCCTGCTAATTGTTTACCTTCCATGGATATAACGTTCTAGATATCCGCGTAATGTCCGCGACGATTTACATCATATTTCAGCCGAAGTATCACTCATTGTTTCACATTACGTGATATATCACTCTCCGGTATGCACCTGATTAGATGCAGCGAAATATGCTTGGTTGGAAATCGTGCAACATTTTACGAATGAGCTTGACATGAAGTCCTTAAAAGTGTGATAGAAATTAAAATAGCCATGCCATCGTCTAGTGACCTGTCCATATTGTTGTTAAGAATGTAAAGAGTGTTAAGCACGTGTCATCATAGTGCAGATGAGCACGGTGACGTCATAAGGATAGTTTAAAAATTACCGACCCATTTTTGACATGCACCACATCTGTTTTTTCATTAGTGAAGTCTGAAACCTATATAAATTCATCGGCGAATGACGGTCCAGTATGGTAAAGCATGCGTGTCAGGATAGCTAGTGTATGAGTGGAGTAGGAAGTTTCAAAACGGCGTGACTTCTGTGACAGACTTTTCGGTCTGATGAACAGTACAACAAGTGTTGCACGAGTGATTATACGCGAGACTAAGAATTTATTTTCTTCAGGAATCCAAGCATTTTATCGGCGCTGGAGGACTTGCACTGAAGACAGTGGTGACTATATCGAAAATTATACATTTATTCTTTACTTTTTCAGAATATTTTCACCCGAAAAGATTAAAACATTTAAGGTTTTCATTTAAAGCACTTTGGGATAACTCTGCAGTATCTACCTGATGAGATGCAGCGAAATATGCCAGGCGAGAAATCATGCAATATTTTATTTATCGCGTCTGTGTTTACATGAAAGTCAACTGAAATATTACAGGGTGCCAATAAACAAACAAAAAAAACTAGATTTTTAACATCCACAGTTTCTTCTGCTTCATTCTTTTCTCCTTTTCTGACAAGGATATATGTTGTCTTGAGTTCGCCTATAGCGAAACTGTGATATTTGAGCCTTGTTGGCAGTTTACTACACCTCAGTGTGAAAGAAGGACATGGTCTGTCTTCACTTTTCACCATACATTTCCTCATCCTCAGCCTCCTCATTTTTCTTCTTCTTCTTCTTCTTCTTCTTCTTCTTCTTCTTCTTCTTCTTCTTCTTCTTCTTCTTCTTCTTCTTCTTCTTCTTCTTCTTCTTCTTCTTCTTCTTCTTCTTCTTCTTCTTCTTCTTCTTCTTCTTCTTCTTCTTCTTCTTCTTCTTCTTCTTCTTCTTCTTCTTCTTCTTCTTCTTCTTCTTCTTCTTCTTCTTCTTCTTCTTCTTCTTCTTCTTCTTCTTCTTCTTCTTCTTCTTCTTCTTCTTCTTCTTCTTCTTCTTCTTCTTCTTCTTCTTCTTCTTCTTCTTCTTCTTCTTCTTCTTCTTCTTCTTCTTCTTCTTCTTCTTCTTCTTCTTCTTCTTCTTCTTCTTCTTCTTCTTCTTCTTCTTCTTCTTCTTCTTCTTCTTCTTCTTCTTCTTCTTCTTCTTCTTCTTCTTCTTCTTCTTCTTCTTCTTCTTCTTCTTCTTCTTCTTCTTCTTCTTCTTCTTCTTCTTCTTCTTCTTCTTCTTCTTCTTCTTCTTCTTCAGCAATTATAACAGAAACAATGACAAAAGCAGCAATCACACAACAGTGACAGCACAACAACAGCAGCAACAACAGCACAACAGCAACAGAATTGCAGACAATAATCACAACAACAACAACATAACAAATGACAATGTTGAAAAAGATGCCACTGATCTCTGACCCATTGCATGTGATCCTGCGGCAGATCCTCAGTGAAGAGACTGATCAATCTGGGCTGACGTCGGATACCAAACACGGCGCAGATTCTGTCTCTTAGGCTCTTTCTACGTGGCTTGTTAACCATCTGACCAGTCTGTGGACAAATCATATAACATTTACGAAACACACAACCGTGATTGCATAGTGATGAGCGTACTTCCCTCCCTTATAGTTTTGTGCGAGTTCAGGTCTCGCCAGTTTCAGGAGATTTCTTAACGATAAGCATGGCGCTTAATTGGATCTTGATTTATGCGACATAGACGATAGACAACTTTAAGAATTTTCTGGAAATTATCTGTTAGAAAAGACGATGAACCAACCTACCAACCATCCAATAAATCATTCGTCTAATCAACCATCCTACAATCCAACTAACCAATGAACTATCTATCTAACCAAACATATAGCTACCCAAGCAACCAAGCAACCTTCTTATAAACAATCCAACAACGCACCAACAAATACAACATTAATCTAACGAGCTACACAATCAACCAACCAACTAAGCAACCATCAATTAATCAATCAGGTGCCGTCTCCACAATGAAGGTTGGCTGCAATGGATCTCCAACACTATCTGTCTCTAGCCCTGACTGTATATTCTGTCAGATTGATGTTCGTCCATCTCTTGATGTTATCTTTCCACTTGTATCGTTGTCTACCTCTTGCTCGCTTACCATCAACCTTGCTCTCCAGAATGGTTTTTATAAGAGTGTTACGCAGATCTGCATGGTCGAATCGGTAAGAGCGCGTGTTCTTAAACATCCGGTGTGCTGATGCCGAGGTTAGCGGTTCAGCCCCTACACCGGACAGCTGGACTAATATGTTGACCTATCGTCCTTGACTTGGGGGCGTAAATTATAAGTACCTCTGAAGTCGGAATGGGTTCGCCTGATGGCGAGGTACACTGCTAATAGGGAAAGCTAATACACACGCAAAATTCAGTCCATCACTAATATAAAGGGTGTGTATGGACTACGCTTGAGATCAAAGCGAGCGAGCGCAAAAATAAAAAAGAATAAATACATAAATAAAAAACAAAAACAAAAACAAATAAGTGTGTTATGTCTTTTAAGTTATCCGAAATATTTCACTTGCCTCTTTTTTTTTATTTCTGTCATCAAATCTCCTTTTATTCCCAGTTTGTCTAGAACCTATATTTGATTATTTTTTTCCCCCAATTCGTCAGTATATCCACACATCCAGGGCCTCTATTCGACTTTCTAGTTGCTTGTTCAATGTCCTGGCTTCCGCGCCATATAGTAGTTTTGAATATACGTAATAGTTGACAATTCTCATTTATAATGCGTTGCTAATCTCTCAAGATGTTACTACTGATTTCATGCAGCTGAAAGCGTGTTTGGCCATTCCTATTCTCTTTGTGATTTATGTTTCACTTCTGCCATCATCTATTTGCATGTGCAAGATAGGAGAAACGTGTTACTAGTATCTAACTGTTTTCTATGATGTTCATTGATGGCTGCAATGATTGGTTAGATAGACGGAGGGTTGAGTGAATGGTTAGTTTGAAGGTTGGTTGGCCTGTTATCTGTATAGTTTCTTGGTTGGGTAGATAGATTGTTGATCAGTTGACTAGAAGGTTGGCTGGTTGGTTGGTTGTGTTGCTGCGTGGTTGGTTAGATAGATTGTTAGTCGACTGACATGTTGGCTAGAAGATTGGTTGGTTGGACTTTAACTAGAAGGTTGGTTGGTTGTGTAGCTGCATGTTAGTTGTGTCTGCCTTGGGCTCCGAAGGTTGTGCGTTCGATTCAGGGAGGCATCCTTTGGCTTCACGAGTGCATTTTGTCGGAGACTCCTGAGGGTCGCCGCTGGAGCTACGGAGTTCGTGGTTTGTGCGACGCTTTCCGCGCTGCGGAAAGAGACTGAGCCGTATGGGATGAAAACACGGTGCAATCAAGTCGACCCTGTCGACTTTTAAGCTACTTTTTCTCGACCATATCACGTGGCTAAGCCATCCAGGTATTCACTTCTCCGCCGCCCCCTTGTCCTCTTCCCCTCAATCTTGCCAGTTGTCACCAAGTTGTTTACTGTATAGAACATAAGATCAAATACACCAACCTTATCTCTCAATGTCAAACTTGGTCATTATCCAAATCACACTTACGCAAAATCATCGCCTGTGAGATGAGATGCTTGAGGAGAGCTGCCGACTTAACTATCCAAGACCGAATTAAAAATGATGTTATCAGACAGACAGTAAGATCAACACCTTGTGCCAAATAAATTGAAAGACAGAGGATCAAATGGTTTGGTCATCTCGTTAAAATGCAATACCATCAAGTACCAGCATTGATCCAAACATTAAAGAGATCTCCTATGAGAGCAAGAGGACGCCCGATAAGAAAATGGATTGACGACACCAAAGACATTGTACAATCTCACGGAATGACACTATCCAGTGTCACCCATCGGGCGCCGGAATGCCAATTATTCCTTCCCAAGCGGCTAGACGGCAAAAATGGAAGATGATGATGATAATAATTTTTTTTAAAGTAAGGGACATAAACTAACTTTTTGATGATGAAAACATTAAACACAGTTATGTCCCCTATACATAATCTTAAATCTGGTTAGGGTATATTTCACTCACATATCTGTAAAAGCACTAGCGAAGTTGAAAGAGAACTGCCTGATAATGTCAATGTCGGAATGGGGTTCTTCTCCTGGACTCGTCAAATGTTAAAGTGAGGGCAAGATTGGCCACCTACCCATCATTTGTTCTCTAATCTCTGGTCTACAAATGTGATGGCGCTATCACATATGTGTTACTTTATGGGATATAACACACATATCTGTTACTTTATGGGATATAACACACATATCTGTTACTTTATGGGATATAACACACATATCTGTTACTTTATGGGATATAACACACATATCTGTTACTTTATGGGATATAACACACATATCTGTTACTTTATGGGATATAACACACATATCTGTTACTTTATGGGATATAACACACATATGTGTTACTTTATGGGATATAACACACATATCTGTTACTTTATGGGATATAACACACATATCTGTTACTTTATGGGATATAACACACATATGTGTTACTTTATGGGATATAACACACATATCTGTTACTTTATGGGATATAACACACATATCTGTTACTTTATGGGATATAACACACATATCTGTTACTTTATGGGATACAACACACATATGTGTTACTTTATGGGATACAACACACATATGTGTTACTTTATGGGATATAACACACATATGTGTTACTTTATGGGATATAACACACATATCTGTTACTTTATGGGATATAACACACATATCTGTTACTTTATGGGATATAACACACATATCTGTTACTTTATGGGATATAACACACATATCTGTTACTTTATGGGATATAACACACATATCTGTTACTTTATGGGATATAACACACATATCTGTTACTTTATGGGATATAACACACATATCTGTTACTTTATGGGATATAACACACATATCTGTTACTTTATGGGATATAACACACATATCTGTTACTTTATGGGATATAACACACATATCTGTTACTTTATGGGATATAACACACATATCTGTTACTTTATGGGATATAACACACATATCTGTTACTTTATGGGATATAACACACATATCTGTTACTTTATGGGATATAACACACATATGTGTTACTTTATGGGATATAACACACATATCTGTTACTTTATGGGATATAACACACATATCTGTTACTTTATGGGATATAACACACATATGTGTTACTTTATGGGATATAACACACATATCTGTTACTTTATGGGATATAACACACATATCTGTTACTTTATGGGATATAACACACATATCTGTTACTTTATGGGATACAACACACATATGTGTTACTTTATGGGATACAACACACATATGTGTTACTTTATGGGATATAACACACATATGTGTTACTTTATGGGATATAACACACATATCTGTTACTTTATGGGATATAACACACATATCTGTTACTTTATGGGATATAACACACATATCTGTTACTTTATGGGATATAACACACATATCTGTTACTTTATGGGATATAACACACATATGTGTTACTTTATGGGATATAACACACATATCTGTTACTTTATGGGATATAACACACATATCTGTTACTTTATGGGATATAACACACATATGTGTTACTTTATGGGATATAACACACATATCTGTTACTTTATGGGATATAACACACATATCTGTTACTTTATGGGATATAACACACATATGTGTTACTTTATGGGATATAACACACATATCTGTTACTTTATGGGATATAACACAC